>JARQOC010000003.1:873770667-873979840 GCA_033576535.1 Allobates femoralis | reverse complement strand
GGAAAGTGCGGATCCGGGAAAATGTTTTTTTGTTTTTTTTAATCTATTTTTATTCATAAAGCATTTTTAGTTTCACAACAATACTCTCTTCACAAACTTCTGAAAACAATAACATACACCATATTATAATATGCCATAATATATTCTAATGCCACTGTTGAAAACATTAGCCATCTAACAGGTTTCCTATTTGCAGTAGTCCTGGCATTAATTTATATACAAAAGCATAACCTAATCATCCGATCAGGAAGCACCCGGCCTCCTACGTACTATCGAGCAACCAGAGCTAGAAACAAAGGGTAAAGAGTGTTAGAAAGGGGATGAAGTGTATGGGAGGCTCGGACGTTCACTAGTCACTGAACTTTAGGCATAATATGTTAATGTAGTCTTATCTTAGCTCCCTCCCTCAGTGAGTTACGAGGTTTAGGTGCGTCAGGGTTCAGTCAAATATTAGAGGGATAAAATTTATTTGAAAAGATCCTGGCAATTAGCTGCATCCCTAAATAGGATCCCCTCAGACCAAGCATATATGAAAGCACTTTGTGCATTAGAGAACTCGGCCGATATTTCCTCCATTTCTGCAAACCATTCCGTCATGGACGGCTGTACCGGTTCCCTCCAGTGCCGAGGAATGATAGCTCTGGCCGCAGAAATACAGAATCTTACAATATCTCTTCAGGGAGCAGAGAAAGCAAGGCGAGGTCAGGGCTACCGGTTAAGGATCTCCCGGTTACCAGCCCGTAATTCCTAAATACTTTTACCCAGAATCCTCGGATCACGGGGCAGCCCCACCAGGTATGCAGCATTGTGCCCTCCGCAGACCCACACCTCCAGCATTCGTTAGGAGCCGAGGGGAACATGCCGTGGAGCCTAGCAGGTGTAAGATGCCATCTATATAACAACTTATATCCCTTTTCCGGGCGTCACTAGACCTTGGTATTTATCAAAAAGATCCTCTCCCAGCTCTCCTCAGGCGGTTCCATTCCTAGCTCTCTCTCCCAAGTGATCTGGAAGTTCCATTTAGTTTTAGCTTCCCCCGCCAACAGTGCTTGGTATAGAGACGAAACTCCTCTCTTGCGTGGTTCCTCTATGGTAAATAGTCTATTGGGGAGAGTATGGACCTTGGAACCTGGGTTTGGTTCATGGACTGTAAAAATGATCTAAATTGTAAGTATTCACACCATTTAAGTTTAGTTTCTGGGGTGGCGCTCTGGAGTTCGCTAATAGTTGGGATTGTCCCCTGCTGAATTATATGTCGCAATCGGATGTCCTCTCTACCATTCCAAATCAAATATGGCCTTCTCATCATCCCTGATGGAAAAGCCGGGTTGCAGAAAAGAGGAGTCAGTGGTATAGCTGCTGGATTATTGATTATCATCTGATCTAGTTGAAATGATCCTCCAAGCTTGTAGTAGTTCTTTTGTTAAAAACGATAATGTACCTCCCAATCCCGTAGTGGATGGAGGGATCCATGGGAGTAGGCGTATCGGAATAGCCAACCCCTCCTGTTCCAGTTGGACCCATTTTTTTGAGGCTTTTTTAGATTCCCAGTCCAAAAATCTGTTACACTAGTCCACATCGCCGGAGATATCGCCGGCGAAGCACGGGAGCGTGTGTTCTGTCCCCGCTTAAGGCGAATGAAGGTGCACATTAAGTTGTGGTGTGAGAAGTATTACCTTCTTATCCTTGAAGCAAGGCAGACAGGACCAAGTGCAGCTCCGGATGGATGGAGTCAAGCGAGGACGCAGAGATAAATCAGCGGTGGTTTATTTGAACCGTACCAGAAGACAGTATGATGATACAGTGCAGATGGTACAAGTAGCAGTAGGGTAATTGTCTTGTAGGTGTTCACCCCTGGAGCCACTGCTGAGCTGCTGCTGGTCAAAAGACTTTGCTTTCTGCAGCCCAAGAATATGTGTCCTTCTCACACTGGTAGCTAGAGTAAAATGGATGCCAGGAAGTGAGGTAGTACACAAGGCTGCAGAACACTCCCACATCCTAGAAAAAGCATAAAAGGAGGAGCGAGGGAGTGACACAAAGCTACTGGTCAGCAGGGGGCAGCAGACAAGCATGACACAGATAACAATGAAACAGTGGATTGAACTATATGAAGATATTAAGGGAACAGCACAGCGTGCATGTTTTTGGCGCCCCGCCAGCATCACCGTCACATGTTTACACGCAGCGATACCTTCGGCGACGCACCGGTGATGTTACAGGCGACATCACCGCTGGGGTGTCTACAAACCCCAGCGGCGATGCATGTTACATGGGGCGATGTGTACACATCGCCCCACAGTGGTTGCCTGGTTTCAGAGCACTGCACTGAAACCATTCGACCACTCTTAAGGTGATATTTCGCCTCATTATCGCCGAGTTACACTAGGCGACGCACCGGCGATGTCGCCGACGATAGACCACGCCCCTACCTTGCCAGCGATGTCACCTAGTGTAATGTTACCCTTTGAGTAACTGTCAGATAAGATGGAGACTTCACCCATTAGAGCGGCTGCCTCTGAAGTAAGGTACCGTTACACACAGAGATATCTGTGCAGACATTGCTTGCAACTCTCTGGTTGCAGTGAAATCATGGACATGTAGTGAGGTGAGCAATTCAGATTGTATCATAGAAATGGATATGGAAATGAACTGTGCACAGTCCGCTACTGCCTCTTGTGGACAAGTGCTGAAACACAGGGAAGTGGGAAATTCCCTTTTCAGCAAATGTGTTTACTCAGGAAGAGAGAGAGCAGGAAGTGCAGTCCAGATCCAGAGCTGAGCCAGGGAAGACCAGCCTGTGGATGTCTGTTGAAAGAGGGCTACTTTGCTACACCTTGCCGGAAAAATCATCCCGGACGAGCCCCCATGACTGATCCTGGGCCACTGGACTTTGGTGCTGTGACTCTGGCCGCTCTGCAAAACCTTGCCCACCGAGCACCCAGAGTGCATGTGCAGGGGCCGTGACCGACATAAGGGAGCCATTTGTACTGCCGTGATCTTCCTCCTGCTGCTCGGGGTGTCCCCGAGACTGAGAGAGACTTCTGTGCTGCTGTGGGCCCCCTTCTGCTGCTCGGTGTGCCCTGAGACTGGGAGAGACTAACAAAGAAAGATTCCGTTACCTGCGGAAGGAGACCAAAGAAGAAGACTGAGGAGTTTCCCCCTTCAGCGCTGCACTGGGACCCGTCATCGTGAGACCCCCAGGCCTGCGACGTGGGAGCGACATCTTCTTCTGTGATAGACTGGTACGTGATTTTAGGGAAAGTTAGGGAAAGATACCTTCATTGTTGTGTTTTCTTTTCTTGCTGCGTACCCGGAAGAAGTGAAGATCCAGAGACTCTAATATATACAAGTGCGCATATAGTTCGGTTGACTGTGATATAAACATGTTTGCCAGTAAAGAAACGTTATTATCGGTTAAACCTGAGTATGGGGATTCTGTTGAGAAAGATCATACACACACACCCGCGGCCTTACCACCGGTCGCTTCATCTGGCGTAGTCGGCAGGATGTGTGATCAACAGAACCTCCTCCCGGTAGTAACTTATAACCAGACTTATACTACGGCCTGCAGGTCCATATCCGGTGCCAGCACTCCGAACAGTGACACGGAAGAATCGAAGCAGATAGTAGCAGAGTTGCAGAAACAGATACTACAGCTACAGCTCATGCTAGACCAACAGGCGGACAGGCAAGCGAGACAGCAACCCAGCCGGCCTATGGGAAGGTGCTGGACATGCGGCGACCCCCACCATAGGGCAAACCGTTGTCCGCATCCTCCACCCGTGGTCCGATATACCAGAACCAGCAAGTCATGCCCCACAACAGCAGCCACCTTTAAACTAGACGCCCCAGCCAAAGCGGCTCGCTCGGCAGGGGAGATCAGGGAAAAGGGTGTGAAGAGACAGAGCCAGACCGATAAGCAAGTGCTGGCCACTCGGGTCCAGGGGACGGTGAAGTGATTTAATATCCGCGATGGGTATGGCTTCATCAACAGGAATGACACAAAGGATGACGTGTTTGTACATCAGACTGCCATAAAGCGTAACAATCCTCGTAAGTGCCTCCGCTGCGTTGGTGATGGGGAGGTGGTACAGTTTGATGTTGTGAAGGGAGAGAGGGGTACAGAGGCCGCCGACGTCACCGGTCTTGGGGGTGTTCCCGTTAAAGGAAGCAGATTTGCCCCCAACCGGCGCCGCTACCCCGCCGCGATCCTACTCTCCCCGAGTAGAAAACGGGACTAAGTTTATTGGAGATATTGTGAGCCCTGAACAAGGGAGCGAATGTGAACGGGGGGATGACGGTTTCCCCCAACAGAGGTCCCTACTCCGCCGGAGATCAATCCCTGTGATATCCACAGCCATCACTGACTTGGAGCCGATGGTTGTTGACAGGGACTGTCAACCTTTAAGTGGGGGGGTATGTAGTGAGGTGTGCAATTCAGATTGTATCATAGAAATGGATATGGAAATGAACTGTGCACAGTCCGCTACTGCCCCTTGTGGACAAGTGCTGAAACAAACGCAGGGAAGTGGGAAATTCCCTTTTCAGCAAATGTGTTTACTCAGGAAGAGAGAGAGCAGGAAGTGCAGTCCAGATCCAGAGCTGAGCCAGGGAAGACCTGCCTGTGGATGTCTGTTGAAAGAGGGCTACTTTGCTACACCTTGCCGGAAAAATCATCCCGGACGAGCCCCCGTGACTGATCCTGGGCCACTGGACTTTGGTGCTGTGACTCTGGCCGCTCTGCAAAACCTTGCCCACCGAGCACCCAGAGTGCATGTGCAGGGGCCGTGACCGACATAAGGGAGCCATTTGTACTGCCGTGATCTTCCTCCTGCTGCTCGGGGTGCCCCCGAGACTGAGAGAGACTTCTGTGCTGCTGTGGGCCCCCTTCTGCTGCTCGGTGTGCCCTGAGACTGGGAGAGACTAACAAAGAAAGATTCCGTTACCTGCGGAAGGAGACCAAAGAAGAAGACTGAGGAGTTTCCCCTTCAGCGCTGCACTGGGACCCGTCATCGTGAGACCCCCAGGCCTGCGACGTGGGAGCGACATCTTCTTCTGTGATAGACTGGTACGTGATTTTAGGGAAAGTTAGGGAAAGATACCTTCATTGTTGTGTTTTTTTTCTTGCTGCGTACCCGGAAGAAGTGAAGATCCAGAGACTCTAATATATACAAGTGCGCATATAGTTCGGTTGACTGTGATATAAACATGTTTGCCAGTAAAGAAACGTTATTATCGGTTAAACCTGAGTATGGGGATTCTGTTGAGAAAGATCATACACACACACTCGCGGCCTTACCACCGGTCGCTTCAGACACATTGTTACATTTGTACACGGCAACAGAATGGAACAATGTGTCCATGATTTCACTGCAACCAGTGATTTGCAAGCAATGTCTGCACAGATATCTCTGTGTGTAACAGTACCTTAACCCTTCCTTAGTAGGGATATTCATTATACGGGATCTGAAGGTTTCCCAGATTGCTTCACCTGGAAGCTGAGGTCCTTGGGATCTCTCAGTGGAGGAATGTGGATCTTCTCCTCTGCTTCTTTGGCCCTGCAATGTGGATGTCCCCCAGTCCCTCTGGGTCCCAGGCTGGGGACCACTCAGCCCAATGTTCATGGGGTCCCTGTGTCCAGCCTTAATGCTGAAGCTGCTGTGGTGTGTTGCCCCTTCTTGTGGGGCCGGGTGAGATTGGTGACCTCCATAACTGGCAGCATGCACCTGCTTAAGTTGGCCCCCATCTTCCCCCTGTGCGCTATTGTAGGCCATGAACCTTCCCCCCATATCCTTCTTCCCCATGTCCACAGTTATTCCTCCCCTGTACTCCGCTCTGCTGCTGGTGCTGTGAGCATTCTCCTTCTCACCTCCGTCCCCATTACCACCGGTCTCCCGCCGGGGAGAGAGGGCTGTGCTCACTGCATGGAGAGGAAGAGATGGTCCAAGGATGCACCCGCTCTGAGGCTCCGGTGTCTCTGCAGCGCTGAGCTGACTCCAATCTTCCGAGAGCGGTGACTGCCCAGGTTAGTTCTGCCTCGTCCTCCTGTGTGTGCAGCCACCGCCGCTCCATGTGCTTGTGATGGGAGGGCGGGCTCCGCTATCTTCGGACCTGCCGGCTCTTGCAGGAGTCTCCCTGTACTGCAGAGATATCTTGTAATTTCGGTGGTGCGGGGTCCCGGGGAGCCGGTAAAGGATGCTGGTTGGTTACTTCTTCTTTTAGCCGGCATATGGTGCCTTTTGGAGTGGCTTTGTCGGCTTCAAGTAGGTTTTTGCCAGTCGGAGAGCGGAGAGCAGGAGCTGTGCATTTAGTGTCCCTTCTCCTCCATGGCCAGGCCACACCCCCGGGAAATGTTTTTGATCTGGAGTCGGCAGGAGGTGGCGGGGGCTTGGATGTGAGACTTGAAGGAGAGGAAAAAGTCTAGGATTACCCCGAGGCACTTGGCGTGGGGCACTGGGGAGAGTAAGCGGCTGTTGACATTGATGGATAGGACCGGTAAAGGGGGGAAGAGACTTGGGAGGAGGGGGGGGGGAAGACAACAAACTCAGTTTTCTCAATGTTCAGCTTTAGAAAGCAAGCGGAGAAGAAGGATGAGATGGCGGACAGGCATTGTGGGATTTAGGTCAGTAAGGAGATGATGTCAGGCCCAAACAGATCTGGGTGTCATCAGTGTAGAGATGGTACCGAAAGCCGTGGGACTCAATGAGTTGTCCTAGGCCGAGGGTGTAAATGGAGAAGAGTAGGAGTCCCAGAACTGAGCCTTGGGGGGCACAGATGGATAGGGGGTATGGGGAAGAGAAGGTGTGGGAGTGGATGATGCTGAAAGTCCGGTCCGTTAGGTAAGAGAAGATCCAAGAGAGGGCTAGGTCAGTGATGCCAAGAGATTCCAGAGTCTGTAGTAGTAGGGAGTGGTCTACGGTGTCGAAGGCAGCAGATAGGTCGAGGAGGAGGACGGAGTAGATTGTCTTGCTCTTGGCGGTCAGTAGGTCGTTGGTGACTTTGGTTAGGGCTGTTTCAGTGGAGTGATGGGATCTGAAGCCGGATTGTAGGCGGTCAAAGAGGGAGCAGGAGGAGAGGTGGGAGGCCAGTTCGGAATGGATGTGTTGTTCAAGTAGTAGGAGAGAAGATATATGAGGCAATAGTAAGAGGCAGATGCTGGGTCAAGGGAGGGTTTTTTGAGGATGGGTGTGATCAAGGCGTGGTTGAAGGATGAGGGGAAGACACCGGTAGAGAGTGATAGGTTGAAGAGTTGGGTTAGGACAGGGATGAGGACTGTGGTGAGGCTCAGTATGAGGTGGAAGGGGAGTGGGTCGAGGGCACAGGTGGTGGGGTGAGATTGTGACAGAAGGGAGGAGAGTTGATCTTCTGTCATGGTGGAAAAGCATCCTGTGTAGAGGGCTGAGTGGTGATGGGGAGGCCCCAAAGGGATAGGGTCAAAGCTTCTCTAATTGTTGATCTTCCGTTTGAAGAAAGGAGCAAAGTCGTTGGAGAGATGGAGGGAGGTAGGAGGTCACGGGACGGAGAAGAGAGTGGTTTTAATTGTTTTGGGAGTGGACAGGGAGTATTAGAGTGAAGAAAGATAGGCTGTTCTGGCGGTGAGTTGGTTTAAAGAAGGTCGTGGATAGAAGATGCAACCGGAAGCAACTAAAGTCAGGAGGGGGCTGGTGAAGGTGAGGGTGCAGGTAGGTGAGTGGGGTGAAGGAGGAGACGGAGAAGGGGAGCAGAGATGTTTCCTTGGGGGGTGATGTTGGAGAGAGGGGCAGTGGTGAAGTAGTTGGGGAGGTAGGGAGTGGTAGAGGGGAGAGATCACTGCTTCTTAGTGTGGGTGGATATGGATATAGGAAGTGAAGCAAATGGCGGTGAAATGAAGAGAAGAATTTACTTCAAAACCGTAGCCAATGCTTCAAAAGCGTCGCAGGGTGTGCACGGCTGCGTGAGGTTGTGGGCGGTTTGGCCAATATAGGGGATGGTGTATAAGATATGGGGTTAAAGTGTGTCGGAGACGTCCACCTGGTGGTCGTGATTTCACGGCAGTGCTCGGGACCTAGTGGTGAGAATAGTATGGGAGGGTAAGGTGATGCTCAAAGATGGAGCGGAGAGTCCCGTCCTTAGAGGTGGGATGGATATGGCATAGCTAATTGTCATAGCATGCTTCAGCAGGTTTTTAAAGCTCGCTGCGGATAAAAAGGCTGCATAGGACGACACCAAAGTCATTTTGGGTATCACCTTTTACCACTGGTGTGGAAACAGGTACACTCGGACCGGGTGATGAGGTTGCCACTCCTGGAGTTTCACAGCAAGCAGTGTGTAGGCTTCCTTTCTCTCTTGTTCTGGTGAGGTCGGGTGGATGTGGAATCCTGCCGGACCGGGTTATAGGTTCGGGGGAACGTGATTCACCTGGGTTAGCTGCACTGAGGGCACTATTAAAGGGATGGTGATACGTCCTCTTCCCTGGGCTCTCGTCGGTAGGTGCTTCAGGTGAACAGGGGGCTAAACTCCCTGTTGTGGTGCTGGTTCTCTGTGACTGGCGTAGTAGCTCTCACAGCTCGGTTCCAGTAACCGGATGGTGAGGGAGAGTTAGGGTAACTCCTGTGTCCCTGAGAGGTGCTTCTCCTTTCCTATAACCCCAGTTGCAAGGGTCCTCTCACTGGCAGGTGTGCTGGTTCGGGCCTGGTATGGCTCCAGAACCAGTAACTGCACACTTCCTGCAGCTCTTCTAGCGTCTGCACACTCTGCTGTTTCTCCCTCCAGGACCCTATTTATAGGGGGAACTGGCTCAAAGTGACCACTGGAGCTCCCCCTAGAGGCCTGGGGTGAAACAGGTGTTAAAGGTGTTCTAAGGTGTTTTGTTTGTTGTGAGTGCTGCTTGCTGTCTCCACTCCATATGTGTACCAGGAGTTCTGTGGTGCCCCAACCAGGGTGCCAGGGTGCCACAAAGACACATTATAAGTATTAGCTATGGACGTAGCTCATCGAGGTAAGATATAGCAGGCGGAGAGGTGTGACTGGGGATGGGGTGCAGTTGGGTGAGATACAGTCAGGGCATTCAAGTATGAAGTGTAGCCATGGATGAGATGCAGTCGGGGGTGAGGTCCAGGCAGGGGTGAGATGTAGCCAGAGATGAGATGCAGCGGGGGCTGAGCTGTAACCAAGGGTCTGTAGGAGTGCCGAAATGATCGAGGTAGATGAGGTTGTGTTAGGGTGCTGGGTGCAGGGATGGGATACAGCCAGGGATGAGGAGCAGTCAGGGGTAGGATGCAGTCCGGAATGAGATGTAGTCTGGGATGAGATGTAATCAGGGATGGGATGCAGCCGGGGATGAGATGCAGCCGGGGATGAGATGCAGCCGGGGATGAGATGACGCCAGGGATGAGATGACGCCAGGGATGAGGTGTGGCCAGGGATGGGATGCAGCCAAGGGATGAGAAGCAGGCAGAGATGAGATGCAGCCAGGGGTGATATGTGCCTAGAGATGAGATGAAGCCAGGAGTGAGATGCAGCCAGGGATGCGACGCAGCATGGGCAGAATAACGGACAGAACTGGAGAGGTGAGGACTCTGGAAATGTCTGGAGTGAGATTTATTAATGTGTCTCTCTATAACCAGGATTACACAGTGGTGAAGAGCTGTAGAGGGCGCTGTCAGGAGCCTGTGTGTGAAGGAAGAGCCTGGGGCCCGGGGCCCCCACCTCACTCGCTGATACATGAGGACATCAATGACCAGAAGATCCGAGAACTCGCCTACAAGATGATGGAGCTGCTGACTGGAGAGGTGACACTGCTGGGACATTATACAGGACAGCACTGGAGGATTCTGGGTGATGACCGGAGAGGTGACTGCTGGGACATTATACAGGACAGCACTGGAGGATTCTGGGTGATGAGCGGAGAGGTGACTGCTGGGACATTATACAGGACAGCACTGGAGGATTCTGGGTGATGAGGGGAGAGGTGACTGCTGGGACATTATACAGGACAGCACCGGAGGATTCTGGGTGATGAGCGGAGAGGTGACTGCTGGGACATTATACAGGACAGCACTGGAGGACTCTGGGTGATGAGTGGAGAGGTGACTGCTGGGACATTATACAGGACAGCACTGGAGGATTCTGGGTGATGAGCGGAGAGGTGACTGCTGGGACATTATACGGGACAGCACTGGAGGATTCTGGGTGATGAGCGGAGAGGTGACTGCTGGGACATTATACAGGACAGCACTGGAGGATTCTGGGTGATGACTGGAGAGGTGACTGCTGGGACATTATACAGGACCGCACTGGAGGATTCTGGGTGATGAGCGGAGAGGTGACTGCTGGGACATTATACAGGACAGCACTGGAGGATTCTGGGTGATGAGCGGAGAGGTGACTGCTGGGACATTATACAGGACAGCACTGGAGGATTCTGGGTGATGAGCGGAGAGGTGACTGCTGGGACATTATACAGGACAGCACTGGAGGATTCTGGGTGATGTTGGTATCATTGTATGTGTCAGGTTCCTATAAGATGTCAGGATGTCGCTGTCTATTTCTCCATGGAGGAGTGGGAGTATCTAGAAGGACACAGAGATCTGTACAAGGACATAGTCATGATGGAGGATCCCCTCACATCAGCAGGTAATAGGACTAAATACACACAGCCTATAATGATCTGTATGGAAAGAATGAATTCAGTCCTGTATGTGTCTCCTCCAGGTCTATCCAGTAAGAGGACAACACCAGAGAGATGTCCCCGTCCTCTTCTCCCACAGGACTGTAATCCAGAAGATCCCGATGTTCCTCCGGATCATCAGGTAGATGGAGAGAAGGTGTGATGAGATCTCCCTGTGATGTGTAGACGGCTGTGAAGGTCTTGTCTCAGTCTTGTGTTATCCTCCAGTATTAGATGTGTTATACTTGTGTAATGAGATGGATGGAGATGGCAGGGTTAAGGCCCCGTTACACGCTTCAATGTTGAAACGATATCACTAACGATCTCGTGGTCGTTAGGACCTCTTTTTGACATCGTTGGTGAGATGTCACACGTCTAGATATTGTGGACGACCACCAACGATCCAGCGAGCAGGTGTTGTACGCACAACCCAGCGAACGATACTTGTTCACTGATGTGAACGACACAGTTATCGCGGTGTCACACACAACGATGCAGCAGGTCGGCTGATCGAGGATCGTCTGATTTCAGAACATGTTCTCAAACCTGCGATCAACGATCTAACGATTTATTGTAATTGAATCTCGGTGTCACACGCAGCGAAGTAGTAACGATGACGCTTGAATGACTCCAAAACCGTGATGTTAAAGCGATATCGTTAACGATATCGTACCATGTATCGGGGCCTTTACAGCTGATCACACATGGGACTTCTCCATCTGTCTATGACTTTAATAATTTTTGTTTCAGGGTGAAGAGTTGAGCCATGTGGATAATGCAGAGACCTATGCGAGGGATGATGATCTTACAGATCACCGCCCAGGTGAGTAGTGACCTCTATATTTTCCTATTCACCGGTTGGTACAATTACATGTCCTATTTGTTAGGCTTCTTTTGAGTCCGTCCTCTGTTCTGCGTCTGCCTCACAAACTGCTCAGCAATCTTTTAAGCAATTGGTGCATGTCAGAAACTCAGCCAAGACCTGCAGCTCTCTGGTGCCCCCTTATCCAAAATATGTTAGGTAATTTCTCTTGAGTATGCTGATACTCCATATTACCTGGCTGGTAATCAAAAATACAGTGAAATCCTTTCTTTTTAATCATTTCTAGAAATAATTTAATAAAAAACTACATGAGGTTTCGTTGTATTTTTTGTTGCCAGCCAAGTGCAACCAGGCAACTTTGCGCTGCAACCTACCCCCAGCTGCCTAGCTGTACCTGGCTGGCAACCAAAAATACAGCGAAGCCCGACATCGTCTTTTATAATTATTTATAGAAATAATAATTAATGAAAAAACATTGTGGGGCTTCGCCGTATTTTTGGTTGCCAGCCAGGTACAGCTAGGCAGCTGGGGGCTGGAATCCTCAGTGTGGGGAGACCCAAGCTGTTTGGGCCCCCCATCGCTGAAAAATTGCAGCAGGCAGTTGCAACAGAAAAAGGCACATTCTCTTCCAGTTGTCCTGGTGCTGGTGGCAAACTGGGTAATAAAGGGGTTAATGCCTGCTTTATATTGACAGCTGGCACTAAGTCAGAGATTCATAATGTTAGACCCAGCCATTAGGAATCTCTAATAAATAGTAAATATTAATACACTACACAGAGAAAAATAATTTTATTAAAACAAAAAACCCAAACATATATTTAGACTCAATCTTTATTGCTCCCACTTACCTTTCAACGGTAATCCGCAACAATGTTCCCATGTCGCTCAATCCATCACTGGTCATCCAGAGACAAGGCCAAGGGAACAAGGGTTGTCTCCCTGCAGTCTTTAGGCACACACTAATTGCAGGTGCACTGTACGTCAATATCCACACAGTGCACCTGTCAGTGATTCAGACCCAAGTGCCAGAGATCCCATGATCTCTGAGGATTGGGTAAGGTGATCAGATGTTCCCATGGCAAAGCAAGGTTGCCATAGAAACGTCAGGTCACCACAGTGGTGATGATCGGCCCATTGCAGTTACATTGTGGTGGACTGATCAGCGAGAGGAGACAGGTGAAGATGCATGCTCCCTCTCAATGGACCCTAGCTGCTGTGATTTGTAAGATTGCAGCAGGTAGGGGGTGAGACAGTCCGGGACAGTGAGCTCGTCCCTGGCTGTCACACCACTCCTCTTCAGCCTAATCTCCTGCATGCAAGAGAGAAGATGAGGCAGAGGAGGAGCATGCACAGGTGAGCAGCAAAGCGGGCACAGGGGGCAGATGGCAGTGTGGGCACAGGTGGCGGACAGAAGTGCAGGCACAGGGGGGCAGTTAGCAGCGGGACACAAGTCATGGGGCATCAGCATTGAGAGGGGACTCAGGAGCAGGCAGCAGGGGGAGGTGATCGGGCAGCAGGGGAACCTCAGAGTGGTGTCACAAACACAAGCTGCTTGTGACACCACTAATACCTTTAGGATAGGGCACAGAAATCTCTCACTTCTCTCTCCACGGATGGGATGAGAGATGGGAGTGGTCACAGCCCCTATGCACGGTGATTGGACTGATCCTGCACATGCACGATGGGTCCCAGCAGACCTGGGGGTGGTGACAGACAGGTCAGCCAATGATCACTACTTCTGTAGTACTGATCATGGCTTGATCGTAATGTTTTAGCCATTTTCAGTGGCTGAACATTACAATCGCTGTGATTGGCTGTTCAATTCTCAACAGCCAATCAGAAATCGCAGGTGCGGAGTGGCAAAGTCACCCCCCTAAGCATCATGCTGAGGTCCCATCCTTCCAGTAGCTCCACTGACTTTTTGGTGATTTAGGTCACGGGGGGCTAGAGGGCCGCGATCCCACCATGATGTACCACTACACATTGGTCGGGAAGCACTATCTACCTACAACGTAGCGGTCGGTCTAAGGTCTGGAAGGGGTTAAATTTGATCAGACTCGTCATTTCAAGCCTAAAACAATCTGATTCAGGGCAGAGCCACAATAATACATGTGTTTTATGGATTGCTGTTCCATGATCTTGTGAATTATTGATGAATGTTGCTGTAAAGTCCAGACTGCCCAGGTCCCATTGTCCAAGTCTATTGGATAGAACTCTGATATATTGATATGACCTTGTTATTTATTTAATTTTATTCACCAAATTCTTCAAAATGCTGCAAATGGATTATGAATTTTGAGCAAAATATAAATTGTGACAACTGTCCGAGGTAAAACAGGAAAAACATATACAGAGCAGAGAATAAGACGTAACGAGGGAAGCACAAGCTATATCTGGCAGCTTCCAGCACATAGCTGTAAGGTTAGGTAGGGTGCGGTGTCTTCTAATAGGCTGAAGCCGGGAGCTGATGACTACAGCTGGACAGCACACACCCAAACTGCAGGTCCCAGACACTCTAACGTTACTGGATGGTGGAGCCTGCGCTGTGCAGAGATCCTGGCCCCCTTCTCCTCTATCACCAGCACCATCTACACAGTGAGTACAGCGGCACTAGTGATGATCGAGTGGTGAAGTATTTACACTCGCTATACCTGTACCGAGTACTTTGTAATACTCGCATATTCTTCCAAACAGTGAGTGTAATGTAATTCAATTCAATCACGCACCCTTACCGCAAGCCGCATAGACATTGTATGGGGTTTGCCGCAAGTGAACCGCATGTGCAGCCGTTATGCGGTAATCACGACAGTTGCGTTTTTTTTCACCGCAACTCCCGCGATCAGTGAAAACCGCTGATGTGAAAGGGGCCTGAATGGATAAAGCCTCTGTGAAGGGATGAGAACATTTCTCAATAACTCGGTGAATTTGTAACAAGATGCAGATAATGAATCGTCCAAACCACAACAGCAACAGAGAACAATAAAGAAACAGATGAACACGTCAATAGTCACGTGTCATACATGTTCTCTTAGTCACTTGTCATACATGTTCTCTTAGTCACGTGTCATGTTCTCATAGTCATGTGTCATACATGATCTCATAGTCACGTGTCATACATGTTCTCATAGTCACGTGTCATGTTCTCATAGTCATGTGTCATACATGATCTCATAGTCACGTGTCATACATGTTCTCATAGTCACGTGTCATGTTCTCATAGTCATGTGTCATACATGATCTCATAGTCACGTGTCATACATGTTCTCATAGTCACGTGTCATGTTCTCATAGTCACGTGTCATACATGTTCTCATAGTCACGTGTCATACATGATCTCATAGTCACGTGTCATACATGTTCTCATAGTCACGTGTCATGTTCTCATAGTCATGTGTCATACATGATCTCATAGTCACGTGTCATGTTCTCATAGTCACGTATCATACATGTTCTCTTAGTCACGTGTCATACATGTTCTCATAGTCACGTATCATACATGTTCTCTTAGTCACGTGTCATACATGTTCTCATAGTCACGTATCATACATGTTCTCTTAGTCACGTGTCATACATGTTCTCATCATGTCAGTGATTGGATGTAACGTCTGCAGTAATCTCATGTTCCTCCCATTCAGATCCCTACAGTATCAGAGATCTTCTGTATAAGAGAATTCTCTCCCGATTGTCCCATCAAGGACGGATGTGGACAGGGACAAGATGGCGGAGAGGATCTTACCCCTCACCCTAGAGATCCTCTGCCTGGTTACTGGAGAGGTGAGAGATGTCACATGACCTGATTCTTCTCTATGGACAGAGCTGGAGATTGATGAATGTGTCTCCTCTCCATCCTCAGGATTACACAGTGGTGAAGAGCTGTAGAGGGCGCTGTCAGGAGCCTGGACAGTGTGAGGAGGGAAGAGCCCGGGGCCCGGGGCCCCCACCTCACCCCCTGATACATGACCAGAGGATCCGACAACTCACCTACAAGATGATGGAGCTGCTGACCGGAGAGGTGACTGCTGGGACATTACACAGCACCGGAGAGGTGACTGCTGGGACATTATACAGCATCGGAGAGGTGACTGCTGGGACATTATACAGCATCGGAGAGGTGACTGCTGGGACATTATACAGCACCGGAGAGGTGACTGCTGGGACATTATACAGGACAGCATCGGAGAGGTGACTGCTGGGTCATTATACAGGACAGCACTGGAGGATTCTGGGTGATGACTGGAGAGGTGACTGCTGGGACATTATACAGGACAGCACTGGAGAGGTGACTGCTGGGACATTATACAGGACAGCACTGGAGGATTCTGGGTGATGACTGGAGAGGTGACTGCTGGGACATTATACAGGACAGCACTGGAGGATTCTGGGTGATGACTGGAGAGGTGACTGCTGGGACATTATACAGGACAGCACTGGAGGATTCTGGGTGATGAGCGGAGAGGTGACTGCTGGGACATTATACAGGACAGCACTGGAGGATTCTGGGTGATGAGCAGAGAGGTGACTGCTGGGACATTATACAGGACAGCACTGGAGGATTCTGGGTGATGACTGGAGAGGTGACTGCTGGGACATTATACAGGACAGCACTGGAGAGGTGACTGCTGGGACATTATACAGGACAGCACTGGAGGATTCTGGGTGATGACTGGAGAGGTGACTGCTGGGACATTATATAGGACAGCACTGGAGGATTCTGGGTGATGAGCGGAGAGGTGACTGCTGGGACATTATACAGGACAGCACTGGAGGATTCTGGGTGATGACTGGAGAGGTGACTGCTGGGACATTATACAGGACAGCACTGGGGGATTCTGGGTGATGAGCGGAGAGGTGACTGCTGGGACATTATACAGGACAGCACTGGAGGATTCTGGGTGATGAGCGGAGAGGTGACTGCTGGGACATTATACAGGACAGCACTGGAGGATTCTGGGTGATGACTGGAGAGGTGACTGCTGGGACATTATACAGGACAGCACTGGAGGATTCTGGGTGATGAGCGGAGAGGTGACTGCTGGGACATTATACAGGACAGCACTGGAGGATTCTGGGTGATGACTGGAGAGGTGACTGCTGGGACATTATACAGGACAGCACTGGAGGATTCTGGGTGATGAGCGGAGAGGTGACTGCTGGGACATTATACAGGACAGCACTGGAGGATTCTGGGTGATGACTGGAGAGGTGACTGCTGGGACATTATACAGGACAGCACTGGAGGATTCTGGTTGATGAGCGGAGAGGTGACTGCTGGGACATTTTACAGGACAGCACTGCAGGATTCTGGGTGATGAGATGAGAGGTGACTGCTGGGACATTATACAGGACAGCACTGGAGGATTCTGGGTGATGTTGGTATCATTGTGTGTCAGGTTCTTATAAGGTGTCAGGACGTTGCCGTCTATTTCTCCATGGAGGAGTGGGAGTATCTAGAAGGACACAGAGATCTGTACAAGGACATAGTGATGATGGAGGATCCCCTCACATCAGCAGGTAATAGGACTAAATACACACGGCCTACAATGATCTGTATGTAAAGAATGAATTCAGTCCTGTATGTGTCTCCTCCAGGTCTATCCAGTAAGAGGACAACACCAGAGAGATGTCCCCGTCCTCTGTATCCCCCAGAGAGATGTCCCCGTCCTCTGTATCCCCCAGAGAGATGTCCCCGTCCTCTGTATCCCCCAGAGAGATGTCCCCGTCCTCTGTATCCCCCAGAGAGATGTCCCCGTCCTCTGTATCCCCAGGACTGTCCAGAGGAGGATCACAATGTCCCGGAGAGTCACCAGGTAGATGGGGCTGAGCCCTGTATCTATATGGAGGGTTGGGGGCTTTCCTGGTCCTGCCGTCATAGAGGTGATAGATTTTGGGGGTCTCTTATATTGCACTGATTGTTACATCTGATCTATCAGGGGGAAGATCCGACTAATATTAAAGTGGAGGATGAGACAGAAGAAGTGATGACGAGGGGGGATCAGCCATGTGTGAGTGACGGGAAGGAGGAGATTCCAGGAGATGATATCACAGGTATGGAAGATACTTACACAATGATTACAGATGGGGGCATAGGCTGCAGGTGGGCATATAGGCTGGGTGGGGGCTCATAGGCTGCTGAGGGGCACATGGGGTGGGGCACATAGGCTGCAGTGGAGGCACAGGCTGCTGGGGTGCAAATAGGCTGATGGGCACAGGCTGTTTGAGGGCATATAGGCTGGGGTGGAGACACAGACTGCTAGGGGGCACAAAGGCTGCTGGGGGCACATATAGGCGGAAGTGGGGAAATAGGCTGCTGATGGACATAGACTGGGGTACAGTCATATAGGCTGGGGTGGACACAGGAGGGCAGGTAAGTTGGGGTGGGGGCACAGGATGCTGGGGGCGCATAGACTGCTAGTGGGCACAAGTTTCTGTGAAGTACATAGAGTGGGGGCACATAGACTGCTGAAGGGCGTAGGCTGTTGGGGGCATACAGGCCTGGGTGGGGGCACATAGGCTGCTGGAGGGGCAGAGGCTACCCGGGGTCACATAGGCTGTGGTGGGGTCACAGGCTACTGGCATGGGGTCACAGGCTGCTGGGGGGCATATAGGCTGGGGGGGCAGAGGTTACCCGGGGTCACATAGGCTGTGGTGGGGGCACAGGCCATTAGGGGGCAGCACATACTTTGCTGCGGAGACCAGGGGTGTTAAAGGATCTTTGGTGATGTCACAGTCACCTGCATCTGGCTCCGCCCATGACCATCACATCACCAAAGGTCCTGTGTGATTTAATTCTGCGATGTTTGCAGCGGGCGGGGGAGTGGACAGCTGGAGTCGGGTTTGTAGTGAGGGTGTGCTGCGGGTGGTGGGCATCGGTGGCAGGTGCTATATTTGTATATCCATCACTTGGGTACCCTAATATGGCTTTTGGTGTCGGGGAAAATTCTGGGATATGGCCTCGTACAGACAGACATTCAGGAATAACACCACTAGGTAAGTATATATAGATGATCATTGGCTTGTATAGATAATACACTGCACTACTTGTGCTTTATCTAATCCTGACAACATTTTCCTAACAGCCGCCTATTACATCTTGTCTATAGCAGGGTCTAATAGGCTCCCATACAGACTGAGACCAGTGAGGCGACAGAGGGAGCATTCTCCTTCAAACTCCTTTCATGTGTAGTTGGTAGTGACTGTGACATTTAATGAGTTAAACATCAATGATGGCACATAGTGATCCACTATTCTGGTGGGAGCCCAGGTATATGTACATGGTGACTCCGCTGTGTATGGTACAGGCATAGCTCCTCTTCCATTCCTTCCCCATGCTGTACATGTAGAGCGCGGTGCAGTAATAACACTTCACCTCAGCCTGGTGCTGGAAGGGTTATTAGGAAGCCTGACAAAAAAACTCACCAAGATTTGCCAGGTAAATACCCATTGCACTTAGCAGCGGCTGTCAGCTCCACTGGAGGCAACACAGGTATGCCGGTACTCAATCACCTGCAACCCACAGTGGGGGCGATTGTGGCACCAGTGTCCAGCCATGCTGTCAGGGAGGTGACTGGTGGCATTTAAAGACACGAGGTTACCAAGGGCTCTGTCATTCACGGTGCATGCAAGGCATAGTGTCAGAGCAGCCTATTGGTCACGCCCTTCTATTAGATCAGGCGGGCTGCTCCGCACTGATTAAGGGCGTGACCAATAGGCTGTTCTGACACTATGCCTTGCATGCACCGTGAATGACAGAGCCCTTGGTAACCTTGTGTCTTTAAATGCCACCAGTCACCTCCCTGACAGCATGGCCGGACGCTGGTGCCACAACCGCCCCCACTGTGGGTTGCAGGTGATTGAGTACCGGCATACAGACACCTGTGTTGCCTCCAGAGGAGCTGACAGCCGCTGCTAAGTGCAATGGGTATTTACCTGGCAAATCTTGGTGAGTTTTTTTGTCTGTTTTTAAGTCCATTCGGTGAACAATCTAAATTAAATTGTACATGTCTCAAAAGGCATGTGGTTAGGACTGGTAAGCGTGAGGGCCCTTGACCGTGGGTTACCAGCTTACGTTTTTTGGCCAAAATACCAACAAACACCTCACATTTTTCATCTTTAGTGTTTTATTGCATTTTTTTCATCTGCAGTTTGAGGCTGAGCCCTCTGGGGGGCGTCTGTCGTTGTGTGAGGCATGTAATCAGTGCGGAACAGCCCGCCTGATCTAATAGAAGGGCGTGACCAATAGGCTGTTCTGACACTATGCCTTGCATGCACCGTGAATGACAGAGCCCTTGGTAACCTCGTGTCTTTAAATGCCACCAGTCACCTCCCTGACAGCATGGCCGGACGCTGGTGCCACAACCGCCCCCACTGTGGGTTGCAGGTGATTGAGTACCGGCATACAGACACCTGTGTTGCCTCCAGTGGAGCTGACAGCCGCTGCTAAGTGCAATGGGTATTTACCTGGCAAATCTTGGTGAGTTTTTTTGTCTGTTTTTAAGTCCATTCGGTGAACAACCTTATTAGGAAGCCTCTATATTATACTTGTGTTATGTGTGGAGAGAGGTATAGAATCACATTGTAGTTTTTGTAGTGGCTTTGAATGCAAATGCAAACTATGCAAAAATGCATAAAAAATGTGTACAAAGAATGTGAATATTGTCCGCAGCATTTTGTCTGCAAATGATCTGGTCCTTGGTACAGAATAGTCCACTGCAATTAAACCACAAGTGAATACACCCTAACAGAGATGGGATAGCTATTTTGAATTGTCAAAACATTTACTAAATTCATGTTTAATCCTAACAGAAAATGACAATAACAATTCTGAGAGACGCTTCATGTTATTGGCAACTGATAACTTAGTAGATGAAGATATGAAGCAGAACTCTCCAGAAGACAATCTCATCAGCGCTAATGTAAATCCAGGATTCAGCAGTACAGAGCTAACATATAATCCACCTAATCCTGAGGAACCTTCTCCTGACCAATCTCACATTGTTACAAGTACAAATCAGAAAGGAGGTGAAGAGCATTTTACTAGAAGTTTAAGTCCTCATACACACAGAAAAATTAGAGGAAAGAAGCCGCACTCCTGTTCAGAATGTGGGAAAAGCTTCAGAGATAAATCAAGTCTTGTTATCCATGAAAGAATTCACACAGGAGAGAAGCCGTATTCATGTTCAGAATGTGGGAAGTGCTTTATAGGAAATTCAAAGCTTATTAAACATCAGAGAATTCACACAGCAGACAGGCCATATAAATGTTCAGAATGTGGGAAATGTTTTACATATCAATCCTATTTTGTTAGACATCAGAGAATTCACACAGGAGAGAAGCCATTTACATGTTCAGAATGTGGGAAATGTTTTATGTATCAGTCAGCTTTGGTTAAACATCAGAGAACTCACACAGGAGAGAAGCCATTTACATGTTCAGAATGTGGAAAATGTTTTACAGATCAATCCTATTTTATTAAACATCAGAGAATTCACACAGGAGAGAAGCAGTATACATGCTCAGAATGTGGGAAATGTTTTTCATTTCCGTCAGATCTTGTTAAACATAAAAGAATCCACACAGGAGAGAAGCCGTATTCATGTTCACAATGTGGAAAATGTTTTATAGATAGTTCAAAGCTTGTTAAACATGAGAGAATTCACACAGGGGAAAAGCCGTATTCATGTTTAGAATGTGGGAAGTGCTTTATAGACAATTCAAACCTTGTTAAACATCAGAGAATTCACACAGGAGAGAAGCAGTATTCATGTTCAGAATGTGGGAAATGTTTTTCGTTGCCATCAGATCTTGTCAAACATCAACGAATCCACACAGGAGAAAAGCCATATTCATGTTCACAATGTGGGAAATGTTTTTCCAAAAGATCAACACTTGTTAAACATCAGAGAATTCACACAGGAGAAAAGCCGTATTCATGTTTAGAATGTGGAAAACGTTTTACAGCTAAATTTAGTCTTGTTAATCATGAAAGAATTCACACAGGAGAAAAGCCACATACATGTGAAGAATGTGGAAAATGTTTCACAGATCAATCCTCTTTTTTTAAACATCAGAGAATTCACACAGGAGAGAAGCCATATTCATGTTCAGAATGTGGGAAACGTTTTACAGATCAATCTTCTTTTGTAAGACATCAGAGAATTCACACAGGAGAGAAGCCATATTCATGTTCAGAATGTGGGAAATGTTTTACAGAGAAATCCTCTTTTATTAAACATCAGATAACCCACACAGGAGAGAAACCGTATTTATGTTCAGAATGCGGGAAATGTTTTACACATCAATCATATTTAATTAAACATCAGAGAATTCACACGGGAGAAAAGCCATACTCTTGTTCAGAATGTGGGAAACATTTTGCGGATCAATCAACTTGTGTTAAACATCAGAGAATTCACTTAAGAGAGAAGCCATATTCATGTTCAGAATGAGGGAAATGTTTTACAGATCAATCCTCTTTTATTAAGCATCAGAAAATTCACACAGGAGAGAAGCCCTTTCCATTTATTGAATGTTGAAAAGTTTTAATTTATAAGACAAAACTTGTTGATCATGATTGAAGTCATACAGGGAAGATCTAACATCTTATTGCACATGAGAGAATCCACACAGGATGTTCAGAATCTGTTAATCATTTTGCACACAAATCAAATATTTTTCATCATCAAAGATTTCACTAAGGAGAAAAGGTGTATCTACTAAAAAGGTGTGTCTACTAAAAAGGTGTGTCTACTAAAAAGGTGTATCTACTAAAAAGGTGTGTCTACTAAAAAGGTGCATCTACTAAAAAGGTGTGTCTACTAAAAAGGTGTCTACTAAAAAGGTGTGTCTACTAAAAAGGTGTATCTACTAAAAAGGTGTCTACTAAAAAGGTGTGTCTACTAAAAAGGTGCGTCTACTAAAAAGGTGCGTCTACTAAAAAGGTGCGTCTACTAAAAAGGTGTATCTACTAAAAAGGTGTCTACTAAAAAGGTGTGTCTACTAAAAAGGTGTAATTAATGTTATTAAACATCAGAGAGTTGAGGTGAAAGACTGTTTTCATGTGCAAAAGTCAGAAAATGTTTTATTACTAAAGCCAAACAACTAACGTCATCACAGAAGTTACTAAGGAGAGAAGCCATTTTGATGCTCTATACAGTGATACCTCGATTTTCGTCAATAATCCGTCCAAAAACTATCGACGGAACTTGACGAAAACCAAGGCAACGATTTCCATAGGAAGCAACATCAAATCAATGAATTTGTTCGAGACACTGTAAAAGACCTACAAAAAAACACATTTAAGGCCCCTTTCACATCAGCATTTTTGTTTGGATCTGGCTGATCCGGACAAAAAAAAACGCATCTGCCACATGTGCTGCCTAACGGCCGCACTTGCGGCATTCCCCATGCAATGTCTATGGGGCTTGCAGCAAGTGCGGTATTGCCGCGATCCGGCACTTGTGGCAGTTGACCGTGTCTTTTTCGCGGCCGCAAGTGCCAGATCGCAGCAATACCGCACTTGCTGCAAGCCCCATAGACAATGCATGGGGTTTGCTGCAAGTGCATCATAAGTGCGGCAGTTAGGCAGCAGATGCGTTTTTCTGTCCAGATCTGCCGGATCTGGACAGATACACTAGTGTGAAAGGTCCCTTAGAGTGAATAAAGATAGTGGTTAATACTAGAACCACTCAGAGATGAGGAGGGGAGAGAGGGGTACACATGTTATGTTTTGGAAGGGGAATCACATTTTTTATGGCAAAATTACCAGCGATGTACCAACAAATACTAAGACACACGGGACAGAAATAGAAAAACTATGGCTAGCCGCGTGTCATCCGAGTTTACTGATCTGGGGACAGCCATATGATATACACTCTTCTGGGTCCCATGGCTTTCACTAAGGACTTGTGGCGTAAGTGCAGGATGAAATCCCAGCTAGCTTCTCATGCTTCTTTCCTGACTTCATTTCTCTACATGCCACACTTAATGGTGAAGATGAGTGCTTTGGTCACCCATAGATGGGCAGAGGCAGGTCACTTTAGGTTTAGGGATTTAGTAGATCCCGTGACCAAGAAACCTAGAACATTTGAGGATCTCTCAAAAAAACATAGTCTACCATTAACTCTGTCTTTTTCACACCAGCAAATAGTGCACTGTTCTAGATCTGCTATGGGAGGTCGTGGAGATCTCTCCCCTACAGCATTTGAGTTGTTGTGCTCTAGGAGGCCCCTCCACCATTCTATAAGTACACTATACAAGGAAAACCAAATGAAATTACTGATGACCTGGTACCACACTCCATAAATTCAATCATACTACCCCAGTCATATGCTGGAGGTGCAGGGGGTGCATCCATCTACTATATCTTTTGGGACTGTAGTGGGATATGAGCCTACTGGAGGAGGTGGAGCACTGTTGGAAAAGATCCTGGACCATTGGATCTATTTGCTGAATTTATTCCCTCCATTAAATTGTTACCACACCTGTTAACAGCCGCCAAGTGCTTGATTTCTCTTTTTTGGAAGAGGATTACAGTTGTTACCATGTCTGATTCATACGATAGAATAAAAGACGTGCACCTTATGGAGCGGATGACAGCTGTACTCCATAATAATATAGAAGCCTTTGATAACATATGGAGGGATTGGACAATTGTAGGCTTTATTGTATTCACTGTCTTAACACTAGATGTCCCAGGGAGGGGTCATTTAACATTTCTACCTTTGGAATCCAGAGACGGGTTGAATGACCTGAAGGATTTTAGCCAACATCCTCTAATCACCGTCTTTTGTTCTGTAATTAAGGCCATTACTGTCACACCATAGAAGGTTGTTGTTTTCCATTGAGTTTAGCCATTTAGTTTCTAGTTAGTTCTATTCAGTTTGGACTAAGGGTCATTTGATCCTCTTTCGGGACTTCAGGGGGAGCTCGAAATTTCTGGGACTTCTAGTGTTAACCTAATGGATCTTTTTGTCACGTTTGGCGATTTCCGACCTGTTGGACTCTATGGGTTTTACCAACCTCGAATTCCATAGAGACTCGTTATACTGATGAGCCAAAGACATTCCTGGACTTTGTCAATTATTGCATTTGGAATCCATAGTTTCTCTGGATAATTTTCTCAAATGTCTGTTTATCTTTGTTATAAATGTAAAAATTTAATAAAAATTAGTTGAAAAAAATAAATAAAAATAAACGAAAACCGAAGTTGTTGAAAACCGAGGTGTCATTGTATGTGTACAATGTTTTATAGACAAATCAAATTTCAAACTCTTCAAAGAATCATATTAGGAGGAAACTAAATCATTACATTATTCATAGACAATTGAAGGTTTATTTATTTTTAGGTTCTGGATCTTCTAAACACATAATTATATGCGATCAGGATATATACATTATTATTAAATAAAAGGGGAAAAAATAACCTTTTTTCTTTCATGTAATGAAGCTTCTATGCCCCTTGTATTTATTACTCTGTGATCTGTGGACAGATCATATTTATCCTCAAATATTAATATGACAATGATGAAACAGAACAACACACTACAAAATATAATTTGCAATATTTTTTTTTTAAAATCAAGTGTTTTTTATTGACAGATTCCATTGTCACAACAATCATTGAGTCACGTATTTTATACAATATTTTGATAACACCCCCAGAGCTCTTCACCTCCCTTATCCCTACATTCACATTAATGTAAATATTAATACAATGTCTCGCAAAGAACAAACCTGTAATCCATTTAGTTCCTGTCGTTGACTATTTGAAGACTATTGTATCTCTGATTAATTCAGATGAAGCCAGCCCTGGATAATCCAATCATCCTCCCCATATTTTGTCAAACTGAAGTGTTTCTGCCTCTCTTGAGATGAGTTTTATTTCCATATAAGAATAATAGTTAACTTTATTAATAAATTCCTTTCGAGTCAACCTTTTGTTTTTCTTACCAGTATGTAGCAATCAATGTTCTTGCTACATACAGCTCTCTGGCCACCGCTTTCCCGATTTCATCCACATTTCTTTCCTCTACATAACACAGGATACAAACTACGGGGTCCCAGGTTATTACCATTAGGGTACTTTCACACTACGATTTTTGAAGGGATAAATTTGGATAGCATCGGCTCCCTTCTGATGCCTGGAATCAGATGCCAAATAGGCATCCGATTCCGGCATAAAATCGTTCTCTCCGGGCTGGAAAAAAAAAAAAAACCTTATGCTCAGTATGCTAGGCATGCTCATTACAGTAAAACTGCTCCTACTGGGAGCACAAGGGTTAAAAAAAAACAAAAAAAAAAACTTATGCTCACCTCCCCACGAGCCCCCACCGTCTCCCACAGTCTTCCTGAAGGCTCCCGGTGGCTGCAGAGGTCTTCCTCTGCTGTACAGGACCTGCGGTGATGTCACAGTCACGTGACCGCGGGTTCACCATGGTAACCCGCGGTCACATGACTGTGACATCACCGCAGGTCCTGTACAGCAGAGGAAGACCTCTGCAGCCTGCAGGAGCCACCGGGAACCTCCAGGAAGACTGCGGGAAACGGCGGGGCTCGTGGGGAGGTGAGCATAAGTTTTTTTTTTTTTTTTTTTTAACCCTTGTGCTCCCAGTAGGAGCAGTTTTACTGTACTGAGCATGCTCAGTACAGTAAAATTGGGTCCGAGGAGACATCAGATGTTTCCTCAGACCCTGCTCCATAGGGCCCCATGTTATAGGGATCGAGTCAGATCGGATGTGCACTAAATGCCATCCGATTTGGTCCGATCCGATTCTGTCACATTTTATTTTCAGTCTAAAATCGGAGCAGACTCCGATTTTTGCACCGATAATAAAATCGGATCGGACCAAATCGGATGGCATTTAGTGCACAGCTGATTCGGTCCGATCCCCATAGGGATGCATGGGGTCCGAAAATCGGTCCGATGCTGTCCGATTTTTATCGGGCAGCATCGGAGAAGCAAAAATCGTAGTGTGAAAGCAGCCTTACCCGTTGTACAAGGTTCAGGGCTGTTATCCAGAAGGCCTGTAGACATGGGCATCACCACAGCATGTGTAGAATATCTGCCTGCTCTGAGGAACATTTTGAACACTGGCGGAAAGTCGGACAACTGCAGTGTGGATTTTATCATATTGCAGTTGGACCAATGTTATTCTATGTTTGAGAGCACATTAGCGTGTGTCGGACTCTTTTTTTTCTCATCCGGATAATGGATGAAAAACAAATCGCAACATTCTGCGACAGTATGTGATTCACGCGCGAGACTCACCAATGCAAGTCTATGGGTCCGACAAAATCACGGACAGCACACAGACCATCCGAGAGGCATCAGTTTTTTCCACTGATACATTCTCATTCTGCAGCTGAGAACACTGTAAAATGTTCCTGTAAATGATTCTACAGTAATAGCTGCTGAGAAAAACAATGGATTGCACACGGACAGCACTCGGATGTGATCTGAGAGAAATGTCGAACGCTCACATAGCAGATGGATGCAAAACATAGCAAAAAACGGATGATGCTCATCCAACTTTCCTGGATGAGAAATGGACCAGGATTTTTCCACCCTTAGGGGCCCTTTACACACGGCTACATTTGTAGCTTGACACCAGGTAACTTACTGGTTGCAGTGAAATCATGGAGAGATTATTCCATTTGTACACAGCAACAAGATAGAACCTTGTCTCCATGATTTCACTGCAGCCAGTAAGTTACCTGGTGACAAGCTACAAATGTAGCCGTGTGTAAAGGTACCCTTAGAGTTCCCCTTTCAGTCTTACCCATTCACAAAGGAGTTTTATAGACTCTATAAATGGTATATATTTGGGACTGCCTCCTGGCTGCACTGAGAGACACCCTAGGAATGTATTATAAGCTGGATTCCCATTTCTCATCTGATATATACCCCAGGTGCTCCATTCACATAATTTTGGCATTAAGTGGGCGTTTCTCAAGAAACGAGTTTAAGAGACCACCAGACATTAATGAGTTAAAGCCTCTGGTACCCCTCTGTCAGCCAATCATATTTATCATACTATCCACATGTATGATAACAGGGGTTACTGTATGTTGTTTATTGAAGCAATGGCACAACTGCAAGAATTGGAAAAACATTTTGATGCAAGTGAAATTCCTGAAATGTTTCAAACAATCTTCCATCCAATGACTGCGAGATGCAACAAACTCCAATTCACCTCCAGTGCTCATAGACCCTAAGGTGTTTTCACTCCTGTGCTCTTGGGTTATATCAGATCGGTGTAGATTTTGTACTTACAGTAAAAAACACTCCATTTTTATAATTCTTTGCCATACTTTCTCTAGCAATTCTATGGGAAAGTTTTTTTGGGTTTAAATGAAATCTTCCCATCTGTAAACGTGAAAGCCGTGGTCCACCGACCACCATGTACCTAAGAAGTTTCCACACTGAACTGTTTAATTCACTTTCCCCCTATCCCACCATGTGTTGACTATGGGATGCTGTATAGCACCACTAAGGATTGGGCATATATAATCCCCCTTCATCTTTTGGACATTGTAAAGATTCCAGTTTGATACATGCCTGCTATTTTTTCCAGATAACATCCCGAAAGATGGAGGTAATTTTATAGAACCTATTTTGAGGGAGCCACACCAGAGGCAGCACATATAGGAGTTAGTCATTAGTACCATTTTGATTACATTGACTCTCCCCATCACCGATAAATATACTTTACTCCAAACCACTATTTTTTGTTTAACCTTCGTCCGGCTGAGTAGGTACAATTGTAACTATTCCGTTTTAAAATTGCAATAACTTTTTTTTTCGAAAAGCCGTAGAGGGCTGAAATTTTGTGACATCTTTGCAGTTTTGGTCCAGAATATACTGGCCAAATTTCAATAAAATATCTTCACCCCCTTCCGAGATAAGGGGTCGAGATATTTAATATAAAATTATGCAGCCTGACAAAGGTTAAACTTCAATCAGTAAAGGGGAAAGATTAAGCTGTTCATATTCTTCTAATTTACCCAAGATCACAATCCCCAAATATTTGAACTCCCTTACAACCTGACGTGTGGGAGCGGGACAAATTGATGGAGTAACCGTCTTGTCCAAAGGAAGCATCACCGATTTATCCCAGTTAATGGACAGTCCAGACACGACTCCGAAATCAGAAATGGTTACCATCGCGCGTTGTATCTGTGTACAACGCTACTTTTTGTTCATGATTCTCATATCTAAACCCAACTATACCTGGCTATCTACGTATTACCGCCGCCAATGGCTCTACCAAAATTGAAAACAGCAGGAGAGATAGGGGACATCCCTGCCTCATGCCTCTGTATATGTACCTCATACTTTGGGGAAGAGCGCAGTAACTGCACCCACTTAATAAATGTATTCCCAAAGCCCATTTCATGCATTGTGACCCAAAGGCATTGTCACTCCACACTGTCAAATGCCTTGGCTGCATCTAAGGACAAAATAACCCTTAGCCCAGTATTATCTACTTTTTCCTGCATATTGATGTATATTCTTCTCAGCCTGGTTGCTGTAGACTTATTGGGCATAAATTCTGACTGATCTTGGTGTATTATTGATGTTATTACCTTAGTAAGTCTATTGGTGAGCATTTTGGCTAGGAAATTGATTGTTTTAGAAAACAACACTAACAAGAAATTCTGAAAAACTCACCGACAATAGCCAAGGTCCAATATCCATTGCACTTAGCAGGACACAGCAAGCCCCACTGGGAGGCAACACAGGTGTCTGATACCAATGCACAATCTCCTACAACCAGCCAAATGCATGGGGGCGGTGACATCACCTGCAACCAGCCAAGCCATGGGGGATTGGTGATATTTACCGTAGGGCGTCAGTCACACAGGTGCAAAAAAACATGATGGATGATGGTGTGAGGTGTTAGTGGATATTTTGGCCAAAATGCGTAAGCTTGTAATCCAAAACCAAGGGCCCTCACGCTTACGAGTCATGTCTATAATTTTGTTTTAGAAAACAGCACTAACTGGATGAAAAATATTAGAATCTGAGAGTCCTCAGTGATGATACCTTGTGATGGCTAACTGAAAAGATGGTAAGCATTGCAAGTTTTCGGGACAATATGGCCCCTTCGTCAGGCTGATAATGACACAAATCCTGAAGACACATACATGTATACATAAGCAGGGTTAGGTTATGTAGTAAATACGACAGGTGACACAAAGCAGAGTCAGGCTAGGGAGGGGGAGAGGAGCTGGGAAAGTAAAGTCAAAATTGTAAGATAAGAGGAACAGATTGTATTATTGTTCTATGATTAGTGACCTGTGGAGGCCTGAAGATTTCTCAGTGAGTTGTAGAAAGCTATAAATCGAGTTGAGACAGTTCACATAAGAAGTGTCAAAAGTTCATTGTCCTCTAACTTGAGTCTGTTGCAAGATGTGATATCCCCAAATGCCCTTTCATTTTATATAAAAACGCATGAATCTGATATCCCCAAATGCCTGTCACGCTGGGAGGGGTCAGGGTAGCCAGGAGCTGAACGAAGGGGATCAGGGGAGCCTACTCTGGCCCTGATACTGGGGTCCCTGGCTTGCCTTGATCTCGAAGGTACCTTTAAAGGTGAGGAGGTTCGAGCCGCCAGTCTAAGGCTCTAAAGCTCCTGAGAAGCCCTAGGCATAAGCCCCTACCGCCACCCACGGACCACAGAGCCCAGCAACTTCCAAGGGAAAAAAAAACACAGCAGCTTCAGATCAATGTCTTCTCACACCAGGTCACAGTCCAGAAGAGAACTGAATTAGCAACATCAGGTGGATGTAAGCTGACCCATTTATGGCCCAGGGTAGGGAGCAACCAGCCCAGGCACGCCACTCAGCTCACCTAAGCATGAGTCTTATTCATCACACACACCTGCACTCTCAGCTCCCGCTCATGAGCTTCCTCTCTGCACACTGAGAGCAGGGAAAATAAAGGCTTCATTTAAACCACAGCAGCAGCACGTGATCAAGCCCATAATGCACTGGGGCCGATCACGTGACGGCCCATAATGTACTGCGCCGGCTGTGACGCCCGGCCAGTGCAAAGAGGTGTAGAGAGCGGGAGATTACAATTAATGGGGCTGAGTGGACCCAGAATAATGCCGCCCAGCGGGGCGTGCATTACAAGACGGAGGTGTGTGAGGAAGGAACAGAGGCCACGCCTACCCAGTCCCCTAACTACGAGGACTGCAGTAAGTTTATCCTTATTTTACACTTCTTTCATAGGGCCACTTTAGATAAGAAAGGGAGAGATAGGGAGCTGCTAGGAAGGTGTAGGGACAGCTAGAGATAGTTTAGGGGCTTAAAATCGGGTGACAGGTTCCCTTAAAGTTGATGGTGGATGAAGCTGATTAAAGTGTTCATGGAACGTCTTCAGCTGTTGCTCCGACTCCGTCCACATGATTAAGATGTCATCGATATACCTGTAATACCAGAGGACTGATAGGACAAGAGGAGGAAAAGTCACCTTCAAGCTTGGCCATGAAAAGATTTGCATATTGTGGAGCCATGTTGCTTCCCATTGCTGTGCCAATCTCCTGTACATATATGTTGTCGTCACATGTAAAGTAGTTGTTTGTGAGGATGAATGTTATAAGCTTCACCACAGAGTCAGCATCAATCCCTGTGTTCTCCAGGAAGGTTTTGCAGCATTTACTCCATCCTGGTGCGGGATGTTACTGTACAGAGATTCCACATCCATGGTGGCGAGGATGGTTCCTTCTGGTAGAGATCCTACTGCTGATAGTTTATAGGTCAGTTGTGTCCTGAATGTAGCTGGGTGTCTCTATTACCAGGGGTTTGAGAACAGCCTCTACCCACCCAATAATGTGTTCGGTGAGGGGCCACACAGGAGATGATGGGTCTCCCTGGATTTCCTGATTTGTGATTTGGGATACATGTAGAATGTGCTTGTTCTTGGACTTTCTGGTATCAGGTCATCAGCTCTTAAGGATTATGATTTTATCTTCGCCTAGATATGAGGCATGACTACTCTGATGTCATCCTACTGGTCAATATCGTGTTTAGGGTACTTATGATCATCGCACATTTATGTAAATATAAGTGCTAGGACCGTCTGATCTGTAGGTTCTATATTTATACTTGACATTTTCATAGGTGGGATGGCTTATGAGATATTAAATGTTATAACTTGGCTTCTCTCAGTCTAGGCTGTACTTGGCTCCTCTATTGACTTTGCAGGTAGAAGGAGATTAGTTTCCACACTCTGGTATCAATACACAGGGGGGTTTTCCTTTGCCTGACTGCCCCTAGGCTCTAACATCACCTAGCTGTTATTCTCTAGGAAGTCCTATACATCTGGTTAAGTGACAATTTCCTTAGGTCGATTCAACATATTCCGTTTCCCATCATTGAATGGGTACAAAGTGTCATCTCCCTGCATTCATCAGGGAGCCTCCATTGTGTGGCCTGTTGGCCCGGCAATTGGCATACTCATGCTAATCAAAATACTGCCCAGGGCGAAAAAGGTGGAGGCTTATCTCCTAGGAGTGAGATATAGTCTTATTTGAACAACATGGCTGTGTCACACTGGAAAGGGTCGGGGTAGCTATGAGCTGGACAAAGGGGATCAAGGGAGCCTACTCTGGTCCTGATACTGGGGTCCCTGGCTTGTCCTGATCTCGAAGGTACCTCTAAAGGTGAGGAGGTTCGAGCTGCCAGCCTAAGTCTCTAAAGCTCCTGAGAAGCCCTAGGCATAAGCCCCTACCTCCACCCACGGACCACAGAGCCCAGCAACTTCCAAGGGAAAAAAAACACAGCAGCTTCAGATCAGCATCTGCTCACACCAGGTCACAGTCCAGAAGTGAACTGAAATCAGCAACAACAGGTGGATGTGAGCTGACCCATTTATGGCTGAGGGGTGGGGAGCAGCCAGCCCAGACATACCCCTCAGCTCATCCAAGCATGAATCATATTCACCACACACACACCTGCTACAGCCTGCTCCCACTCATTAGCTTCCTCTCTCCACACTGAGCAGGGGAAAAAAAGGCTTAATTTAAATCACAGCAGCAGCACTTCCATACAGCAAGGCAGTCAATACGTAACAGGCTGCTTGTGAAGAATATATTGATATCTGAGCAAGATGGTTATTTGTAAGAATATTGCTTATTCATCACAATGTCTATTCTTTTTACGCATGCGCTTTTGCAGTGAAAGCACGTGCGTAAAAAAACAGTAGATGGATAAATCCATTCCCTATGGATAATACGGAGCTATAGTACTGTAGTCGGGTGATCCTTCATGCACTATTTCCCTGTTGGTTTAGGCTGTATGCTCATGATCCGGAAGACGCAGCTCCTCCGGACGTGTGGGAACCCGCGTGTGGCCGCGTCGCCCTATGCTCACCATCCGCGGTGGGTGCAGGGCGGCCTCTAAAAATCCCATTCACTGTGCTGCTACTGTACTACCCAGTGTTTCGGACACAGCGGCAAGACACATTGATCGTGTGCACACACCCTCAGACCGTCATGTCTCCGTAAGGTAAAAAAGATAGGATACAGCAGGGCATCTAAATTGCTGTGGAGAATGCCGATAAGTTGTATTTTTGGAGTCAGAGGGTTGCATGGATCAGATTTTAAATTAATATGTCTCTATCGAAGGATGGCTCACCATCATCATTCTGAAAGACAACTGCCATTTCACTCACTGTTGGGTTGTTGTATTGCCAGGGCCGGACACAGACTGCAGAGGGCCCCTGTACAAGACATCTTTCTGGGGCCCCCCTAGAGGTTGATCGGGGCTGTTTCTTACTTTTTTTTTCTATGGGAATAAGACCTGTTGTTACTAACTAGCTGCATGTTCCAGCCTGAATGGGCTGAGAGTGGTCACAGACCCCTGTGTTGGCAATTCTGCTGCTGTCAGCAGAGCAGCTGTTCTTCTTCCACTCTGCTTTGTTGATGGGGCCAGACTGCCAATATCTTGCTGAATGACAGTTGTTGTTATACAGTTATGCAGCGGGCAGTCAGCTGTTAATCAGCATGAGATCAGCAGTCCCACCCTGTCAACAGAGCAGAATGGAAGAAGAAGAGCTGCTCTGTAATGTGACACGAGCAGAAGCTGCAGAATCACTGGCAGCAGCTGTCTGTGTCCTCTCTGTGCCGGCAGAGATATGCACTGGGCACAACAGGAAGGTAGTCGGCAACTACCTGTTACACTGCTTGTAAGGGGTCCCCACCGCTCTGTGTACGCACTGCTTGTAAGGGGTCCCCACCGCTCTGTGTACGCACTGCTTGTAAGGTGTCCCCACTGCTCTGTGTACGCACTGCTTGTAAGGTGTCTCCATCGCTGTGTACGCAGTGCTTGAAAGGGGTCCCCATCGCTCTGTGTACGCACTGCTTGTAAGGGGTCTCCATCGCTGTGTACGCACTGCTTGTAAGGGGTCCCCACCGCTCTGTGTACGCACTGCTTGTAAGGGGTCCCCACCGCTCTGTGTACGCACTGCTTGTAAGGGGTCCCCACCGCTCTGTGTACGCACTGCTTGTAAGGGGTCCCCACCGCTCTGTGTACGCACTGCTTGTAAGGGGTCTCCATCGCTGTGTACGCACTGCTTGTAAGGGGTCCCCACCACTCTGTGCACGCACTGCTTGTAAGGGGTCCCCACCGCTCTGTGCACGCACTGCTTGTAAGGGGTCCCCACCACTCTGTGTACGCACTGCTTGTAAGGGGTCTGCATCGCTGTGTACGCACTGCTTGTAAGGGGTCCCCACCGCTCTGTGTACGCACTGCTTGTAAGGTGTCCCCACTGCTCTGTGTACGCACTGCTTGTAAGGGGTCTCCATCGCTGTGTACGCACTGCTTGAAAGGGGTCCCCATCGCTCTGTGTACGCACTGCTTGTAAGGGGTCTCCATCGCTGTGTATGCACTGTTTGTAAGGGGTCCCCACCGCTCTGTGTACGCACTGCTTGTAAGGGGTCCCCACTGCTCTGTATACACAATGCTTGTAAGGGGTCCCCACCGCTCTGTGTATGCACTGCTTGTATGGGGTCTCCATCGCTGTGTACGCACTGCTTGTAAGGGGTCCCCACCGCTCTGTGTACACACTGCTTGCAAGGTGTCCCCACTGCTCTGTATAAGCTCTACTTATAAGGGGTCCCCACCGCTCTGTGTACGCACTGCTTGTAAGGGGTCCCCACCGCTCTGTGTACGCACTGCTTGTAAGGGGTCCCCACCACTCTGTGTACGCACTGCTTGTATGGGGTCCCCACCGCTCTGTGTACACACTGCTTGTAAGGGATCCCCACTGCTCTGTGTATGCACTGCTTGTAAGGGGTCTCCATCGCTGTGTACGCACTGCTTGTAAGGGGTCCCCACGGCTCTGTGTACGCACTGCTTGTAAGGGGTCCCCACCGCTCTGTGTACGCACTGCTTGTAAGGGGTCTCCATCGCTGTGTACGCACTGCTTGTAAGGGGTCCCCACCGCTCTGTGCACGCACTGCTTGTAAGGGGTCCCCACCGCTCTGTGTACGCACTGCTTGTAAGGGGTCTGCATCGCTGTGTACGCACTGCTTGTAAGGGGTCCCCACCGCTATGTGTACGCACTGCTTGTAAGGTGTCCCCACTGCTCTGTGTACGCACTGCTTGTAAGGGGTCTCCATCGCTGTGTACGCACTGCTTGAAAGGGGTCCCCATCGCTCTGTGTACGCACTGCTTGTAAGGGGTCTCCATCGCTGTGCACGCACTGCTTGAAAGGGGTCCCCACCGCTCTGTGTACGCACTGCTTGTAAGGGGTCTCCATCGCTGTGTATGCACTGCTTGTAAGGGGTCCCCACCACTCTGTGTACGCACTGCTTGTAAGGGGTCCCCACCGCTCTGTGTACGCACTGCTTGTAAGGGGTCCCCACTGCTCTGTATACACACTGCTTGTAAGGGGTCCCCACCGCTCTGTGTATGCACTGCTTGTATGGGGTCTCCATCGCTGTGAACGCACTGCTTGTAAGGGGTCCCCACCGTGTACGCACTGCTTGTAAGGTGTCCCCACTGCTCTGTATACGCACTACTTATAAGGGGTCCCCACCGCTCTGTGTACGCACTGCTTGTAAGGGGTCTCCATCGCTGTGTACGCACTGCTTGTAAGGGGTCCCCACCGCTCTGTGTACGCACTGCTTGTAAGGGGTCCCCACCGCTCTGTGTACGCACTGCTTGTAAGGGGTCCCCACCACTCTGTGTACGCACTGCTTGTAAGGGGTCCCCACTGCTCTGTGTACACACTGCTTGTAAGGGATCCCCACTGCTCTGTGTATGCACTGCTTGTAAGGGGTCTCCATCGCTGTGTACGCACTGCTTGTAAGGGGTCCCCACCGCTCTGTGTACGCACTGCTTGTAAGGGGTCCCCACCGCTCTGTGTACGCACTGCTTGTAAGGGGTCTCCATCGCTGTGTACGCACTGCTGGTAAGGGGTCCCCACCGCTCTGTGCATGCACTGCTTGTAAGGGGTCCCCACCGCTCTGTGTACGCACTGCTTGTAAGGGGTCCCCACCGCTCTGTGTACACACTGCTTGTAAGGGATCCCCACTGCTCTGTGTATGCACTGCTTGTAAGGGGTCTCCATCGCTGTGTACGCACTGCTTGTAAGGGGTCCCCACCGCTCTGTGTACGCACTGCTTGTAAGGGGTCCCCACCCGCTCTGTGTACGCACTGCTTGTAAGGTGTCCCCACTGCTCTGTATACGCACTGCTTGTAAGGGGTCCCCACCGCTCTGTGTACGCACTGCTTGTAAGGGGTCCCCACCGCTCTGTGTACGCACTGCTTGTAAGGTGTCCCCACTGCTCTGTATACGCACTGCTTGTAAGGGGTCCCCACCGCTCTGTGTACGCACTGCTTGTAAGGGGTCCCCACCGCTCTGTGTACGTACTGCTTGTAAGGGGTCCCCACCGCTCTGTGTATACACTGCTTGTAAGGGGTCTCCATCGCTGTGTACGCACTGCTTGTAAGGGGTCCCCTCCGCTCTGTGTACGCACTGCTTGTAAGGGGTCCCCACCGCTCTGTGTACGCACTGCTTGTAAGGTGTCCCCATCGCTGTGTACGCACTGCTTGTAAGGGGTCCCCACGGCTCTGTGTACGCACTGCTTGTAAGGGGTCCCCATCGCTGTGTACGCACTGCTTGTAAGGGGTCCCCACCGCTCTGTGTACACACTGTTTGTAAGGGGTCCCCACCGCTCTGTGTACGCACTGCTTGTAAGGGGTCCCCATCGCTGTGTACGCACTGCTTGTAAGAGAAGTGTTTTAAGCAAATGGTAGGGGGTCTCAGGACTCAGCCCTACAAAGATCACAAGGTGTTTGTGATGCACTTTAAATGTTGAAAAAAATGTGCACAATATTTTTTTAGTGGTTTGTGTTTCACATCGATGGAGTGGTGGGAGAGGGTTTTTTTGTACATTAAGCTGAAGTTTTTATTGATACCATTCTGAGATACATATGATATTTTGATTCTTATTTAAAGTTAACCTGTCAGCTGATACAAACTGTGGGCAGCACGTGTCGACCACTGGCTGTACAATCACCGCCATGTATGTTTAAGGCTGTATTCACATCTGTGTATATAAAATCGCCCAGATCCTCAGCCAGAAAAGATGGTGAATGTCAGGAGAATGTCATGCATTTTTTTCCCCACCAAGCATCCATATGTCATGCGAGTGCTGTGCAATTATGCTTTTTCTCCTCACCGAGACAATAAAAATCACACTCACATAGCACTTACATGACATGCAGATGGTAAGTGAGAAAAAAAGGTATTTTATAGACTCCAAGTTTTTTGGCTGAGAATCTGGGTAATTTTATATACGCAGATGTGAATGTACAATAACTCTGGAACACTGCGGCGTTTCGGAGAAAAACTGTTATTAGCAGCTGGGGAGCGAGCTGCTCTGTGCAGTAGTTGTACAGGTGCTGCTCTGTGCAGTAGTTGTACAGGTGTTGCTCTGTGCAGTAGTTGTACAGGTGTTGCTCTGTGCAGTAGTTGTACAGTTGCTGCTCTGTGCAGTAGTTGTACAGGTGTTGCTCTGTGCAGTAGTTGTACAGTTGCTGCTCTGTGCAGTAGTTGTACAGGTGTTGCTCTGTGCAGTAGTTGTACAGGTGCTGCTCTGTGCAGTAGTTGTACAGTTGCTGCTCTGTGCAGTAGTTGTACAGGTGCTGCTCTGTGCAGTAGTTGTACAGGTGTTGCTCTGTGCAGTAGTTGTACAGGTGTTGCTCTGTGCAGTAGTTGTACAGTTGCTGCTCTGTGCAGTAGTTGTACAGGTGTTGCTCTGTGCAGTAGTTGTACAGTTGCTGCTCTGTGCAGTAGTTGTACAGGTGTTGCTCTGTGCAGTAGTTGTACAGTTGCTGCTCTGTGCAGTAGTTGTACAGGTGTTGCTCTGTGCAGTAGTTGTACAGTTGCTGCTCTGTGCAGTAGTTGTACAGGTGCTGCTTTGTGCAGTAGTTGTACAGGTGTTGCTCTGTGCAGTAGTTGTACAGGTGTTGCTCTGTGCAGTAGTTGTACAGTTGCTGCTCTGTGCAGTAGTTGTACAGGTGCTGCTTTGTGCAGTAGTTGTACAGGTGTTGCTCAGTGCAGTAGTTGTACAGGTGCTGCTCTGTGCAGTAGTTGTACAGTTGCTGCTTTGTGCAGTAGTTGTACAGGTGTTGCTCTGTGCAGTAGTTGTACAGTTGCTGCTCTGTGCAGTAGTTGTACAGGTGCTGCTTTGTGCAGTAGTTGTACAGGTGTTGCTCTGTGCAGTAGTTGTACAGGTGCTGCTCTGTGCAGTAGTTGTACAGGTGCTGCTCTGTGCAGTAGTTGAACAGGTGTTGCTCTGTGCAGTAGTTGTACAGGTGTTGCTCTGTGCAGTAGTTGTACAGGTGTTGCTCTGTGCAGTAGTTGTACAGTTGCTGCTTTGTGCAGTAGTTGTACAGGTGTTGCTCTGTGCAGTAGTTGTACAGTTGCTGCTTTGTGCAGTAGTTGTACAGGTGTTGCTCTGTGCAGTAGTTGTACAGTTGCTGCTCTGTGCAGTAGTTGTACAGGTGCTGCTCTGTGCAGTAGTTGTACAGGTGCTGCTTTGTGCAGTAGTTGTACAGGTGTTGCTCTGTGCAGTAGTTGTACAGTTGCTGCTCTGTGCAGTAGTTGTACAGGTGCTGCTCTGTGCAGTAGTTGTACAGGTGTTGCTCTGTGCAGTAGTTGTACAGGTGCTGCTCTGTGCAGTAGTTGTACAGGTGCTGCTCTGTGCAGTAGTTGTACAGGTGCTGCTCTGTGCAGTAGTTGTACAGGTGTTGCTCTGTGCAGTAGTTGTACAGTTGCTGCTCTGTGCAGTAGTTGTACAGTGTGTTTGCTCTGTGCAGTAGTTGTACAGTTGCTGCTCTGTGCAGTAGTTGTACAGGTGCTGCTTTGTGCAGTAGTTGTACAGGTGTTGCTCTGTGCAGTAGTTGTACAGGTGTTGCTCTGTGCAGTAGTTGTACAGTTGCTGCTCTGTGCAGTAGTTGTACAGGTGCTGCTTTGTGCAGTAGTTGTACAGGTGCTGCTTTGTGCAGTAGTTGTACAGGTGTTGCTCTGTGCAGTAGTTGTACAGGTGCTGCTCTGTGCAGTAGTTGTACAGTTGCTGCTTTGTGCAGTAGTTGTACAGGTGTTGCTCTGTGCAGTAGTTGTACAGTTGCTGCTCTGTGCAGTAGTTGTACAGGTGCTGCTTTGTGCAGTAGTTGTACAGGTGTTGCTCTGTGCAGTAGTTGTACAGGTGCTGCTCTGTGCAGTAGTTGTACAGGTGTTGCTCTGTGCAGTAGTTGTACAGGTGTTGCTCTGTGCAGTAGTTGTACAGTTGCTGCTTTGTGCAGTAGTTGTACAGGTGTTGCTCTGTGCAGTAGTTGTACAGTTGCTGCTCTGTGCAGTAGTTGTACAGGTGCTGCTCTGTGCAGTAGTTGTACAGGTGCTGCTCTGTGCAGTAGTTGTACAGGTGTTGCTCTGTGCAGTAGTTGTACAGTTGCTGCTCTGTGCAGTAGTTGTACAGGTGCTGCTTTGTGCAGTAGTTGTACAGGTGTTGCTCTGTGCAGTAGTTGTACAGGTGCTGCTCTGTGCAGTAGTTGTACAGGTGCTGCTCTGTGCAGTAGTTGTACAGGTGCTGCTCTGTGCAGTAGTTGTACAGGTGCTGCTCTGTGCAGTAGTTGTACAGGTGTTGCTCTGTGCAGTAGTTGTACAGGTGCTGCTCTGTGCAGTAGTTGTACAGGTGCTGCTCTGTGCAGTAGTTGTACAGGTGCTGCTCTGTGCAGTAGTTGTACAGTTGCTGCTCTGTGCAGTAGTTGTACAGGTGCTGCTCTGTGCAGTAGTTGTACAGGTGCTGCTCTGTGCAGTAGTTGTACAGTTGCTGCTCTGTGCAGTAGTTGTTCAGGTGCTGCTCTGTGCAGTAGTTGTACAGTTGCTGCTCTGTGCAGTAGTTGTACAGGTGCTGCTCTGTGCAGTAGTTGTACAGGTGCTGCTCTGTGCAGTAGTTGTACAGTTGCTGCTCTGTGCAGTAGTTGTACAGGTGCTGCTCTGTGCAGTAGTTGTACAGGTGCTGCTCTGTGCAGTAGTTGTACAGGTGCTGCTCTGTGCAGTAGTTGTACAGTTGCTGCTCTGTGCAGTAGTTGTACAGGTGCTGCTCTGTGCAGTAGTTGTACAGGTGTTGCTCTGTGCAGTAGTTGTACAGTTGCTGCTCTGTGCAGTAGTTGTACAGGTGCTGCTCTGTGCAGTAGTTGTACAGGTGTTGCTCTGTGCAGTAGTTGTACAGTTGCTGCTCTGTGCAGTAGTTGTACAGGTGCTGCTCTGTGCAGTAGTTGTACAGGTGATGCTCTGTGCAGTAGTTGTACAGGTGATGCCCTGTGCAGTAGTTGTACAGGTGATGCTCTGTGCAGTAGTTGTACAGGTGCTGCTCTGTGCAGTAGTTGTACAGGTGATGCTCTGTGCAGTAGTTAGCAACAAATGAGCAAATACCATAAAAATGATAAAAGTAAAAATGCTATAGTGCAAAAAACATAATCAGGGTACTTAGTGACATAGATATGATCATATAAATGCGTTAGCTGTCCCACCACGACACGGTGACCCCATCGGGACAGTCTCTGCCTACAGTAGCACTAATGGCCACTTTACACGCAGCTACAGGTAACAGGCTTTCCACAGGTAACTTACTGGCTGCAGTGAAATCATGGAGACAAGGTTCTATCTTGTTGCTGTGTACAAATGGAACTATGTCTCCATGATTTCACTGCAGCCAATAAGTTACCTGTGGAAAACCTGTTACCTGTAGCTGCGTGTAAAGGGGCCATAATACCCTTTCATCTGTCTGTGACGTGGAATGACAAGGGCAGAATGAAGCAGGAACCGGACCCCAAGAGAGCACACCATGCCATGAGACGTTACACATTATATCATGTCCAGCTCAGAGGTAGGCTACACCTATGATTGCAGGACTGCAACAAAACCTGAATAAATAAAACCAGGGCTGGAACTAAGGTGATACTCTGCAGTGGAGCGAGTCCACACTCGGCTGATAATGAAAAACACAACAAAAAGCACCAAATGAGCAAATACCCTAAAAATGAATAAAGTTAAAATGCTATTGGCAGGAACTGTCCCGATGGGGTCACCGTGTCGTGGTGGGACAGCTTACACATTTATATGATCTTATCTATGTCACTAAGTACCCTGATTATGTCTTTTGCACCATAGCATTTTTACTTTTTTCATTTTTAGGGTATTTGCTCATTTGTTGCTTTTTGTTGTGTTTTTCATTATGAGGCCAGTGTGAACTCGCGCCACTGCAGAGTATCACCTTAGTTTCAGCCCTGACGGTGAATGACAAGTCTCTGCCTATACACACATGTAAAGGTGTGTTTATTGCTGAAACGCGGCAGTGTTCTCAGAGTTAAACATACACGTCTGTGATTGTACAGCTAGTGGCTGATCCATTCTGTACGTGACGCACACACTGACACTTTTCCCAGTCTTGTGTGGGCATGTATGTCATTTGTAGACGTGTGCTCAGGTGCTGACTAAATGTCTTCAGCTTCTCACAATAGAAGCTGGAGAAAAGTAATCCTACTGTGACCATAAGTAGCAAATCACATACATGTCATCATGTAACCGGCCACTCACACCAAGAATCATGACCAAGATTTATTTTAACGGTGAGTGCCCATGATAGGTGTTATCAGTGCTTTGGATGCAGCATGTTTTTATTGCATTATTCAGTACAAGTGACTCGGGGCCGTGGGGTACTCGGAACCGGGTCCTCTTGACGTTGTCTGGGCTGCGGGATGTCACAGTGGCGTGAATCGGTCCGTGGTCTCCTCGTCGGGCGATCAAATAAGGGGAATTTGAAAAAGGGGACGAAAAGAAAAATATAAAAGTAAAATAGAGTTTGTGTCGTGACGCCACCCGTGGAAGCGGACGGTACAGCCGCTGCTGCAGTCGGGACCTCTGGGGAAGATGGGGGTAGCAGCTGTGATGGTTTGGCTCTCCACGAGGAGCGGGTCCCCAGGGCAACCGTAAAGTCTATGGAGGTGATTTGGGAAATGGAAGGCCAGCGGGGCTGAGCTGGCTGCTGGCAGGGATCTGGGACACTCTCAGACAGACTCCCGCTGCCGGTTTGGCATTTCAGTCTACCTCTCCTCAGGTGCAGAATAAACAGTCTCACACAATGCTGAGCTTCAACCTGGCTTACTTGGCTTTTTCGTCAGGTGTTACAAGCCAGTGCAGTGGCGGCTCCAATAGTCTTTTAGCAGCTGGGATGGCTCGTCCAGGTCACCGCCTTTTGTGTTCCTTTCCATGGTCCTCTGTTCCTTGCACTACCGCATACAAAGCTCTGATCCAGCGGCCACGGGCCTTCGTTGGGCGACCTGCCTGGTCCCCTGGCCCTAGTGCTGTGGCCTTCTCTTCGCTGTGCCAGGGGTTGGGTCATGGAACATAAAGACCCCACAACCAACTGGTTTCGTGGTTGGAGTGTCCTGCCACTTTAGGGCTGCTACCCTGCTTCCTGCTCCATCCTTCAGCCTTCCAGCTAATTCGGGCACATGGGTGGATTGCTCACTACCCGCACCCCTAGGACTCCTTCTGTCTCTCTACGGTCTGTAGCTCGGGACCCGGAACAAGCCTCATCATGGTACAGGCTGCCGGGTCCGTGTCCTCACAGTCTCATGTTCTCTTCCGTCTTTTTGCTTCTGGTCTTTCTCTGACTGGTTGATGGACTAACTCTTCTCCTCCCGACTCCAAGGCTGACTAACTCTCACTCTCTGACTAACTCCTCTGCTCCTGACTCCAGGGCTGACTAACTCTCACTCTCTGACTAACTCCTCTGCTCCTGACTCCAGGGCTGACTAACTCTCACTCTCTGACTAACTCCTCTGCTCCTGACTCCAAGGCTGACTAACTCTCACTCTCTGACTAACTCCTGACTGCATAACTTCCTGTGGTGTTTCCTGGTTTTGTTCCCTCTTTCCTGACCGTTTCTTGTGCTAATGTGGAGCCCCAAGGGACGTGGGGTACTCGGTACCGGACCGATCTGCTGCTGGGGATGTCACTGGTGGCCTGGTCCGGACCGTGTCCCTGGCTCAGCACAATAAAAGGGGAATATTTACAAGGGATTTGTCACGGGTGACGCCACCCACTTGGTGCGGCCAGTGATGGGGCCGCCGCTGCTGCAGAACCTCCGGGGGTGATGGAATGGCAGCGGGGATGGTATAGTTCCAGTGGGGGGAACTGTATCCCCCGGGGCAGTAAGGGTTAAAGTCTATGGTGTGTGTGTGTTGTTGGAGCACACTTACTTGCAGACACTGCAGGGATCTCTCCTCAGCGTGGGTGCTGACAGGCTGTGGCTCTGCAGGTTGAGGTCTTCTTGGTGCAAGCCTGTATGGGAGAAAGGGTCTGCAGATGGAAGTAGGCAAGAGGCTGTTCAGGGTTTCCAAGGCTTTACTTAAGGTCCTTCAAGCAAGTTACAGGTTATTCACAGTTGTTAGCACACAGTTGCTCTCTACTCCCTTTCCGGTTCCCTTCTCTCCTGCAGCCAGGCTCCTCTCTCCTTGTGACCCCTCACACAGTCTCTTAGTGTACCTTTCCGGGCTTTTACTCTCTCCCTTACACGGGTGTGTGTGAACGCTGGACAGTATGGCGGTGACTCGGGCTTCTGTGAGTCCTAGTGCGTCACTGAGCTGCCTGTCCTTTGGGTTAGGAACTCCAGCCTGAAACTGAAGCTCCCCGTCAGTGAATCTGGGGATACCGGGTAAATCGTCGGTCCCCTTCAGAGCTGACACTCTGCTTTAGCCCAGCCTGCAACAGTCCTCTAGCATGAGGCTCTGCCAGGCTCCTTCTTCTATGTTCCTTCGGTATACTCAGAGGGCTTCTCCACCTGCAACAGGTTGCTTCAGCTGCTGTCTAGGGCACGGGTACACCGTCCCTCTCTGTTCCCTCACACTCCTGGTGGTCTCGGCTTCGGACGGGCTTTCCCCCCCATCTGGCTCACACTGGCTCAGTACGGGTCTGCGCTCCTCTGCTAGGCTCTTCCAGGACGTGTGTTGTCTTTCTGTCTTTACTTCTCAGCTACTTCAGCCTACTCTGTCAGTCGTTGCTGTTCTTAACTGATGGTCTTTACAGCTCAGCTCACATGGCTTACTCTTAGTCTTTTCATCTCAGCCTACTGTGGCCTACTAACTTCCTTCACTTCTCCCCCTCTCTATATACTGTCAGTCACCTGACCTCTGGTGTGCCCAACCCACTCCTCATCCACCACCCCTCTGGTCTCATATAGTATCTAACCTCAGGGCTGGATGTAACCCCTTCTATGCGTGGGTATGTGGGCTGTGAGGGTGTAGTGTTTACTGTTGTCCTACCTTCCTGGCTGCAGTTCCCCCTTGTGGCCTCCTGGACGCAGGGGCGCCACATTCTCCCGGAGTTAAACAGCGCGTCCGCGCGTGACTTGACATTGGTTACCCTGAAAACATTTTTATATTATATATAACAGTAAACATTATGGATTCTTGGTTTCTTCCCTTCCGGGAGGCACGATTCTTGAACGTTGCATTAACTATAAAACATAAGTGCATGGGTATCTTATACTCATCATTACCCTCTTTTCTCTGTAAAAGACATTATAAACATTACTTTGTATAAAAGTATAAAATTCTCTTCTTCTCAAAAAGTGCAAAAATACTCAAAAAGCAGCTTCAAAGTTCTGGTTCCAAAATGCAGAGTTCATGCATTAATTCTCAGGTGCATCTGGTCTTAAAACCAAAGGGAGCACACAAAAGGTGCTCAACTATTTACAAGAGAGTTCTTATCAAGTCATTGTTCATGATATAAATTGTTCAGGTAAAACACATAGGACAGACAGGGGAATGCTAACATTCACTCAGATAAGGTTGGGGAAGCAATAAGGAACAATGTACATTCACACTTACAGTATCTTCTTCTGTACTTCTTGATGCAGGACACGGATCTTACTCCTGATCCTTCTTCTCCATCTTCTGGATCATCTGGGATGCCTTCCCTTCTGGATGCAGATCCTGCGTTTCTATTCTTTCTTTTGCTGCGTCCATGGTACCACTTGCGATGTCTTCCGTCTGGGGTACACCTCTAGGTCCTGCAGTGCAGCGTTCAGCAAACTGCTCTCTGGGGTCTGTGTTATAACATCCTTCATAGACTTGGATGTAACAGTTTCTAGGCTGATCAATGTTGATCTGAATCCGGGTCCTGTTCTCCTCCTGGGCCCGTGTCATCCTTGGGGGCAGTCGCCGCACTACACCCCTCCGGGTATCTAGGACGTAGGGATGCTCTTCTCCGCCTTCAGCCATCTCTGCACGATCACGACTGGTCTTTCCCTGGCCGGGTTCCTCCACTGGTTCGTCTTGTGGGCCCTCCGGGATCACAGGCGGTCTCTCGTACACTGCGCTCTGCTGTACGTCCTTCGCTTCCATCCTCGTGTCTCTGAATGGCGACTGCTTCTCTTCCGGTTGCTCGCTCCGCCCCCTCCTGATGACGATTTCCTTCTCAGTTCGCGCCAGCTTTTTGGTAGGAGGGTCTAGGGGCGGCGGCTCTTCTTTGAGAGTGACAGCTGGCTCTCCCGGAGTTAAGGAGAGCCAGGGCGGGACCTTCTTTTCGTGCCTTGGACCGGACCGGCCCACGATGGGAGGCTTAGGAACGCCCCCTCTGCACATGGCGCTAGTCCCTGGTGGCCGCCATTGGGGTCAGATTTTGGCGGGAAAAGTCCAGAAACAGTTCTTTTGGCGCACAAGGTCCAATTCTTTTGGACCGGGTAGATCCTGTTCGTGACGCCAGGTTGTGGAGCCCCAAGGGACGTGGGGTACTCGGTACCGGACCGATCTGCTGCTGGGGATGTCACTGGTGGCCTCGTCCGGACCGTGTCCCTGGCTCAGCACAATAAAAGGGGAATATTTACAAGGGATTTGTCACGGGTGACGCCACCCACTTGGTGCGGCCAGTGATGGGGCCGCCGCTGCTGCAGAACCTCCGGGGGTGATGGAATGGCAGCGGGGATGGTATAGTTCCAGTGGGGGGAACTGTATCCCCCGGGGCGGTAAGGGTTAAAGTCTATGGTGTGTGTGTGTTGTTGGAGCACACTTACTTGCAGACACTGCAGGGATCTCTCCTCAGCGTTGGTGCTGACAGGCTGTGGCTCTGCAGGTTGAGGTCTTCTTGGTGCAAGCCTGTATGGGAGAAAGGGTCTGCAGATGGAAGTAGGCAAGAGGCTGTTCAGGGTTTCCAAGGCTTTACTTAAGGTCCTTCAAGCAAGTTACAGGTTATTCACAGTTGTTAGCACACAGTTGCTCTCTACTCCCTTTCCGGGTTTCCCTTCTCTCCTGCAGCCAGGCTCCTGCCTCCTGTGACCCCTCACACAGTCTCTTAGTGTACCTTTCCGGGCTTTTACTCTCTCCCTTACAAGGGTGTGTGTGAACGCTGGACAGTATGGCGGTGACTCGGGCTTCTGTGAGTCCTAGTGCGTCACTGAGCTGCCAGTCTTTTCATCTCAGCCTACTGTGGCCTACTAACTTCCTTCACTCCTCCCCCTCTCTATATACTGTCAGTCACCTGACCTCTGGTGTGCCCAACCCACTCCTCATCCACCACCCCTCTGGTCTCATATAGTATCTAACCTCAGGGCTGGATGTAACCCCTTCTATGCGTGGGTATGTGGGCTGTGAGGGTGTAGTGTTTACTGTTGTCCTACCTTCCTGGCTGCAGTTCCCCCCTGTGGCCTCCTGGACACAGGGGCGCCACACTAACTTCCCCACCCATCACCTGTCTCCTCCCACCATCCCACAGCTAGGCTTAGAGTCCCCTCCCTGGGACTGGGATATGTTGGGTGTGTGTGTGGGTGACTGGACTTACTGATCCCAGTTGCTGCAATTTCTAGTGGTGACCGGACCGCAGGAGTGCCAAGCAAGCACAGTGGATGGATTTATAGAAATCCTGTGTCCACTTTGCTTGTTTTCTCTGCAGCATAAACTGCCATGCGGGGCGGCTCCCTGAGTCACAGCGTGCCAATTTATGGTTGTGGAGATGTGATTGTTCTCGGTGGAAAAACACAGTGAAAATCAGAATCCTGATCGTGGGCACATACAGTGCAATCTCCTTCACAGCACATAAGTGTCTCTGCAGAGAAAACACGCCACATCTAGAACGTCTCCAGATTGTGGGAACGCACCCTGAGGTTATGTGCCCACTGGCCAATTATGTTCCGTTTTAGATCTGTTTTTGGTGCATTTTCTGCTCCTAAATAAGATCATCTTTTTGCAACAAAGCTTCAAAATCGCATTATGTGTTTGTGTTGCTTTTTTGCTCCGTTTTTCTTAGTGCTGCGCTTCTGCTTTTCCAAATCCAAAACACAGTACTATACCATAAGAGGCGGGATGGACACAGACAGACACACACACTTTATTACCTTCCCCACGGTCCATGGTTGCCAGTGATGTGTTACCTCTGGGCATTACGCGGTAACAGATCACTGCGTCACATCACTGGAGCTCACGGTGGGATCACCGGGGAGGGTAATTGGAGCTTTTGTGGTGTGGAAAGTGCAGTAAAGGGGCATCCGACATGGACTGTGTGACACCAATCTGTTTATGAGGTTTTTCTTTCTTTTTAATGGAGTGAATGGAGAAATCCCAACAGAAAAGCGGAGCACTAATAGACGCTCAATATTTCCTAAACGAGCTTTCTGCACCAATAATGCAGCAGTCAAAAATGCTAATGTCTGCTCAGCAACTGGAAAATCCCATTCACTTTGCTGCAGACGCAGCGACTGATCTGTTTTTGGTGCAGTTTAAAAACGGATTAAAATCGACCAGTGTGAACATAGTCTTAGAGATGTAACAGGGCTCGTTCCGACAACTGTATATTGGGTCAGTATGATGCCCATGTGAGACTGCAAACTGCTGATCCAATAGTAACCACAGGACCAGGATACATGGTGTATGTACAGAGTCGGCCAGTGCATGTCACCAGCAGGCCGCTGTGTACGGTCTGTGGACTTATGACAGACACTTTCCTTAGTAGCCGCTACTGACCACATGTTCATATAGAAATTAATTTTTGTAATAAAAAACAAGATTTTTACAGCTTCCTCCAGAGAAGCTGAGAGTCTCTCCATGGTGTCAGAGGGGCCACAGGTGTCTGCTGCCTCCAAAGCACAGAAAACACTATCTTCTCCTGTCAGCCAATCACAGATGTGCTTATAAAGCGGAGTGTATGATTGGCTGACAGGACATGTGGCACAAATGTCCCTGTGTGCAGGCCTTATAATGTTACATGGTTGGAGCAGGGGATGCCCTGCACAGCCCTCTCCTAGTGGTTATGAAAGGGTTAATGTCCTGCTCTCTCTCCCTTGTAGCCCCCCTCCCCTCATACCCTCCATGGATCAGCAGCAGGGCACAGCAGGCAGCAGCACACAGAGCAGAGGGAGTCATCACACTGTTGCTGTGACTCCCTCCCTCCTCCCCTCTGCACAGTTATGACCAGCAGCAGCATTAACAGGTGAGGAAAGGGGCCCGTGTCAGCTGTAACGTTCAGCAGAGGGACCCCGGCTTCTCCTGTTAACGCTGATTCGGCTATTGGCTTTTTGATGGACTCAATTCAGTTTTATGCAGGTGCAGTTCCATTTCTTCGGGGGCCCCCTCCTGCTCTGGGCCCCGATGCAATGCACCGGCTGCACATGCTATATGACCACCCCTGTGTATCGCCTTGGATCTTGAGTCCTATCTTACTTTATAGTTATTGTGATGTTTGGCATAACACTTCCATTTTGAAGAGCTTTGATGTGCTTTTGTTGTTCAATGTCGTGTAGCATTGATTGATAGCTTGCAGTTGTTCAGCGATAATGTTCATCAATGTAGGATGACATTGTTAATTTTCTTATAATTTGTGTCTTGATTGATTTGCGTCAGCGGTGTCCAGTATATAAAGTTGTGTACATTTCGGTTGTTTTCCCTCTGTTGGATGCAGTGTGCCTGTTCTATGATAGATCTGTCCATGTATGCGAAAACAGTATGGGTCATATCCAGGAGGGGGTGAAATACTTTGCTTGTAGTTGAAGTTCATGTCTTTCCTTCTCTATGTGACTTGTTTGCCGGCGGATGTTGATTTGTCGTTGGTGTTGTAGTCGCACTTGCATTATTAAGTAATTAGACACTTGTGATTAATGGCAAATGAAAGATATGACTGGTCAAATTAAATCAATTACTATCCATTAGTCATCAAAAATATCAAACAAATGTATTAATATGCAAGACTAAATTTGGGGATACACCTGAGCTAGCAATATATATATAGGTATATATATACATTTAGGGGGTATGCTGCTGCTAAAAGCCTGGGGGGTGCCACGTACAACCCGCCTATTTACTCAAGATGTAGGAGACGCAGATACAGCAAAGGAACAGTGCACCAGTAATTCTCATCCGGCAGTGTGATTATACTAACACTATAATAACCAGTGAATTCTAACATTGCAGACGGGATCTATTACTTATGGTACCGTCACACGGGGCGATCTCTGCGGCGATGTTGCCAGCAACTTAGGGGTGTGGCTACGTTGCGGCAACATCGCTCATGAGTTGCTGCGTGTGACAGGGCGATAATAAGACGATAAGTTGCCTAAGCAACATGCTGGGAAACCTGGCGATGTTGCTCAAGCGATCTGCCTGCATCGCCCTGTGTGACACCGCAACTGCAATGTTGCTGGCAACTTCCCCCATAGACTCCCATGTTATGGATTGCTGCCAGGGTAGTGTTTAACCCTGGCAGCGATAGTTGCCAGCAAGATCGCAGATGATGGGTCATCTTGTAGTTGTAGACTCGGCGGTGTGGTGTGCTGGTTGTGATGGGTCATCTTGTAGTTGTAGGCTCGGCGGTGTGTTGTGCTGGTTGTGATGGGTCATCTTGTAGTTGTAGACTCGGCGGTGTGGTGTGCTGGTTGTGATGGGTCATCTTGTAGTTGTAGGCTCGGCGGTGTGGTGTGCTCGTTGTGATGGGTCATCTTGTAGTTGTAGACTCGGCGGTGTGGTGTGCTGGTTGTGATGGGTCATCTTGTAGTTGTAGACTCAGCGGTGTGTTGTGCTGGTTGTGATGGGTCATCTTGTAGTTGTAGGATCGGCGGTGTGGTGTGCTGATTGTGATGGGTCACCTTGTAGTTGGAGACTCGGCGGTGTGGTGTGCTGATAGTGATGGGTCATCTTGTAGTTGTAGACTCAGCGGTGAGGTGTGCTGGTTGTGATGGGTCATCTTGTAGTTGTAGGCTCGGCAGTGTGGTGTGCTGATTGTGATGGGTCATCTTGTAGTTGTAGACTCGGCAATGTGGTGTGCTGATAGTGATGGGTCATCTTGTAGTTGTAGGCTCGGCGGTGTGGTGTGCTCGTTGTGATGGGTCATCTTGTAGTTGTAGACTCAGCGGTGAGGTGTGCTCGTTGTGATGGGTCATCTTGTAGTTGTAGGCTCGGCGGTGTGGTGTGCTGATAGTGATGGGTCATCTTGTAGTTGTAGACTCAGCGGTGAGGTGTGCTGGTTGTGATGGGTCATCTTGTAGTTGTAGGCTCGGCGGTGTGGTGTACTGGTTGTGATGGGTCATATTGTTGTTGTAGACTCAGCGGTGTGGTGTGCTCGTTGTGATGGGTCATCTTGTAGTTGTAAGCTCGGCGGTGTGGTGTGCTGGTTGTGATGGGTCATCTTGTAGTTGTAGGCTCGGCGGTGTGGTGTGCTGGTTGTGATGGGTCATCTTGTAGTTGTAGGCTCGGCGGTGAGGTGTGCTCGTTGTGATGGGTCATCTTGTAGTTGTAGGCTCGGCAGTGTGGTGTGCTGGTTGTGATGGGTCATCTTGTAGTTGTAGACTCGGCAGTGTGGTGTGCTGGTTGTGATGGGTCATCTTGTAGTTGTAGAGACTCGGCGGTGTGGTGTGCTGGTTGTGATGGGTCATCTTATAGTTGTAGAGACTCGGCGGTGTGGTGTGCTCGTTGTGATGGGTCATCTTATAGTTGTAGAGACTCGGCGGTGTGGTGTGCTCGTTGTGATGGGTCATCTTGTAGTTGTAGAGACTCGGCGGTGTGGTGTGCTCGTTGTGATGGGTCATCTTGTAGTTGTAGACTCAGTGGTGTGGTGTGCTCGTTGTGATGGGTCATCTTGTAGTTGTAGAGACTCGGCGGTGTGGTGTGCTCGTTGTGATGGGTCATCTTGTAGTTGTAGACTCAGTGGTGTGGTGTGCTCGTTGTGATGGGTCATCTTGTAGTTGTAGACTCGGCAGTGTGGTGTGCTCGTTGTGATGGGTCATCTTGTAGTTGTAGAGACTCGGCGGTGTGGTGTGCTCGTTGTGATGGGTCATCTTGTAGTTGTAGAGACTCGGCGGTGTGGTGTGCTCATTGTGATGGGTCATCTTGTAGTTGTAGAGACTCGGCGGTGTGGTGTGCTCGTTGTGATGGGTCATCTTGTAGTTGTAGACTTGGCGGTGTGGTGTGCTGGTTGTGATGGGTCATCTTGTAGTTGTAGAGACTCGGCGTTGAGGTGTGCTGGTTGTGATGGGTCATCTTGTAGTTGTAGAGACTCGGCGTTGAGGTGTGCTGGTTGTGATGGGTCATCTTGTAGTTGTAGAGACTCGGCGGTGTAGTGTGCTCATTGCGATGGGTCATTATAGAGAGTGGTATTGCTGTTGAGACTGCAGATTTTTGTTTGTGGCGCTGTTGGTGCCCAATGGCGTCTTGTGATAACCTAATAAAGACTTTTGCACCAGGGAACTCATCTGTGCGACAAGTACATGTATATGCATTGTATATGTCACAGTGATGCTGTTGTTCTCCAGGAGTCTCATTTGTGCATTGTTGTCTTTTGCGTTGGGCGTTTGCTGCTTTCCTTTCAGTGTCATTGGCATAGCTCTTAAGAGGAGCCATGATAGCGTTGATATTTGCAGTTTCTGGAAACCAAAATTAGCACAGGTGGTTTAGACTGCGCTTGTGTTGGTTGGTGAGTCTGTGACACGCTGTAACATGTTGTTCTCAGGTCAGTGACACGCTGTAACATGTTGTTCTCAGGTCAGTGACACGCTGTAACGTGTTGTTCTCAGGTCAGTGACACGCTGTAACGTGTTGTTCTCAGGTCTGTGACACGCTGTAACGTGTTGTTCTCAGGTCAGTGACACGCTGTAACGTGTTGTTCTCAGGTCAGTGACACGCTGTAACGTGTTGTTCTCAGGTCAGTGACACGCTGTAACGTGTTGTTCTCAGGTCTGTGACACGCTGTAACGTGTTGTTCTCAGGTCTGTGACACGCTGTAACGTGTTGTTCTCAGGTCTGTGACATGCTGTAACGTGTTGATCTCAGGTCAGTGACACGCTGTAACGTGTTGTTGTCAGGTCTGTGACACGCTGTAACGTGTTGTTCTCAGGTCTGTGACACGCTGTAACGTGTTGTTCTCAGGTCTGTGACACGCTGTAACGTGTTGTTCTCAGGTCTGTGACATGCTGTAACGTGTTGATCTCAGGTCAGTGACACGCTGTAACGTGTTGTTCTCAGGTCAGTGACACGCTGTAACGTGTTCTTCTCAGGTCTGTGACACGCTGTAACGTGTTGTTCTCAGGTCAGCACATACATCACATACATATACACAGGGACAATCAGCACATACATCACATATATATACAGGGACAATCAGCACATACATCACATATATATACAGGGACAATCAGCACATACATCACATATATATACAAGGACAATCAGCACATACATCACATATATATACAGGGACAATCAGCACATACATCACATATATATACACAGGGACAATCAGCACATACATCACATATATATATATATACAGGGACAATCAGCACATACATCACAATATATATATATATACAGGGACAATCAGCACATACATCACATATATATATATATATACAGGGACAATCAGCACATACAATCACATATATATACAGGGACAATCAGCACATACATCACATATATATACAGGGACAATCAGCACATACATCACATATATATACAGGGACAATCAGCACATACATCACATATATATATACAGGGACAATCAGCACATACATCATATATATACAGGGACAATCAGCACATACATCATATATATATACAGGGACAATCAGCACATACATCACATATATATATACAGGGACAATCAGCACATACATCATATATATACAGGGACAATCAGCACATACATCACATATATATACAGGGACAATCAGCACATACATCACATATATATACAGGGACAATCAGCACATACATCACATATATATACAGGGACAATCAGCACATACATCACATATATATACACAGGGACAATCAGCACATACATCACATATATATACACAGGGACAATCAGCACATACATCACATATATATACACAGGGACAATCAGCACATACATCACATATATATATATAACAGGAACAATACAGCAACATACATTAAACCAATCCACTATCATATATATCACAGGGACAATCAGTACATACATCACATATATACACAGGGACAATCAGCACCCATTACATCACATATAAAATATATACACAGGGACAATCATCACATACATCACATATATATTATACACAGGGACAATCAGCACATACATCACATATATATACAGGGACAATCAGCACATACATCACATATATATACAGGGACAATCAGCACATACATCACATATATATACAGGGACAATCAGCACATACATCACATATATATACAGGGACAATCAGCACATACATCACATATATATACAGGGACAATCAGCACATACATCACATATTATATACACAGGGACAATCAGCACATACATCACATATATATATACAGGGACAATCAGCACATACATCACATATATATACAGGGACAATCAGCACATACATCACATATATATACAGGGACAATCAGCACATACATCACATATATATACAGGGACAATCAGCACATACATCACATATATATACAGGGACAATCAGCACATACATCACATATATATATATACAGGGACAATCAGCACATACATCACATATATATACAGGGACAATCAGCACATACATCACATATATATACAGGCGCACATATCATCACATATATCACAATCAACATCATCATATATACAGGGACAATCAGCACATACATCACATATATATACAGGGACAATCAGCACATACATCACATATATATACAGGGACAATCAGCACATACATCACAATAATATATACAGGGACAATCAGCACATCATACAATATCGACAATCAGCTAATCATCACATATATATACAGGGACAATCAGCACATACATCACATATATATACAGGGACAATCAGCACATACATCACATATATATACAGGGACAATCAGCACATACATCACATATATATACAGGGACAATCAGCACATACATCACATATATATATACAGGGACAATCAGCACATACATCACATATATATACAGGGACAATCAGCACATACATCACATATATATACTAGACTAACCAGGGACAATCACACATGCATCACATATATACACAGGGACAATCAGCACATACATCACATATATATACAGGGACAATCAGGCACATACATCACATATATATATACAGGGACAATCAGCACATACATCACATATATATACAGGGACAATCAGCACATACATCACATATATACAGGGACAATCAGGACATACATCACATATATATATACAGGGACAATCAGCACATACATCACATATATATATATACAGGGACAATCAGCACATACATCACATATATATATACAGGGACAATCAGCACATACATCACATATATATCACAGGGACAATCAGCACATACATCACATATATACACAGGGACAATCAGCACATACATCACATATATATACAGGGACAATCAGCACATACATCACATATATATACAGGGACAATCAGCACATACATCACATATATATACAGGGACAATCAGCACATACATCACATATATATACACAGGGACAATCAGGACATACATCACATATATATACAGGGACAATCAGCACATACATCACATATATATAACAGGGACAATCAGCACATACATCACATATATATAACAGGGACAATCAGCACATACATCACATATATATACAAGGGACAATCAGCACATACATCACATATATATAAAAGGGACAATCAGCACATACATCACATATATATACAGGGACAATCAGCACATACATCACATATATTATAACAGGGACAATCAGCACATACATCACATATATATACAGGGACAATCAGCACCATACATCAACATATTTTATATACAGGGACAATCAGCACATACATCACATATATATACAGGGACAATCAGCACATACATCACATATATATACAGGGACAATCAGCACATACATCACATATATATATACAGGGACAATCAGCACATACATCACATATATATACAGGGACAATCAGCACATACATCACATATATACAGGGACAATCAGCACATACATCACATATATATATACAGGGACAATCAGCACATACATCACATATATATACAGGGACAATCAGCACATACATCACATATATTTATACAGGGACAATCAGCACATACATCACATATATATACAGGGACAATCAGCACATACATCACATATATTATACAGGGACAATCAGCACATACATCACATATATAACAGGGACAATCAGCACATACATCACATATATATACAGGGACAATCAGCACATACATCACATATATATACAGGGACAATCAGCACATACATCACATATATATAACAGGGATCAATCAGGACATACATCAAACATATATATACAGGGACAATCAGCACATACATCACATATATATACAGGGACAATCAGCACATACATCACATTTTATATACAGGGACAATCAGCACATACATCACATATATACAAGGTGACAATCAGCACATACATCACATATATATACAGGGACAATCAGCACATACATCACAATATATATACAGGGACAATCAGCACATACATCACATATATATACAGGGACAATCAGCACATACATCACATATATATACAGGGACAATCAGCACATACATCACATATATATACAGGGACAATCAGCACATACATCACATATATATAACAGGGACAATCAGCACATACATCACATATATATACAGGGACAATCAGCACATACATCACATATATAACAGGGACAATCAGCACATACATCACATATATATATAACAGGGACAATCAGCACATACATCACATATTATATACAGGGACAATCAGCACATACATCACATATATATACAGGGACAATCAGCACATACATCACATATATAACAGGGACAATCAGCACATACATCACATATATATACAGGGACAATCAGCACATACATCACATATAATATACAGGGACAATCAGCACATACATCACATATATATACAGGGACAATCAGCACATACATCACATATATATACAGGGACAATCAGCACATACATCACATATATATACAGGGACAATCAGCACATACATCACATATATACACAGGGACAATCAGCACATACATCACATATATATACACAGGGACAATCAGCACATACATCACATATACACAGGGACAATCAGCACATACATCACATATATATACAGGGACAATCAGCACATACATCACATATATACACAGGGACAATCAGCACATACATCACATATATATACAGGGACAATCAGCACATACATCACATATATATACAGGGACAATCAGCACATACATCACATACATATATACAGGGACAATCAGGACATACATCACATATATATACACAGGGACAATCAGGACATACATCACATATATATATACAGGGACAATCAGCACATACATCACATACATATATACACAGGGACAATCAGCACATACATCACATATATATACAGGGACAATCAGCACATACATCACATATATATATACAGGGACAATCAGGACATACATCACATATATATACAGGGACAATCAGGACATACATCACATATATATACAGGGACAATCAGGACATACATCACATATATATACAGGGACAATCAGCACATACATCACATATATATACACAGGGACAATCAGCACATACATCACATATATATACACAGGGACAATCAGCACATACATCACATATATATACAGGGACAATCAGCACATACATCACATATATATACAGGGACAATCAGCACATACATCACATATATATACACAGGGACAATCAGCACATACATCACATATATATACAGGGACAATCAGCACATACATCACATATATATACAGGGACAATCAGCACATACATCACATATATATACACAGGGACAATCAGCACATACATCACATATATATACACAGGGACAATCAGCACATACATCACATATATATACACAGGGACAATCAGCACATACATCACATATATATACACAGGGACAATCAGCACATACATCACATATATATACACAGGGACAATCAGCACATACATCACATATATATACAGGGACAATCAGCACATACATCACATATATATACAGGGACAATCAGCACATACATCACATATATATACAGGGACAATCAGCACATACATCACATATATACAGGGACAATCAGCACATACATCACATATATATATACAGGGACAATGGCAGCTCGTGTATATAAGTATTATATAACCTTTGGCCGCTCCGTCCTCCGGCCCACAGACGGCGCCAGAGAGCAACCACCTCTACCTGAGGAGAGCCACAACACCTGGTGACGTCACTGACATGTGACCTGTGCGGCAGGGGGCGGGGCTACAGAGACATACTGCAGGACGCATAATGATGACGACCGATCACGTGGTTATGACGTCACGCCAGGTCCTTCACCCTCAATATTTTAAGTACCGCCCTCTCCTGCAGTGAAATATGCCAGTGACGTCATCATAGCTCCGCCAGCTCTTCTCTCCTTAGCTCCGCCCCCTGGTCACATGTCGGTGACGTCAGCACAGGTCCTCCTGCTCTCGCTTGCAGCAGCTCCAGCCTGGTTGTTCTTTGTTATCAGCAGATTGCGCCATTCAGGTGAGATTTCAGGGAGAAGATGATTCTGTGATGTCACAATTGGGGCGGCTGCCTCCCCTCCCCTGTGCTCGCTGCCTCCCCTCCCCTGTGCTCGCTGCCTGCCCTCCCCTGTGGTCGCTGCCTGCCCTCCCCTCCCCTGTGGTCGCTTCCTGCCCTCCCCTGTGGTCGCTGCCTGCCCTCCCCTCCCCCTGTGGTCGCTGTCTGCCCTCCCCTGTGGTCGCTGCTTCCCCTCCCCTGTGGTCGCTGCCTCCCCTCCCCTGTGGTCGCTGCCTGCCCTCCCCTGTGGTCGCTGCCTCCCCTCCCCTGTGCTCGCTGCCTCCCCTCCCCTGTGCTCGCTGCCTCCCCTCCCCTGTGGTCGCTGCCTGCCCTCCCCTCCCCTGTGGTCGCTGCCTGCCCTCCCCTCCCCCTGTGGTCGCTTCCTGCCCTCCCCCTCCCCTGTGCTCGCTGCCTCCCCTCCCCTGTGCTCGCTGCCTCCCCTCCCCTGTGGTCGCTGCCTCCCCTCCCCTGTGGTCGCTGCCTGCCTCTCCCCTCCCCCTGTGGTCGCTTCCTGCCCTCCCCTCCCCTGTGGTCGCTGCCTCCCCTCCCCTGTGCTCGCTGCCTCCCCTCCCCTGTGGTCGCTGCCTCCCCTCCCCTGTGCTCGCTGCCTCCCCTCCCCCTGTGGTCGCTTCCTGCCCTCCCCTCCCCTGTGGTCACTGCCTGCCCTCCCCTCCCCCTGTGGTCGCTGCCTGCCCTCCCCTCCCCCTGTGGTCGCTGCCTGCCCTCCCCTCCCCCTGTGGTGTCGCTGCCTGCCCTCCCCCTCCCCCTGTGGTCGCTGCCTGCCCTCCCCTCCCCCTGTGGTCGCTGCCTGCCCTCCCCCTCCCCCTGTGGTCGCTGCCTACCCTCCCCTCCCCTCCCCTGTGGTCGCTGCCTGCCCTCCCCTCCCCTGTGGTCGCTGCCTGCCCTCCCCTCGCCTGTGGTCGCTGCCTCCCCTCCCCTGTGGTCGCTGCCTCCCCCTCCCCTCCCTGTGGTCGCTGCCTCCCCCCCCCTCCCCTGCGGTCCTGTACTGCCCTCCCCTCACCTGCGGTCGCTGTCTGCCCTCCCCTCCCCTGTGGTTCGCTGCCTCCCCTCCCTCCTGTGGTCGCTACCTTCCCTCCCTTGTGGTCGCTGCCTGCCCTCCCCTCCCCTGTGGTCGCTGCCCTCCCCTCCCCTGTGGTCGCTGCCCTCCCCTCCCCTGTGGTCGCGGCTCCTCCCCCCCTGTGGTCGCTGTCTCCCCTCCCCTCCCCTTGTGGTCGCTGCCTGCCCTCCCTCTCCGGTTGCTACCTGCCCCTCCCCTCCCCTGTGGTCACTGCTTCCCTTCCCCTGTGGTCGCTGCCTGCCCTCCCCGCCCCTTGCGGTCGCTGCCTGCCCTCCCCGCCCTTGCGGTCGCTGCCTGCCCTCCCCGCCCCTTGCGGTCGCTGCCTGCCCTCCCCGCCCCTCCCCTGCGGTCGCTGCCTGCCCCTCCCTCCCTGTGGTCCCTCCCTCACGTCCCCTGCGGACACTGCCTGCCCTCCCCTGCAGTTGCTGCCTGCCCTCCCCTGCGGTCGCTGTCTGCCCTCCCCTCCCCTGCGGTCGCTGTCTGCCCTCCCCTCCCCTGCGGTCGCTGTCTGCCCTCCCCTCCCCTGCGGTCGCTGACTGCCCTCCCCTCCCCTGCGGTTGCTGCATGCCTTCCCCTGCGGTTGCTGCCTGCCCTCCTCTCCCGCTCTCCTGCGGTCGCCGCCCACCCTCCCCTGCCCTGCGGTCGCCACCCGCCCTCCCCTGCCCTGTGGTTGCTGCCTCCACTGCCCTGCAGTTGCTGCCTCCCCTGCCCTGCGGTTGCTGCCTCCCCTCCTCTCCCCTGCGGTTGCTGTCTGACCTCCCCTCCCCTGCTGTTGCTGCCTGCCCTGCCCTCCCCTGCTGTTGCTGCCTGCCCTGCCCTCCCCTCCCCTGCGGTTGCTGCCTGCCCTCCCCTCCCCTGCGGTTGCTGCCTGCCCTCCCCTCCGGTTGTTGCCTGCCCTCCTCTCCTCTGCGGTCGCTGCCTCCCCTCCCCTGCGGTTGCTGCCTCCCCTCCCCTGCGGTTGCTGCCTCCCCTCCCCTGCGGTTGCTGCCTCCCCTCCCCTGCGGTTGCTGCCTCCCCTCCCCTGTGGTTGTTGCCTGCCCTCCCCTCCCCTGCTGTTGCTGCCTGCCCTCCCCTCCACTGCGGTTGCTGCCTGCCCTCCCCTCCCCTCCGGTTGCTGCCTGCCCTCCCCTCCCTCTCCCCTGCAGTTGCAGCCTGCCCTCCCCTCCCCCTGCGGTCGCCGCCTGCCCTCCCCTGCTATGCGGTCGCCGCCTGCCCTCCCCTGCTATGCGGTCGCCGCCTGCCCTCCCCTGCTATGCGGTCGCCGCCTGCCCTCCCCTCCCTGTCCCTTCCGTCATGCGGTGGCACCATGAGGAATCGGCGCAATACCTCATTTGGTGGACTGACTAGGGCTGTGGTGTGAGAGCGAGCAACGAGTACCCGGCTGCCCTCTGTCAGTTACAGGACCTGTGGTGATGTCATGATCATGTAATTAGTCACATGACCGTGACACACTACAGGTCCTGTCAGGTAATAGTGTGGGTTCTCATCGGTGTGCGGCTTGTATATTCGGGGTCGGCTCTAGGTGCATCAAATACGGCGATGGTTGCAGGTGTTGGTGTTTTTGTAGGAGTGCAGTATCACTGGTGGTATTGGTCAAAAGGCCAATACTGCTAGCGGGTGCCATATTTCCACACCTGTCACTTGGTGTGTGGAAATATGGCTGCTGCTCCGCAAGTCGCTTGTATGTGATAGGAGGACCTGGGGCTGGACATTATTGATGGACGGGACAGTGCAGCTGTGTAAGTAGATGGTGACTCTGCTGTGTTCTCCCCTTGCTTTTGCACATTCCTTCTGTTTGATGATTTTCTTTACCCCTCTGACGTGTTTCCCCCTCGTGGGTCATTATCAGATACATTTCTATATGGAATCCTTCAATTTGTTGGATATTTTCACCATCTGGTTGCGTGAGAGCCGGAGTGTTTGAAACGCGTTGGGCGTCCGTCATTGCTCCACGTTTTACCTTATTTCTATGATTTTAAACAAATTTGTCAGCAACTATGAAAGTCCGATCAAAGCATGACACTCCCCCCGCCGCGTGACACTCGCCCCGCCGCGTGACACTCGCCCCGCCGCGTGACACTCGCCCCGCCGCGTGACACTCGCCCCGCCGCGTGACACTCGCCCCGCCGCGTGACACTCGCCCCGCCGCGTGACACTCGCCCCGCCGCGTGACACTCGCCCCGCCGCGTGACACTCGCCCCGCCGCGTGACACTCGCCCCGCCGCGTGACACTCGCCCCGCCGCGTGACACTCGCCCCGCCGCGTGACACTCGCCCCGCCGCGTGACACTCGCCCCGCCGCGTGACACTCGCCCCGCCGCGTGACACTCGCCCCGCCGCGTGACACTCGCCCCGCCGCGTGACACTCGCCCCGCCGCGTGACACTCGCCCCGCCGCGTGACACTCGCCCCGCCGCGTGACACTCGCCCCGCCGCGTGACACTCCCCCGCGCCGCGTGACACTCCCCCGCCGCACTGTGGATGCGGTAAAGAGAGAGCGGAAAAGCCGTCAGTTGGGGCTTTGTGGTTTCAGAAAGCCGCTGTCCCCAGGCACATTTTGTTTTTTAACCCTTGATATATGTACAGCTACACATTTGTCAACTACCTGACATTGATGCAGGCTCGAAAGCTGAGCCTGTATCTTTCCTGGCAGATGATGGCTGGATTGTTGTATACTCTGATAACCTGGTAAATGTTGCTGTCAATCCCTGACAGCAACATATAATGTGAAATTTGACAGGTCCATCGATGTGACATGATCATGAGGTGCCATCTGCTGAAGACCGCGGTGCCTGTCATGACGGTTCTCCTGTCACGTGTAGCCTGTGGCTGTCACGTGTAGCCTGTGGCTGTCACGTGTAGCCTGTAGCTGTCACGTGTAGCCTGTGGCTGTCACGTGTAGCCTGTTAGCTGTCACGTGTAGCCTGTTAGCTGTCACGTGTAGCCTGTTAGCTGTCACGTGTAGCCTGCAGCTGTCACGTGTAGCCTGAGCTGCAGTCTTCAGGAACTGCTCTGCAGTGATGGTGTCTATTCCTGTTGGTACCTTCAGGGTTAATGTCACTAGCTGCTGCAGCATTGCGGTCTATGGTCTGTGGTGAGCTATCCACTGGGGGTTAGTGTCAGATTATGGATTATGTGCAAGGGGATCCATGGAGGGAGCTAATAAACTGGAGAACAAGGGAGTCTGAGTCTTCTTTATTTCTAATAGAAGATTGTCTTCTTGTGTCGGTGTCACTATATCTAATGGACGGCTATCATATTGACGCCTGACATTAGCAATAGAGGCTTGGTGTCAGCTGCCCCATTATGACTCCGTCTACCACCGCACAGGGCAGCTGGCACAGCGGGATAGCCCCCAGCTTTGGTGTCTCTCATTGACACGCCAATTCTGGGGCGGCTGCTGGCTACTGTTCTTAGCGTAGAGATTCCAGAATGCTTGGCCCTTACCATGCTGAGGATTCCAGCCCCCCGCTGCCTGGGCTACCTCTGCTGACAATGGAAAATGCAATGGAAGCCCACACATTTTTTTTTTTACATTATTTATTCAAATAATTCACATCCCTCAGCTCCCATAAACATCAATGTATAGAAAGAGATTAATGTCTGACTGGTGAGGGCGTGGTGCAGACAGGGAGTTTTTCCAATAGTGGTTGGTGAAACTATGGAAGGTTCAAGGGGTGGATGCAGAGCCTGGGTGGACTCTCAAGAGGACCCCAAAATTTATGCCAGTCAGGGACCCTGAAATTCCTAGTGGTAGCCCTGCCGACCCCGGACATTATACCGACACCTCAGTGTTACCATATAGTACTGACCCCAGACATCATACCGACACCTCAGTATTACCATATAGTACTGACCCCAGACATCATACCGACACCTCAGTGTTACCATATAGTACTGACCCCAGACATCATACCGACACCTCAGTGTTACCATATAGTACTGACCCCAGACATCATACTGACACCTCAGTGTCACCATATAGTACTGACCCCAGACATCATACCGACACCTCAGTGTTACCATATAGTACTGACCCCAGACATCACACCGACACCTCAGTGTTACCATATAGTACTGACCCCAGACATCATACCGACACCTCAGTGTTACCATATAGTACTGACCCCAGACATCATACCGACACCTCAGTGTTACCATATAGTACTGACCCCAGACATCACACCGACATCTCAGTGTTACCATATAGTACGGACCCCAGACATCATACCGACACCTCAGTGTTACCATATAGTACTGACCCCAGACATCATACCGACACCTCAGTGTTACCATATAGCACTGACCCCAGACATCATACCGACACCTCAGTGTTACCATATAGTACTGACCCCAGACATCACACCGACATCTCAGTGTTACCATATAGTACTGACCCCAGACATCATACCGACACCTCAGTGTTACCATATAGTACTGACCCCAGACATCATACCGACACCTCAGTGTTACCATATAGTACTGACCCCAGACATCACACCGACACCTCAGTGTTACCATATAGTACTGATCCCAGACAGCATACCGACACCTCAGTGTTACCATATAGTACTGATCCCAGACATCATACCGACACCTCAGTGTTACCATATAGTACTGACCCCAGACATCATACCGACACCTCAGTATTACCATATAGTACTGACCCCAGACATCATACCGACACCTCAGTGTTACCATATAGTACTGACCCCAGACATCATACCGACACCTCAGTGTTACCATATAGTACTGACCCCAGACATCATACCGACACCTCAATGTTACCATATAGTACTGACCCCAGACATCACACCGACATCTCAGTGTTACCATATAGTACTGACCCCAGACATCACACCGACACCTCAGTGTTACCATATAGTACTGACCCCAGACATCATACCGACATCTGTGTTACCATATAGTACTCGCCCCAGACATCATACCGACACCTCAGTGTTACCATATAGTACTGACCCCAGACATCACACCGACACGTCAGTGTTACCATATAGTACTGACCCCAGACATCATACCGACACCTCAGTGTTACCATATAGTACTGACCCCAGACATCATACCGACATCTCAGTGTTACCATATAGTACTGACCCAGACATCATACCGACACCTCAGTGTTACCATATAGTACTGACCCCAGACATCATACCGACACCTCAGTGTTACCATATAGTACTGACCCCAGACATCATACCGACACCTCAGTGTTACCATATAGTACTGACCCCAGACATCATAACCGACACCTCAGTGTTACCATATAGTGCTGACCCCAGACATCATACCGACACCTCAGTGTTACCATATAGTGCTGAGCCCAGACATCACACCGACACCTCAGTGTTACCATATAGTACTGAGCCCAGACATCACACCGACACCTCAGTGTTACCATATAGTACTGACCCCAGACATCGCACCGACACCTCAGTGTTACCATATAGTACTGACCCCAGATATCATACCGACACCTCAGTGTTACCATATAGTACTGACCCCAGACATCATACCGACACCTCAGTGTTACCATATAGTACTGACCCCAGACATCATACCGACACCTCAGTGTTACCATATAGTACTGACCCCAGACATCATACCGACACCTCAGTGTTACCATATAGTACTGACCCCATACATCATACCGACACCTCAGTGTTACCATATAGTACTGACCCCAGACATCATACCGACACCTCAGTGTTACCATATAATACTGACTCCAGACATCATACCGACACCTCAGTGTTACCATATAGTTCTGACCCCAGACATCATACCGACACCTCAGTGTTACCATATAGTACTGACCCCAGACATCATACCGACACCTCAGTGTTACCATATAATACTGACTCCAGACATCATACCGACACCTCAGTGTTACCATATAGTTCTGACCCCAGACATCATACCGACACCTGTGTTACCATATAGCACTGACCCGAGACATCATACCGACACCTCAGTGTTACCATATAGTACTGACCCCAGACATCATACCGACACCTCAGTGTTACCATATAGTACTGATTCCAGACATCATGCCGACACCTCAGTGTTACCATATAGTACTGACCCCAGACATCATACAGACACCTCAGTGTTACCATATAGTACTGACCCCAGACATCATACCGACACCTCAGTGTTACCATATAGTACTGATCCCAGACATCACACCGACACCTCAGTGTTACCATATAGTACTGACCCCAGACATCATACCGACACCTCAGTGTTACCATATAGTACTGACTCCAGACATCATACCGACACGTCAGTGTTACCATATAGCACTGACCCGAGACATCATACCGACATCTCAGTGTTACCATATAGTACTGACCCCAGACATCATACCGACACCTCAGTGCTACCATATAGTACTGACCCAGACATCATACCGACACATCAGTGTTACCATATAGTACTGACCCCAGACATCATACCGACACCTCAGTGTTACCATATAGTACTGACCCCAGACATCATACCGACACCTCAGTGTTACCATATAGTACTGACCCCAGTCTCTGCTCAGTATTTGTGGTGACGGCTCGGAGAACCTGCTCCTTTCTGCTCAGTATTTGTGGTGACGGAGAACCTGCTCCTCTCTGCTCAGTATTTGTGGTGACGGAGAATCTGCTCCTCTCTGCTCAGTATTTGTGGTGACGGAGAACCTGCTCCGCTCTGCTCAGTATTTGTGGTGATGGCTCGGAGAACCTGCTCCTCTCTGCTCAGTATTTGTGGTGACGGAGAACCTGCTCCTCTCTGCTCAGTATTTGTGGTGACGGAGAATCTGCTCCTCTCTGCTCAGTATTTGTGGTGACGGAGAACCTGCTCCTCTCTGCTCAGTATTTGTGGTGACGGAGAACCTGCTCCTCTCTGCTCAGTATTTGTGGTGACGGAGAACCTGCTCCTCTCTGCTCAGTATTTGTGGTGACGGAGAACCTGCTCCTCTCTGCTCAGTATTTGTGGTGACGGAGAACCTGCTCCTCTGCTCAGTATTTGTGGTGACGGCTCGGAGAACCTGCTCCTCTCTGCTCAGTATTTGTGGTGACGGAGAACCTGCTCCTCTCTGCTCAGTATTTGTGGTGACGGGTCGGAAAACCTGCTCCTCTCTGCTTAGTATTTGTGGTGACGGAGAACCTGCTCCTCTCTGCTCAGTATTTGTGGTGATGGCTCGGAGAATCTGCTCCTCTCTGCTCAGTATTTGTGGTGATGGAGAACCTGCTCCTCTCTGCTCAGTATTTGTGGTGATGGAGAACCTGCTCCTCTCTGCTCAGTATTTGTGGTGACGGAGAACCTGCTCCTCTGCTCAGTATTTGTGGTGACGGAGAACCTGCTCCTCTGCTCAGTATTTGTGGTGACGGAGAACCTGCTCCTCTCTGCTCAGTATTTGTGGTGATGGAGAACCTGCTCCTCTGCTCAGTATTTGTGGTGATGGAGAACCTGCTCCTCTGCTCAGTATTTGTGGTGACGGAGAACCTGCTCCTCTCTGCTCAGTATTTGTGGTGACGGAGAACCTGCTCCTCTCTGCTCAGTATTTGTGGTGACGGCTCGGTGAACCTGCTCCTCTCTGCTCAGTATTTGTGGTGACGGCTCGGGGAACCTGCTCCTCTCTGCTCAGTATTTGTGGTGATGGAGAACCTGCTCCTCTCTGCTCAGTATTTGTGGTGACTGCTCGGGAACCTGCTCCTCTCTGCTCAGTATTTGTGGTGATGGAGAACCTGCTCCTCTCTGCTCAGTATTTGTGGTGACTGAGAACCTGCTCCTCTCTGCTCAGTATTTGTGGTGACTGCTCGGGGAACCTGCTCCTCTCTGCTCAGTATTTGTGGTGACGGAGAACCTGCTCCTCTCTGCTCAGTATTTGTGGTGACGGAGAACCTACTCCTCTCTGCTCAGTATTTGTGGTGATGGAGAACCTGCTCCTCTCTGCTCAGTATTTGTGGTGACGGCTCGGAGAACCTGCTCCTCTCTGCTCAGTATTTGTGGTGACGGAGAACCTGCTCCTCTCTGCTCAGTATTTGTGTGGTGACGGAGAACCTGCTCCTCTCTGCTCAGTATTTGTGGTGACGGAGAACCTGCTCCTTCTGCTCAGTATTTGTGGTGACGGCTCGGAGAACCTGCTCCTCTCTGCTCAGTATTTGTGGTGACGGAGAACCTGCTCCTCTCTGCTCAGTATTTGTGGTGACGGAGAACCTGCTCCTCTCTGCTCAGTATTTTGTGGTGAGGAGAACCTGCTCCTCTCTGCTCAGTATTTGTGGTGATGGGAGAACCTGCTCCTCTCTGCTCAGTATTTGTGGTGACGGTCGGAGAACCTGCTCCTCTCTGCTCAGTATTTGTGGTGACGGAGAACCTGCTCCTCTCTGCTCAGTATTTGTGGTGACGGAGAACCTGCTCCTCTCTGCTCAGTATTTGTGGTGACGGAGAACCTGCTCCTCTTGCTCAGTATTTGTGGTGACGGCTCGGAGAACCTGCTCCTCTCTGCTCAGTATTTGTGGTGACTGGAGAACCTGCTCCTCTCTGCTCAGTATTTGTGGTGACGGAGAACCTGCTCCTCTCTGCTCAGTATTTGTGGTGAGGAGAACCTGCTCCTCTCTGCTCAGTATTTGTGGTGACGGAGAACCTGTCCTCTCTGCTCAGTATTTGTGGTGACGGCTCGGAAAACCTGCTCCTCTCTGCTCAGTATTTTGTGGTGATGGCATGGGGAGAACCTGCTCCTCTCTGCTCAGTATTTGTGGTGATGGCTCGGAGAACCTGCTCCTCTCTGCTCAGTATTTGTGGTGATGCGAGAACCTGCTCCTCTCTGCTCAGTATTTTGTGGTGATGGAGAACCTGCTCCTCTTGCTCAGTATTTGTGGTGACAGAGAACCTGCTCCTCTCTGCTCAGTATTTGTGGTGACGGAGAACCTGCTCCTCTCTGCTCAGTATTTGTGGTGATGGAGAACCTGCTCCTCTCTGCTCAGTATTTGTGGTGACGGAGAACCTGCTCCTCTGCTCAGTATTTGTGGTGACGGAGAACCTGCTCCTCTCTGCTCAGTATTTGTGGTGATGGAGAACCTGCTCCTCTGCTCAGTATTTGTGGTGACGGAGAAACCTGCTCTCCTCTCTGCTCAGTATTTATGGTGACGGAGAACCTGCTCCTCTCTGCTCAGTATTTGTGGTGATGGAGGAACCTGCTCCTCTCTGCTCAGTATTTGTGGTGACAGAGAACCTGCTCCTCTCTGCTCAGTATTTGTGGTGACTGCTCGGGGAACCTGCTCCTCTCTGCTCAGTATTTGTGGTGATGGAGAACCTGCTCCTCTCTGCTCAGTATTTGTGGTGACAGAGAACCTGCTCCTCTCTGCTCAGTATTTGTGGTGACTGCTCGGGGAACCTGCTCCTCTCTGCTCAGTATTTGTGGTGATGGAGAACCTGCTCCTCTCTGCTCAGTATTTGTGGTGATGTCTCAGAGAACCTGCTCCTCTCTGCTCAGTATTTGTGGTGACGGAGAACCTGCTCCTCTGCTCAGTATTTGTGGTGACGGCTCGGAGAACCTGCTCCTCTCTGCTCAGTATTTGTGGTGATGGCTCAGAGAACCTGCTCCTCTCTGCTCAGTATTTGTGGTGACGGAGAACCTGCTCCTCTCTGCTCAGTATTTGTGGTGATGGAGAACCTGCTCCTCTCTGCTCAGTATTTGTGGTGACGGCTCGGAGAACCTGCTCCTCTCTGCTCAGTATTTGTGGTGATGGAGAACCTGCTCCTCTCTGCTCAGTATTTGTGGTGACGGAGAACCTGCTCCTCTCTGCTCAGTATTTGTGGTGACGGAGAACCTGCTCCTCTGCTCAGTATTTGTGGTGATGGAGAACCTGCTCCCCTCTGCTCAGTATTTGTGGTGACGGCTCGGTGAACCTGCTCCTCTCTGCTCAGTATTTGTGGTGACGGAGAACCTGCTCCTCTCTGCTCAGTATTTGTGGTGACGGAGAACCTGCTCCTCTGCTCAGTATTTGTGGTTCTGTATCTCACATTCTATTCTCCTCTATGATTTCTTTCTTCTCCCACAGGACGAGATCCCTCCAGTGATCCAGATCCCATCCCTCCTTCTCCTGAATGACCCCGAGGATGGACGAGGACGGGAATGAGATCAGCAGAAGATTATTCCACCTCACCCTGGAGATCATCTCCCTGCTGAGCGGAGAGGTAACTCCTCCACATCTCTATCAGCTTTATTGTATCATTGTAGTTACTGGGACCAACAAGAGCCCAGGATTTCATGATGCCGCATCTCCCTAAGGGTACCATCATCCCTGGAGACGTCGCCGGAAATATCTCCGGCGACGCACGGGGGAGTGCACGTTTTTGGCACCCCGCCAGTGTCGCCGTTGCGTGTTTACACGCGACGATACCTCCAGCGACGCACTGGCGATGCTACAGGCGGCATCGCCGCTGGGGTGTCTACAAACCCCAGCGGCGATGCTGTAACATGGGAGCCTATGGCTCCCATCGCCTGTAACATTGCCGATCGGCATGTTACATGGGGCGATGTGTACACATCGCCCCAGAGTGCTCGCCTGGTTTCAGAGCTGTGCTGAGAAACCAGGGGACCACTCTAAGGCGTTGATATTGCCTCTTTACATTTGGCGATGTCAGCGGCGATAGGCCAAGCCTCTGCGTCGCTTATAAAATCACCACTGATATGGCCAGGAGTGACGGTACCCTATGTGTGTCTCTCCATACACAGGATTACACCATAGTGAGGAAGACACCGGGGGACTGTGTGACTCCCATCATCCATCTCCAGGAGTCAGGAGGGCGGAGCCTCATCACAGCCCCTCCCCCGCACTCCCCGATACATGAGAGGAACAAGAAGAAGATCCTAGAGCTCAGCAACAAGATGATTGAGCTGCTGAGCGGAGAGGTGACTGCTGGGACATTATACAGGACAGCACTGGAGGATTCTGGGTGATGAGTGGAGAGGTGACTGCTGGGACATTATACAGGACAGCACTGGAGGATTCTGGGTGATGACCGGAGAGGTGACTGCTGGGACATTATACAGGACAGCACTGGAGGATTCTGGGTGATGAGCGGAGAGGTGGTTGCTGGGACATTATATAGGACAGCACTGGAGGATTCTGGGAGATGACTGGAGAGGTGACTGCTGGGACATTATACAGGACAGCACTGGAGGATTCTGGGTGATGAGCGGAGAGGTGGTTGCTGCGACATTATACAGGATAGCACTGGAGGATTCTGGGTGATGAGCGGAGAGGTGACTGCTGGGACATTATACAGGACAGCACTGGAGGATTCTGGGTGATGAGTGGAGAGGTGACTGCTGGGACATTATACAGGACAGCACTGGAGGATTCTGGGTGATGAGCGGAGAGGTGACTGCTGGGACATTATACAGGACAGCACTGGAGGATTCTGGGTGATGACTGGAGCGGTGACTGCTGGGACATTATACAGGACAGTATTGGAGGATTCTGGGTGATGAGTGGAGAGGTGACTGCTGGGACATTATACAGGACAGCACTGGAGGATTCTGGGGGATGAGCGGAGAGGTGACTGCTGGGACATTATACAGGACAGCACTGGAGGATTCTGGGTGATGAGTGGAGAGGTGACTGCTGGGACATTATACAGGACAGCACTGGAGGATTCTGGGTGATGAGCGGAGAGGTGACTGCTGGGACATTATACAGGACAGCACTGGAGGATTCTGGGTGATGAGCGGAGAGGTGACTGCTGGGACATTATACAGGACAGCACTGGAGGATTCTGGGTGATGAGCGGAGAGGTGACTGCTGGGACATTATACAGGACAGCACTGGAGGATTCTGGGTGATGAGCGGAGAGGTGACTGCTGGGACATTATACAGGACAGCACTGGAGGATTCTGGGTGATGACTGGAGAGGTGACTGCTGGGACATTATACAGGACAGCACTGGAGGATTCTGGGTGATGAGCGGAGAGGTGACTGCTGGGACATTATACAGGACAGCACTGGAGGATTCTGGGTGATGAGCGGAGAGGTGACTGCTGGGACATTATACAGGACAGCACTGGAGGATTCTGGGTGATGAGCGGAGAGGTGACTGCTGGGACATTATACAGGACAGCACTGGAGGATTCTGGGTGATGACTGGAGAGGTGACTGCTGGGACATTATACAGGACAGCACTGGAGGATTCTGGGTGATGACAGGAGAGGTGACTGCTGGGACATTATACAGGACAGCACTGGAGGATTCTGGGTGATGACTGGAGAGGTGACTGCTGGGACATTATACAGGACAGCACTGGAGGATTCTGGGTGATGACTGGAGAGGTGACTGCTGGGACATTATACAGGACAGCACTGGAGGATTCTGGGTGATGAGCGGAGAGGTGACTGCTGGGACATTATACAGGACAGCACTGGAGGATTCTGGGTGATGTTGGTATCATTGTGTGTCAGGTTCCTATAAGGTGTCAGGACGTCGCTGTCTTTCTCTCCATGGAGGAGTGGGAGTATCTAGAAGGACACAAGGACCGGTACGAGGAGGTGATGATGGAGGAGCACCGGCCGGTGACATCACAAGGTGAGGGGACTTCTATGTATGCCCATTACTGTGGGCACAGGCTGATCTATAACATGAAATCCAATTGTGCAATTTCATATAATGGAGGGCACATTTTATCTAAGGCTGCCTTCACACTTGCGCTCCCCGCAGACACTGCTTGTCTCTATCTTTAACATGGGGCCGCACGGTGATGCACTCGGCTGCGGATTGCTGTGCGCACCCATTCACTGTGTGTGATTTGTACGCACGCGGATGCTTGCGTACAAATCACACATTCTCGTCCGCACCGTGAACGTGACATGTCGGTTACAAGATTTTGGAATGTTTAGTTTACCAAAAAAGAAGACTGAGAGGAGATTTTGGGGGAACCTGTCACCCCCAAGGGCCTATTAAGCTAAAAGAGCCACCTTCATCAGGGCATATGCTGCATTTTGTGAATGTGGCTCTTATCATCCTACTCCTCCGGGAAACCAAAATTAACACTTTATAAGGTATTTATATAAGTTCGGGAGGTATACTGTCCTCCCAGGACCTAGACGCCTGGCTGCTGTTACCCCTCCTCCAGGGTTGTCCAGGTCTCTCCTCTCATTATTCTGAGTGGCGTCGGCCGTTCTCTTAGCTCTCGGGCATCTCTCGTGAGCTCTGGCTGAGGTCACGTGGTATTATGCAGCACCAGATCCCGCCCTGTGTGTTTTTACGCTTTATGCAGACTGCGGGCTTGGGAATCTGGTTGAGGAGTATCCCCTCGCCAAATTTCCATTCGGACTTATACTAATATCTCATAAAGTGTTTAGTTTGGTTTCCTGGAGGGGTAGGATAAGAGCCACATTCACAAAATGCAGCATATGCACTGCTGAAGGAGGCTCTTTTAGCTTAATAAGCCCTTGGGGGTGATAGGTTCCCTTTAATAGTTGTCCACAAATATCTCAAGGGCTGTCACACTATAGAGGGATCAGCTTTTTTATTTGCACCAAGGAAAGACTAGAAACAATGGGATGAAACTGAATGGGAGGAGACACAGAATACAGTTGTGGCCAAAAGTATTGACACCCCTGCAATTCTGTCAGATAATCCTCAGTTTCTTCCTGAAAATGATTACACAGGTAAGTTACAGGTGCTGTTAATTACACAAATTAGAGAAGCATCACATGATTTTTCTAACAGTGCCAATACTTTTGTCCACCCCCTTTTTTATGTTTGGTGGAATTAGATCCAATTTGGCTTTAGGACAATTCTCTTTTTGTGGTTTTTTCATTGAAGACAAATTAAATGAAGATAATAATAGCAAAGAATTTGTGATTGCAATCATTTTCAGGAAGAAACTGAGTATTATCTGACAGAATTGCAGGGGTGTCAATACTTTTGGCCACAACTGTATAATAACCGCCACCCCATCACTGACAGACGTCTCTAAAACAATGAAAATAATTCATGTTTTCCTGACAGCTTTATTTGAAATAAAACTTAGACTCCCTCTTTTACCCATTTATTAACCCTAAACATACCCATTTCCGACGGTAACTCCACATTGATGCCTAGTGTGAAGCTCTCCGACTCTTGCTACATTGCGGTGAGCAGTTACATTACAGTCTCTGCTCATAGCATGCGCTGACTTAGCCACGGCTGCAAGATCGGTAACATCATAATGTTCATCTGAGTTCACAGCTGACCGTACCAGATGTGTCCTCAGATGAACTCTCTGACATCACCACTCTCAGAGCCACAGCTATTATTGCAGTCAATGTGAGTGCTGCTTGCGATGAGCGGTCACTGTAATGTAACCCGTAACCGTGCTGTAGCAGAGCTGAGAAGCTTTGAGGGATATTATTGAGGATTTATCATCAGAGGGTATGTTTTGGGTTAATAAATGGATAGATGAGGGAGTCTGCATGTTTTTATTTAAAATAAAGGATTTTTAACTAATCACCAGATTTGTAATGTAGGGCTCTCATAGAGGCTTGAAAATCACAATCCACCTTGGCTGTTTTTTTTTTCTTGTAAATATTTATTTATAAATAATTAATTTGAAATACTACTGTGGGGCGACCTCTCTTTTTGTTTACCAGCCAAGACAAAGCTGCCAGCTGTTGTCTGCAGGCTGCGGTCAGAAAGATAGGAAGAGAAGCAGGAGAAAGTAATGTCCTTTATGATGATGGAGTGCAGCATAGAGAGTAGGAGATGGTGGTCAACAGTGTCAAAAGCTGCAGAAACGTCAAGAAGAATAAGCGGAGAGTGGTCACCGTTACGTTTTGCTTCAGAAGGTCATTGGTCACATTGATGAGGGCAGTTTCTGTAGAATGTAGGGGACGGAAACTAGACTGGAACGGATCTAGAGAAGAGTGAGTGCAGAGCTAAACAGGTGAGGCGGGAGTAGACCAGGCGCTCCAGAAGTTTAGAGATGAAGGGGAGATTGGAGACTGGTCTGTAGTTATTTGTGGAGGACAGGTCAAGAGAAGTTTTCTTTAATAATGGAGTAATGATCGAGTGTTTGAAGGAGAAGGGAGAGATTGAAGATTTTGATTAGGTGAGTGATGAAGACCGGAGAGAGAGACTGGAGTAGGTGTGAAGGAATGGGGTCAGTGGTGCATGTAGTGGAACGAGAGGAAGAGCCTGGATACTTGAAGGCCGAGAGTTGATTTCCTGACGGATGTTTTCTATTTTCTCGGTAAAGTAAGAAGCCAGACATCAGCACAGAGGTCAGTGATGGAGGCAGATCCTCAGCACAGAGGTCAGTGATCGGGGCTGTACTTTAAGACTGAGGAGAGAGTGAAAGGTGTTTAAGAGTTTCTTTGGATTGTAGGATAGTGAGTAGATCAGGGCGGTGAAGTAGGTCTGTTTTGCGAGGTGAAGGACAGAGTTGTAGGCTCTTAACATAAATTTATAGTGGAGAACGTTTTCTGGTGTGACCGATTTCCTCCATAGGCGTTCAGCACTCCTCGCCCTCTCCCTTGTCGGTTCCTCAGTCCAACTGCACACATGCCAGAGGGAGGTCCGAGTGCTGACCCTCAGCCAGGGAGATGAATAATTGGGAACATGGTAAATAATATCTGCCCTTACCAAGGTAATGACTCTGTCTCCATAGGAGGATCCAGGAGGAGAAATCCCACAGAGAGACGTCCCCGTCCTCTGTATCCCCAGGACTGTCCAGAGGAGGATCACAATGTCCCGAAGAGTCACCAGGTAGATGGGGCTGAAGTCTCCACAACATCTGACCATAAAGTGATTGGACCGGAGCTCGCTTTACATTTCTCTTTTTAGGTTGAAGATCTGATTGATATCAAGGTTGAGGTTATCGATGAAGCCGAAGACATGATTGATTTATGGGCCGATCCGCGGGTAAGGAGGGGGACTGTCATGTCTGTTCTGTGGTCACCTACTACTACTCCCATCATCTCATCACATGACACAATCTATTCCATCACTGTGTGTGTCCTACAGATGAAAGAAATCCCCCAGAGAGATGTCCCCGTCCTCTGTATCCCCCAGAGAGATGTCCCCGTCCTCTGTATCCCAGGACTGTCCAGAGGAGAATCACAATGTCCCGGAGAGTCACCAGGTAGATGGGGCTGAGCCCTGTATCTATATGGAGGGTTGGGGGCTTTCCTGGTCGGAGGTCATAGATTTTGGGGGTCTCTTATATTGCACTGATTGTTACATCTGATCTATCAGGAGGAATATTTTTTGAATATTAAAATGGAGGATGAGACAGAAGAAGCATCGATGGAGGAGATTCCAGGAGATGTTTCCGAAGGTATGGAATAATGTACAGCATGTGATAATGTGTAGTATGTAGTAATGAAAGTAGAAAGTGCATTGGGAGGTTTATTTTCACCTTAAGGTACCGGTACACACTCAGATATCTTGCTTGCAGATCTCTGGTTGCAATGAAATCATGGACACATTGTTCCATTTTGTAGCTGTGTACAAATGTAACAATGTGTCCATGATTTCACTGCAAGCAATGTCTGCACAGATATCTGTGTGTGTAATGGTACCTTTAGAGCTACAAAAAAGTGACCCATTGTGTAATATAAAGTGAAGAATATATGGGGAATCTGTCATCAGAAAATGACCTATTATTTAACTCACATTTTTATGTTGCATGTTTGTGATATTTTTTTTTCTATTTATATCACAATTTTTATTGCAAAAAAACCCCAAAATTTGTAATCTTGCAATTTCACACTGACCCTTTGGGCTTTTTTAGATTCCTAATTCCTGATATTTAAGGAGTTTTCTGCTAAGGCTCCATATTAGAAAATCTGTATATATCATTAGTTCCTTACATGATACATGATGCTGCTGCCACATTATATAATGCCACAATAACTACAGCTCTCAAATTCGCCGTCCGCCCTCATGCATACCGAAGCCCGTGCAATCAACAGGCAACCCTGCCACATCAGCCTGACTAAAGTACTGAGGAGGCTTCCAGGGCTGCTTAGTGTAGGTGGAAGACATCCCATTGCACTGAGCAGTTCATCACATACAAGCAGTCCCTCACCAATTTGAAGTCCATGCTTGGTGCTGCAAAACAAGCCTACCTCTGTCATATTCTCCTTGTCTCACAACCCTAAACAGCTATTCAACTCCCTCAGATCTCTCCTCAGTCCCCCAGCACCTCCTCCCTCTCATCTCAGCTAAAGACTTTGCCTCTTTCTACAAGCAGAAGATTGATACCATCAGATTAAAGCTTTGGCCCACAGTCCCCACAGCCCCTTCTCACAACTACTCAGCCCTCTTACTTCAAATCAGCGTCTCCACCATGACAAAAGATCAGCTCTCCTCTCTTCTGTCAAGATGACGTCTCACCTCTGACCCTAACCCATCTCTTCAATCTATCACTAACAGCTGGTGTCTTCCCCTCATCCTTTAAACATGCCTCAATCACACCTATCCTTAAAAAGCATCTTTGGCGTCCAACTATTGCCTCATATCACTCCTTCCTTATGCATAAAAACTACTGGAACAGCATGACCATCTTGAACTGTCCACCGACCTCTCCTACTGTTCCCTCTATGACAGGTTACAATCTGGCTTCTGACTGCATCACTCAACTGAACCTGTCTAACTAAAGTCACCAATGACCTATTAACCGCCAAACCCAAGTGACATTACTCCGTCCTCCTCCTCCTGGACCTGTCCTCTGCCTTTGACACCGTGGACCATTCCCACTTAGTACAGATTCTATCATCTCTTGGCATCACAGACTTGGTCTCTCCTGGATCTCTTTATATGTAACAGATCGGACATTAAGTGTCTCCCTCTTCCACACCACCTCCTCATCTCCCCCTGTCTGTCAGTGTCCTCTAAGGCTCAGTTTCAGGATCCCTACTCTTCTCAAACTGCATCCTTGGCCTGGGTCAGCTCTTAGTCTCACGGCTTGCAGTATCATCTCTACACTGATGACAGATCCACCTCTCTGGACCTGACATCACCTTCTTACTAAACAAAATCCCACAATATCTGTCCACTATTTCATCTTTCTTTTTTGCTAAAACTGAACATTGACAAGACAGAATTCATCTTTTCCTCATCTCACTCTACCCCTCCACCGGACCTATCCATGAAAGTCAATGGCTGCTCACTCTCCCCAGTCAAGCAAGCTTGCTACCTCGGAGTAACCCTTGACCCTGCCTTCTCCTGCAAGTCCCATATCCAAGCCCTTGCCACCTCCTGCCGACTCCAACTCAAAAATATCTCCTGGATCCGTACATTCCTGCAAATCTGCAAAAATACTAGTGCATGACCTCTTAATTTCCCATCTGGACTACTGCAACCTCCTACTCTATGGCTTCTCCTCTAGCACTCTTGCAATTCTACTATCTCCCCTGAACTCTGCTGCCCGACTAATTTACCTGTCTCCCCGCTATTCCCCAGCCTCTCCTCTCTCCCAATCCTTCACCAGCTTCCCATTGCCCAAAGACTTCAGTTCAAAATCTTAACCATGCCATACAAAACCATCCAAGACCTGTCCCCTCCTTACATCTGTGACATGATCTCCCGGTACTTACCTACATGCAACCAGCGATCCTCTTAAGATCTCCTTTTCTTCCATCTTATCTCCTCTTCCCATAATTGAAAACAAGATTTCTCCTGTGCTTCCCCCATACTCTGGAACTCTTTGCTGCATCACATCAGATTCTCACCTACTGTGAAAACCTTCAAAAGGAACCTGAAGGCCCACCATTTCTGACAAGTCTACAACCTGCAGTGATCCTCAGTCTACTGAACCGCTGCACGACCAGCTCTACCCTCTCCTAGTGTATCCCCACAGATCCCTGGTAGACTGAGAGCCCTCGTGGCCAGGGACCTTTCTCCTCCTGTACCTGTCTGTACCTTGGATTATTCATGAGTATTGTACTTGTCTTTATTATAAATATCACTTTTACTTGTAAAGCACCATGGAATAAATGGCACTATAATAATAATATACAGTAGATGACATAGGATCCACCATTCACAATAGGTGATATCACAGCTCACCTCCTCCTCCTGTACAATGACTGATAACACCTCTATATACAGTAGATAACACAGGATCCACCATTCACAATAGGTGATATCACAGCTCACCTCCTCCTCCTGTACAATGACTGATAACACCTCTATATACAGTAGATAACACAGGATCCACCATTCACAATAGATGATATCACAGCTCACCTCCTCCTCCTGTACAATGACTGATAACACCTCTATATACAGTAGATAACACAGGATCCACCATTCACAATAGGTGATATCACAGCTCACCTCCTCCTGTATAATGACTGATAACACCTCTATATACAGTAGATCACACAGGATCCACCATTCACAATAGGTGATGTCATAGCTCACCTCCTCCTCCTGTATAATGACTGATAACACCTCTATATACAGTAGATCACACAGGATCCACCATTCACAATAGGTGATGTCATAGCTCACCTGCTCCTCCTGTACAATGACTGATAACACCTCTATATACAGTAAATAACACAGGATCCACCATTCACAATAGGTGATATCACAGCTCACCTCCTCCTGTACAATGACTGATAACACCTCTATATACAGGAGATAACACAGGATCCACCATTCACAATAGGTGATATCACAGCTCACCTCCTCCTCCTGTACAATGATTGATAACACCTCTATATACAGTAGATAACACAGGATCCACCATTCACAATAGGTGATATCACAGCTCACCTCCTCCTGTACAGTGACTGATAACACCTATATACAGTAGATAACACAGGATCCATCATTCACAATAGGTGATATCACAGCTCACCTCCTCCTGTACAATGACTGATAACACCTCTATATACAGTAGATAACACAGGATCCATCATTCACAATAGGTGATATCACAGCTCACCTCCTCCTCCTGTACAATGACTGATAACACCTCTATATACAGTAGATAACACAGGATCCACCTTTCGCAATAGGTGATATCACAGCTCACCTCCTCCTCCTGTACAATGACTGATAACACCTCTATATACAGTAGATAACACAGGATCCACCATTCACAATAGATTATATCACAGCTCACCTCCTCCTGTACAATGACTGATAACACCTCTATATACAGTAGATAACACAGGATCCACCATTCACAATAGATGATATCACAGCTCACCTCCTCCTCCTGTACAATGACTGATAACACCTCTATATACAGTAGATTACACAGGATCCACCTTTCGCAATAGGTGATATCACAGCTCACCTCCTCCTCCTGTACAATGACTGATAACATCTCTATATACAGTAGATTACACAGGATCCACCTTTTGCAATAGATGATATCACAGCTCACCTCCTCCTGTACAATAACACCTCTATATACAGTAGATAACACAGGATCCATCATTCACAATAGGTGATATCACAGCTCACCTCCTCCTCCTGTACAATGACTGATAACACCTCTATATACAGTAGATTACACAGGATCCACCTTTCGCAATAGGTGATATCACAGCTCACCTCCTCCTCCTGTACAATGACTGATAACATCTCTATATACAGTAGATTACACAGGATCCACCTTTCGCAATAGATGATATCACAGCTCACCTCCTCCTGTACAATAACACCTCTATATACAGTAGATAACACAGGATCCACCATTCACAATAGGTGATATCACAGCTCACCTCCTCCTGTACAATGACTGATAACACCTCTATATACAGTAGATAACACATGATCCACCAGTTTTTTTCTGGTAGGTTGAATGCTGTTTGAGCATAAGTTGGGATTGGATTCAAAAGAATTATGTGTACTAGTGATGAGCAAGTACCACCTTGCTCAGGTGCTCGGTACCTGTAACGAGCAGTTGATGCTCAGATAGGCATGCCTCGAGTACCCAAGTATAGTGGCAGTCAACTGGGAATGTGAGCATTTTTCTGGGATGTCTTCTGCGAAAATGCTGTAGTTTCCGATTGACGTCCATTATCCTCAGGTACTGGAGGTGCGCCTGCCTTATCATCAACTGCTCTCTACAAGTACTAAGCATGGTAGTGCTCGTTCATCACTTCTACCTGCGGAATCCAAGAACTGTAACTCTTAACTGCATCAAATACTACAAGTGTTTGTTCACTTTTTAATAACAAGGTTATATCTACTTTGGTTTATAAAGAAACTTTATCTTAACAGAAAATCTCATTGGGAATTCTGAGGGAAACGTAATTGTCTTACTAAATTATGGCGTAGAAGATGGAGATGTGAAGCGGCACTCAACAGAACAAAATCTAATTATCCCTGATGTAAAGAGAGAGCTTCACAATACAAATGTAACATATAATCCCTCTTATCATTATGAACCTTCTCCTAACCATTCTCAGACTGTTGCCACAAGTCCAGATCAGAAAGTGGGCAACAAGTTTCAATGTGGTCAGTGTGGAAAATATTTTACAAGAAGATCAAGTCTTCATACACACAGAAGAATTCACACTGGGGAGAAGCCGTACTCCTGTTCAGAATGTGGGAAATGCTTCATAGGTAAATCAATTCTCGTTGTGCATGAAAGAATTCACAAAGGAGAGAAGCCGTTTTCTTGTCCAGTCTGCGAAAAGTCATTTATCGATAAATCAGGTCTCGTTAAACATCAGAGAAATCACGCAAAAGACAAACCATATTCATGTGCAGATTGTGGAAGAGGTTTTCTACATAAGTCACAGTTTGTGAAACATCAAAGAATTCATACTGGTGAGAAGCCATATTCATGTTCAGAATGTGGGAAATGCTTTACCTGGAAAATAGAATTAATTAGACATCAGCAAAGTCACACTGGAGAGAAGCCATATTCATGTTCAGTATGTGGGAAAAGCTTTATAGATAAATCGACTCTTGTTAGACATGAAAAAAGCCACACGGGGGAGAAACCATTTTCATGCTCAATATGTGGTAAGTGCTTCGCTGAAAGGTCCGGTCTCATTCGACATGAAAAGAGTCACACAGGGGAGAAGCCATTTTCATGTTCTCATTGCAGTAAGTGTTTTACTGAAAAATCAGGTCTTGTTAGACATGAAAGAAGACACACAGGGGAGAAGCCATACTCATGTTCAGAATGTGGGAAAAGTTTTACTTACCAATCAGATTGTTCTAAACATCAAAGACTTCATACTGGAGAGAAGTTATATATATGTTCAGACTGTGGAAAGTTCTTCACAGGTAAGTCAGATTTAGTGAAACATCAGAGGATTCACACAGGAGAAAGGCCGTTTTCATGTTCAGAATGTGGGAAAAGTTTTACACATCCATCAGATCTTGCAAAGCATCAGAGAATTCACACAGGGGAGAAGCCGTTTTCGTGTTCAGAATGCGGGAAACGTTTTACACATTCATCGGATCTTGCAAAACATCAGAGAATTCACACAGGAGAGAGGCCGTTTTCCTGTTCTCAGTGCGACAAAGGTTTTATTACAAAAACCAAACTTAGGGATCACTACAGAAGTCACACTGGAGAGAAGCCGTATCCATGTTCACTGTGTGGGAAATGCTTTCTCAACAAATCAAATCTTATTGCACATCAGAGAACTCACACAGGAGAGAAGCCGTACTCCTGTACAGAATGCGGGAAATGTTTCACATATAAGTCGGATCTTGTTAAACATCAGAGAAGTCACACGAGAGGGAAACCATCTTGATGATTTATACCTGTAAAATACAATTTTTATACTTTTCGAAGCGTTTACTTATACCGGGGACCACATTGTTAGGAATTTAGGAAATGCTATAGAAAAGTGTAACAAAGATATTTAGTAACATCCGGTTATTCACAGACAGTTTGCAGCCAATAACTGCATTGATTTATCCTGATTCTGACAAATACCGGAATGAAGTTGACCTATGGTCGTCTGTGATCGTAAACTGCACAAAAAAGCATTCAGAGTGCAGAAGAACCCTATGTGTCCTCAATTGGTGAAGCTGAGTTATTACCATGAACCCTGCTTTTAATGACTGTATACAGAATGGGAGAATCAGAAGTGACATTGTGAATACTGGACTACTTTGTATGTTTATGTCAATATTCATTCAAACAGTATTAAAAAATGTGATTAAAAAAAGACTTTAAAATAATAAATTGAAAACAAAATGTAAAGTTTATTGCTAACTTAAAGGGAACCTGTCACCCGACTTTAAGTCCCTACACTATCTCTAGCTGTCCCTACACCTTCCTAGCAGCTCCCTATCTATCCCTTTCTTAACTAAAGTGTCCCTTTGAAAGAAGTGTAAAATAAGTCTAAACTTACTGCAGTCCCTGTGGTTGGGGGCCTGGGTAGGCGTGGCCTCAGTTCCTTCAGCACACCTCCTGGCTGTAATGCACACCCCGCTGGGCGGCATTATTCTGGGTCCACTCAGCCCCATTAATTGGAATCTCCCGCCCTCTACACCTCTTTGCACCGGCCGGGCGTCACATCCGGCGCAGTGCATTATGGGCCGTCATGTGATCGGCCCTAGTGCATTCTGGGGCCGATCACGTGATCGGCCCTAGTGCATTATGGGCTTGATCACGTGATCGGCCCCGGCTTCAATAAGCGCATTGCGCATGCGCGGAGTCGGGGCCGATCTCGTGATCAAGCCCAGAATGCACTGGGGCCGATCACGTGATCGGCCCCAGAATGCACCGCGCCGGATGTGACGCCCGGCTGGTGCAAAGAGGTGTAGAGGGCGGGAGATTCCAATTAATGGGGCTGAGTGGACCCAGAATAATGCCGCCCAGCGGGGCGTGCATTACAGCCAGGAGGTGTGCTGAAGGAACTGAGGCCACGCCTACCCAGTCCCCCAACCACAGGGACTGCAGTAAGTTTAGACTTAGTTTACACTTCTTTCATAGGGACACTTTAGTTAAGAAAGGGATAGATAGGGAGCTGCTAGGAAGGTGTAGGGACAGCTAGAGATAGTGTAGGGACTTAAAATCGGGTGACAGGTTCCCTTTAAACCTGTTATGCACTTTACATGTTCTATTCCAACTTAGGTAAAGGAGGAATAAAACTAATCACACTGTAGCTGCTCCCACACTTTGTTTCCTGTACTGACTACTACCCTAGCTGAACGACACCCTAATGATTCCTATAGAGACTGGAATATCCCTGGCTGCACAACTAATGTGCTACAACTAGAACCTGTCTGCCTAAAAGGCCGTTGAGTTATTTCTTGTACCTCCTGAGGAACCGGAGGGGAAGCTGCTGTGCACAACAAACCCAAAAAATGGCAAGCGTGCAGATAGATGGGAACCCCAGATGAGAAAACAAAAAACATATGCAAGGGGAAAAGGGAGAAATAATAAATGCAAGTAAGGGAAACCTCCCACCAACCTAACAGCAAGCAAGCAAGGTGTAAAAAGGCACGTATAGAAATGCAGAGTGATCTCAACACTGGTCTCTGCCTAAGGCACACGAGTCTCCCATATCTCACCCGGAACAGCCGCTAGCTCTCATGACAGGAGCGCGTCATCTGCATAGAAACACATTGAGCTGACGCTCTTCCGTCCAGAGAGCTGAGCAGAGAGTATCTCGCATGCATTTCACGCCGTGTGTCTCCTGCCTAACAGGCAATATTCCTTAGCAACAGAGTGGGAACTCCTTAGCAGTAATCCACATAGAAATATAACCAGCAGAGAAGACTGGTCAAAGGAGAGTATAAATAGCCCCACTTGGGATGTGATAGGGCAGAGAAAAAATAAGCAAGTGAGAACACCTGACTAACAGCAGAGCAAAGAAAAGAAGCAAAAAAATAAAATGGCAGCATTTGGACAGAAACCGACCACTCAGCAAGAAGCTTCCAGATCGAGTCCTAGGGCATAGCAAAACCCTTCTTAACGTATGATGTACTACTAGGACATGGTTGTAGTGTCTTCCTGCAGATGAGCGTGTATATATACAGATGCATCTCAATTAATTAGGATATCAAAAAGCTAATTTTTTTCATTAATTCAATACAAAAAAATGAAACGCATATAATAGTGTGATGACATGGAATTGTTCAATGTATAGCATGGGTTAAGTTTCTTATTTAGCCAGACATATTGGTATTTTGTTAACTTATGATATGTCAGTCATTGTTTCTGCCATACACTACAGTTTCCTCATTGTTCAAGGTTGTGTATTGCTAATTCAATGTAAATTACCTGACCTCCTCTCCCCTCAGTCAGAGATGGCCATGACTCAAAGAGAATCAAGTATGCGAGTTCCATTGAATTTGGTTGTGTATTGCTAATTTGATCTAAATGACCTCAGCCACCATTGTCTTATTTTGTGGATTGCAGACTAAAGGCCCCGTTACACTTAGCGACGCACCAGCGATCCCGACAACAATACGACCTGTAGGGATCACTGGTACGTCACTATGTGGTCGCTGGTGAGATGTCAAACAGTCAGATCTTACTAGCGATGCAGCAACGATACAGCGGTCGTTGGGATCCTGTAACTCTCACCGATGCATGCTGCCCAGCGAGGACCCAACGATTAACAAATGGTCCAGGCCATTCTGACACGATCAGCGATCTCACAGCAGGAGCCTGGTTGCTGCTGCGTATCACACTGAGCGACATCGCTGGCTAGGTCGCTGCTGCGTATCACACTGAGCGAGATCGCTGGCTAGGTCGCTGCTGCGTATCACACTGAGCGAGATCGCTGGCTAGGTCGCTGCTGCGTATCACACTGAGCGACATCGCTGGCTAGGTCGCTGCTGCGTATCACACTGAGCGAGATCGCTGGCTAGGTCGCTGTTGCGTATCACACTGAGCGACATCGCTGGCTAGGTCGCTGTTGCGTATCACACTGAGCTAGATCGCTGGCTAGGTCGCTGCTGCGTATCACACTGAGTGAGATCGCTGGCTAGGTCGCTGCTGCGTATCACACTGAGCAAGATCGCTGGCTAGGTCGCTGCTGCGTATCACACTGAGTGAGATCGCTGGCTAGGTCGCTGCTGCGTATCACACTGAGCGAGATCGCTGGCTAGGTCGCTGCTGCGTATCACACTGAGCGAGATCGCTGGCTAGGTCGCTGCTGCGTATCACACTGAGCGACATCGCTGGCTAGGTCGCTGCTGCGTATCACACTGAGCGACATCGCTGGCTAGGTCGCTGCTGCGTATCACACTGAGCGACATCGCTGGCTAGGTCGCTGTTGCGTTACAAAAACTGTGATGTATCAGCGATCTCGCTTAGTGTGAAGCTCCCCTTATTGTAACTAGTCTCAGACCCTTTCTGTCCACATCATTTCAATGAACATAATCCAGTCGGATTGAAATTCATCCAATACAAGAGCAGACTTGTACATCCAATCCTAGAAGAACACAGTATACCCGGAGGAGTAGGCTCAGGGTATATAAAGGGGTCTAAATAAAGTAAAAATTGAGTCTATCTCAAATAGGAATGGAAGATATATAAAGAAAGAGGCATCACTCACCAGTATTGTGCAGCAGTGGTGTCTTTAATCCAGTGTGTTTATGGATTCATGACAGGGTGCAGGAGGTGACCACGGAGGGCGGACAACGACGCCGTTTTGCAAAAAAATTGCTTCTACGGGTCCGGTGTTTGACGGAGCAGTCTCTGAAAGGGCTGGAGCAGTGACCCTGAACGGCCTCTCTCTCTCTGGATTGGGAATGAGATGCTGCACACAAACACAAGCAGCTGACACTCCCGTCCAGAGAGAGAGAGGCCGTTCAGGGTCACTGCTCCAGCCTGTTCTGAGTCTCGTCCGTCAAACTCAGATGTAAGTAGCAGAGTGTGTCCGAGCCCAAAGAGCAGTTTATTGGGCCCCTTATCGATGCTGTCTATCTCATTAAGTAAGTTCCAGGCAGCACTCAAGGTTTATGGTGCTTAGCAGCGATGGGTGAACCCGAACTGTAAAGTTCGGGGTATGTTCTGCACACCTAGTGTTCAAGATGGACCCCAGACACAGACTTTCCTGAGATGTCTGTGTTACTGTTCGGGTTCGCCTGGTAGGTCTGCAAAAATAAATGAAACAGTGATTAAGCAGCTGCATTACGTACTGAGGACAGCGTGCTTGTACTTCAGGGCCGCTCATTAACTTCCTCTGTATACACTCTATTCTTCTCCCAACAGCCAATCACAGATGCTCAGTATCTGTCAGCGTCAGTAATTAGCTATTGCGTCCCTCACCTATTGTGCCAGCGATTGTGATTGGTTGCCACTGGCAATGAGTCTGCCGTCATAAGGTTGCAAAAATAAAACCATTGCTTTAGGGCTTCACCGTATTTTTGATTCTCAGCACAGATAAAATGGACAGCCAAGGCTGCCACCCCCTGCTGCCTGGCATTACCTTGGTTGGGGAAGCTCAATATTTCTTTTTATTTAATGAAATAATTTTTAAAAAAATGTGTGGGTTCCCGCCATATGTTGATCGCCAGCCAGGTAAAACCAGGCAGCTGGGGGCTGGGGATCTCAAGGTAAGACCCATGAATTCTGCCCCCCCCCCCATGCTGAAAACCGCAGCCCCTCTGAAAATAGCGCACTCATCGTAGCACCATTTTCATGTGCTTTGCCTGGCTCTTCCAGTGGCCCTAGTGTGAGGTGAGGGGATGACATGCTGGGTAGTAATGGAGTTAATACCAGCTTTGTATTGTCAGCTGGTTCTAAGCCTGAAATTCATGGTGTCACCCCAAATTAGACAAGGCCACCATGAATTTCTAGTAAACGGTGAACTTAAAACATTTTTTCTCCGTTTTGTTTTTTTTTTTATTGCAAATAAAATACATTTTGGGACTCCATCTTTAATTACAAGAAAAATAAAAACTTCTGACATACTCCAGGTCTTCCTATCTTCTTCACTCAGCTCTGCTACATCTTTGCCGACAAAGACGTCTGCTGGCAGAGACGAGCAGGCATGGAACAACAGCCGCATGCTTTGTGAAAGTTGCCAGGTTCACATTAAGGGCTTGGACACACTTTCCTAGTTACATCAGAGTTTCACTGAAGAAACTCTGAAAGGACTGGAGCAGTGACCCTGAACGGCCTCGGCCTCTCCCTCTCTGGATGGGGAGTCTGGAGCTGCACAAAAACACAAGAAGCTGACAGCCCCGTCCAGATAGGAAGAAGCCGTTCAGGGTCGCTCCTCCAGCCCTTTCAGAGTCTCCTCAGTGAAACTCTGATGAGTGTGTCCGAGCCCTAACTCAGATAACCCCAACAGCACCCGGCACCTGGAGCTCAGCTGTAAGTGATCAAGTCCGGGTGCTGCTAGGGTTATTTGAATTCATGTGAACGCTATAAGCTTTCATACAGCACCCGGAGCCCAGCAATAAGTAATGGTGGGTTTACACGTCGCGATATCGTTCCGATATCGTATACAACGGCGCTGGAGCGCGCATTTAGTGCCCGGTTTTCCCTGAATCGCATCGGCGGTTTACATGTTGCGATATCGTGATACAACGTCCCTACGATGTCTACGCCCCCCGACCCAGGAACGACCATTTAACATGGGAGTGAATGGGTGACGTTGTACTACACATCGGAGTTGGGCTGTCACACAGGACGATCCGGCTCCAACCGGCATCCGATATCGGGCGGTTGAATAGCACGCTCATTCCATCCCCGATATCGGTTTGCCATCGTTCCTGCATCGTATCGGATGTTCACACCGTACAACGCACGAACGATATCGGGTCCAACGCCCGAACCACGTGACTTTTGGTCGGAGTTGGACGCCGATATCGCAACGTGTAAACCCACCATAAGGGAGAGGCGCTCACTTGCCTGGGCCCCGGGTGCTGGGTGATGCTAAGGTTGTCGGAGTTCATGTGAACCTGATAACCTTTCACACAGCACCTGGCTGTCCTTCCGTACCTGCTCGTCTTTACCAGCAGACATCTAACAAGTTTTTTTATTAGAAATAAAATGAAAAACATATTTAGAGACTCCATCTTTATTAGAAAAAAAAAACAGCAGTTCGACGTAGTCCATCGGCAGAGCAATGTCAGCTCTGCTGCAGCTCTCTGTACAAGGCAAGCGTCTGTACAGAGAAACAAGCAGGCTGAGACTGACAGTGAAAGTCAGAGTTCAATGTGAACACAGCCGAAAACTGCCGATAAAATGCAGGGATCTCAGCGCTGCACTGAATATCCCCAAACGTTAATGAGTGGCCCTGGAATTACTAGAAGTGGCCAGGACAGAGCGACGGCAGGACGCACACCACAGACCCGGTAAGTATAACGAGTATGTTTGTTAATTATATACTTTATTTTACAGCCCACTGTGAGGCACCGCCGGCATGGTCCCCATGGCCGGGGCGCATCACATGCAGGATCAGGGTATGATCCTGTTCACACTGGCCGGTTTTCCTGTGATAATGCTGTGTGAACCTATCCGGAACACAAGGTGTTAAATGTGAGCGTGAGTGCTCTAGATCTGAGACATTCATGTGACTAGTGAGCGGCTGTGAGTGGCAGGAGATCGATGAGGCCCTGAGAAAAGGAATGGGTGTTGATTGTTGATAGCCCAGGTGGGTGTGTCCTGAGTAAAGCAGCCCAGCTGGATGAGTCAGAGTGGGAGTGGCAGGCACGATAAGAGCCTGCCAGCTGAGTGATTGGCCATGTTCACATACAATTTGCGTTTTTTTAGCACTCCTAAAACCACTTGCGTTTTTTTAAGAGTACCAAAAAATGTGCCTTGTGTGTGTGAAAGCATTGAAAACGTTTTTGCAAATAGTCATTTTTTCACCAAACACCCAAATAACAAAAAAACGCATGGCATAAAAATTGGTGTTTTTGCTGAAGGAATTTTATTTCCGTTTTCCTGCCGACCAAGGGGGGGGGGGTGCTATCATAAAAAAATTTATTTCATTTTCCTGCTTATATAGGGGGGTGCTGATGAAAAAAATAGATTTCCTCTAACTGCTGGTCCGTTTCCAAAAAACGGTAGCGTTAACGCATGGGCTGGGGGGAAAACCGCAAGTTTGGCTCAAAAACGCATGTACACTCAAATGTACCCTGCGTTAACGCACCTGCGTTTTTTTTAACAGTGCAAAAACGCAGAGATGGGCAAAAAAACGCATGTGTGAACATGGCCATTGAGAGATTCATTATCAGCCAGAGATTCATTCAGAGACTGGAGATCGTGCTGAGACCAGCCTGAGTGCAGAGCAGTGCAAGGCTCTGTGTGCATGGAATAATGGGAGCATGCTAACTCCATGCCGGTGCCTAGGTCCGGGGTCATGGCAGCACCTGGATGGGGAAGCCGTGGCTGAACCTGGTGGATACTGGTCCGGGCGTGGGGTGAAACACGTCCGGGAAAGGAGCCCGTGGGGATGCCTGGTGGAACCTGTGACACAGGTAGCGAGACATGGATCCGTGCCCGGTAAGAAAGCAGTTCTCAAATGCTTGTGTGAACTGTGCACCTGGTGCGTGAAATGTGCCAGGCGGGCATAGCCGCCCTGGGGTCCGACTAGATAGTCAATGAGGGACCTGTTTTAACTATATGTTATGGCTTAGATAGAAAGGCCATGTGCGGAGTCTGTGGGAGAGCCCCAGCTGGAGTGGATGATATTGGAGGCGTTCCGTCTCTGTGGGACGAGAGGGAGGCTTGCCCGGCTGCTTGCAGTGGGTACCTGTTCCTCAACCACGACCTCTAATGGTGTGGGTGTGCCTGTGGCCAGACACAGGGGTCACGAAGGCTCCTAGAAGGGTAACCATGGCTGATCCGTTAGGGTGCTACTCAGACGCAGGGTACAGTCGTGGACCTGGAGACCTGCCATGAGATGGAGGTATGGTGGCGACTGGTGGCCCGTACCGTGGTGAGTAGGACAAGGTGACGCATGGTTAGCCCGGATTCTACGCTTGACCAGGTCCCTGTTATGGTCATGGAGGAGCCACAGTCCATGGATGTGTTATGATGGGCTGTGAGCGGGTGTATGAAATGTATGTGATCCATGGATGTATTATGATGGGTCACATACGGTATGTAAGGTCCCGGTCAGGCAGGAATCCTGACTACGGGATATATATGGAGTCATCAGGCTGGATGACTAAAGCCAGGCGGCAGGTACCGCCATTGGGACCCACAGGGCCCGTTGAAGGGTATATAGCAAAGGTCAAACGCAGGGGTTAGGAGGGCTCCTAGAGTGGGGAAACTGTGGTTGAACCAGGTGGGCGCTGACCTGGACGTGTGGTGAAACACGTCCAGGAAGGAGCCCCTTGGCGAGGCATGGCGTACCCGTGACTCAGGTTGCTCAAGCCCTGTTATGAACCCAGAGGAGTCATCGTTGATACATTTATCAGTTCACCATATGTATATTTATGTGTAAAGTGTATATAGGCCGGAGGCCGTAGCCACCACGGGAGCTGTTAGTAGAGCTCCAATGGGGACAGACAGATGGTTACAGGTCCCAGGTTACTGTAAGACGTTATGTGCAATAAGTGTGATGTGATGTTATATGTAAATGTATGGTGTCTTTATGTAAAGTGTTTATAATCAATGTGATATGTGTCAAACATGCTACCCGGGTTATGTTATGTATGTGAGCAAATAAACAGGGTAGACATTGGTTAACTTATAAACACGTGTTGTGGTCGTTATGCAAGCGGGTTCCCCGGGTGCTACCTCACTCCACCCACCGCCCCATCCCATAACTGTAAGGTCCAAGCTCGGGGTTAGGACTAAAGTTCGTGTTACGTCCAGCCCCAAATTGATGCTTTACAAAAAGGTTCGGGCAAGTCTCCCGATCCCAAACATCAGGGGGGTTCCCCCATCACTAACCAGAAGCGCAATTCTTTTTTTTTTTTTAACTTCAGATTTTTTTTTTCACCACTTAGATACCAAACATGCATATTTTTTTCTCTATGAACTCGTACTGACCTGAGGCATCATACCTAAACATCAGTGTTACCATATAGTAATAATCCCAGACTTCATAATGACACCTCAGTGTTACCATATACTATTGACCCCCAGACATCATACCGACACCTCAGTGTTACCATATAGTGCTGACCCCAGACACCATACCAACACCTCAGTGTTACCATATAGTACTGACCCCAGACATCATACCGACACCTCAGTGTTACCATATAGTACTGACCCCAGACATCATACCGACACCTCAGTGTTACCATATAGTACTGACCCCAGACATCACACCGACACCTCAGTGTTACCATATGGTACTGACCCTAGACATCATACCGACACCTCAGTGTTACCATATAGTACTGACCCCAGACATCATACCGACACCTCAGTGTTACCATATAGTACTGACCCCAGACATCACACCGACACCTCAGTGTTACCATATAGTACTGACCCAAGACATCATACTGACACCTCAGTGTTACCATATAGTACTGACCCCAGACATCATACCGACACCTCAGTGTTACCATATAGTACTGACCCCAGACATCATACCGACACCTCAGTGTTACCATATAGTACTGACCCCAGACATCACACCGACACCTCAGTGTTACCATATAGTACTGACCCCAGACATCATACCGACACCTCAGTGTTACCATATAGTGCTGACCCCAGACATCATACCGACACCTCAGTGTTACCATATAGTGCTGACCCCAGACATCACACCGACACCTCAGTGTTACCATATAGTACTGACCCCAGACATCACACCGACACCTCAGTGTTACCATATAGTACTGACCCCAGACATCACACCGACACCTCAGTGTTACCATATAGTACTGACCCCAGACATCATACCGACACCTCAGTGTTACCATATAGTACTGACCCCAGACATCATACCGACACCTCAGTGTTACCATATAGTACTGACCCCAGACATCATACCGACACCTCAGTGTTACCATATAGTACTGACCCCAGACATCATACCGACACCTCAGTGTTACCATATAGTACTGACCCCAGACATCATACCGACACCTCAGTGTTACCATATAGTACTGACCCCAGACATCATACCGACACCTCAGTGTTACCATATAGTACTGACCCCAGACATCATACCGACACCTCAGTGTTACCATATAGTACTGACCACGGACATCATACCGACACCTCAGTGTTACCATATAGTACTGACCACAGACATCATACCGACACCTCAGTGTTACCATATAGTACTGACCACAGACATCATACCGACACCTCAGTGTTACCATATAGCACTGACCCCAGACATCATACCGACACATCAGTGTTACCATATAGTACTGACCCCAGACATCATACCGACACCTCAGTGTTACCATATAGTACTGACCCCAGACATTATACCGACACCTCAGTGTTACCATATAGCACTGACCCAAGACATCATACCGACACCTCAGTGTTACCATATAGTACTGACCCCAGACATCATACCGACACCTCAGTGTTACCATATAGTACTGACCCCAGACATCATACCGACACCTCAGTGTTACCATATAGTACTGACCCCAGACATCATACCGACACCTCAGTGTTACCATATAGCACTGACTCCAGACATCATACCGACACCTCAGTGTTACCATATAGTACTGACCCCAGACATCATACCGACACCTCAGTGTCACCATATAATGAACATGGTGAATAAAAAAACAATCGTAATTCCACTTTTGTTTCACAATTTTACCGCACTTGGTATTTTTTCCCCATTTTCCAGTCACTATATGGTAAAATAAATGATTTCCACTGAAAATACAACTTGTTCCGCAATAAACCTTCTGTCATGTCTGCAATGAGGGGGAGATGAAACAGTTATGGAAGAAGAGGAGGAAAAATGAAAACCAGAAGGCGGAGAATCGAAGGGAAGGGGTTAATCCTGTCATTTTGTCTCTGCAATAACGACACCGAGGGAATATCATCTTCATGGAGAACAACAACAACAAAGGTCCAGGTCACACAGGCGCCTCAGCACCATTGTACCAACCTCCGCCCTGATCACATGACTGTTATGTCACCACAGGTCCTTCAGCTCCTATATACTGCAACCAATGGTGGAAAAGAGAATCTGTCTGATGTCACAGAGAACCGAGCACCGGAGGCTCAGAGAACATTACCCAGATCATATAGTGTTTACTGCACAGGTATACTGGGACCGGTGTGAGGTAAGAAGACCAGAGCCATAAATACAGGATCCATCGCTCGTGGTCGGTGATCTCTTGTAGATGTGATCGGTTCTTAGTTACAGGATCCATCGCTCGTGGTCGGTGATCTCTTGTAGATGTGATCGGTCCTTAGTTACAGGATCCATCGCTCGTGGTCGGTGACGTCTTGTAGATGTGATCGGTCCTTAGTTACAGGATCCATCGCTCGTGGTCGGTGATCTCTTGTAGATGTGATCGGTCCTTAGTTACAGGATCCATCGCTCGTGGTCGGTGACGTCTTGTAGATGTGATCGCTCCTTAGTTACAGGATCCATCGCTCGTGGTCGGTGACGTCTTGTAGATGTGATCGGTCCTTAGTTACAGGATCCATCGCTCGTGGCCGGTGACGTCTTGTAGATGTGATCGGTCCTTAGTTACAGGATCCATCGCTCGGGATCAGTGACGTCTTATTAATGTGATCGCTCCTTAGTTACAGGATCCATCGCTCGTGGTCGGTGATCTCTTGTAGATGTGATCGATCCTTAGTTACAGGATCCATCGCTCGTGGTCGGTGACGTCTTGTAGATGTGATCGCTCCTTAGTTACATGATCCATCGCTCGTGGTCGGTGACGTCTTGTAGATGTGATCGGTTCTTAGTTACAGGATCCATCGCTCGTGGTCGGTGATCTCTTGTAGATGTGATCGGTCCTTAGTTACAGGATCCATCGCTCGTGGTCGGTGACGTCTTGTAGATGTGATCGGTCCTTAGTTACAGGATCCATCGCTCGTGGTCGGTGACGTCTTGTAGATGTGATCGGTCCTTAGTTACAGGATCCATCGCTCGTGGTCGGTGACGTCTTGTAGATGTGATCGGTTCTTAGTTACAGGATCCATCGCTCGTGGTCGGTGATCTCTTGTAGATGTGATCGGTCCTTAGTTACAGGATCCATCGCTCGTGGTCGGTGACGTCTTGTAGATGTGATCGGTCCTTAGTTACAGGATCCATCGCTCGTGGTCGGTGATCTCTTGTAGATGTGATCGGTCCTTAGTTACAGGATCCATCGCTCGTGGTCGGTGATCTCTTGTAGATGTGATCGGTCCTTAGTTACAGGATCCATCGCTCGTGGTCGGTGATCTCTTGTAGATGTGATCGGTCCTTAGTTACAGGATCCATCGCTCGTGGTCGGTGACGTCTTGTAGATGTGATCGGTCCTTAGTTACAGGATCCATCGCTCGTGGTCGGTGACCTCTTGTAGATGTGATCGGTTCTTAGTTACAGGATCCATCGCTCGTGGTCGGTGACGTCTTGTAGATGTGATCGGTTCTTAGTTACAGGATCTATCAGTCATGGGTTTCATTAAAGTTTATTTTAATCTAGGACGTTGATACCAAATATACGTAGGGGTCCCGTTACACGCATATCACTGGGAGATCTGTAAAGATCTCGGGAGCTCGCTGAGGACATCTGTTGGACATCGTTGGGGAGTTGTCAGACGTGCAGATATTGTGCACGAAGCCCCTGCGATGTTGCGAGCACAGATCGTTCCCTGTTCATTGTGGTGAATGGGCAAAATCTGTGTCCACATCATTATCGCGGCGTCACACTGAATGATGTAGCAGGTTTGTTGATCGCTTGATTTATGAACATGTTCTCAAATTTGCGATCAACGATCCAAAGATTTATCGCAGTCATATATCAGTGTTACATGCAACGACGTTCTAATAATGTCGTTTGAGCGACTCCAAACCTGTGACGTTTCAGCGATATCTCTGCGTGTAACGGTACCCTACATATCCTCCTATCAGCCGTTCTGACGGCTCGGAGAACCTGCTCCTCTCTGCTCAGTGTTTGTGGTGACGGAGAACCTGCTCCTCTCTGCTCAGTATTTGTGGTGACGGAGAACCTGCTCCTCTCTGCTCAGTATTTGTGGTGACGGAGAACCTGCTCCTCTCTGCTCAGTATTTGTGGTGACGGAGAACCTGCTCCTCTCTGCTCAGTATTTGTGGTGACGGAGAACCTGCTCCTCTCTGCTCAGTATTTGTGGTGACCGCTCGGAGAACCTGCTCCTCTGCTCAGTATTTGTGGTGACGGAGAACCTGCTCCTCTCTGCTCAGTATTTGTGGTGACGGCTCGGAGAACCTGCTCCTCTCTGCTCAGTATTTGTGGTGACGGAGAACCTGCTCCTCTCTGCTCAGTATTTGTGGTGACGGAGAACCTGCTCCTCTCTGCTCAGTATTTGTGGTGACGGCTTGGAGAACCTGCTCCTCTCTGCTCAGTATTTGTGGGTGACGGAGAACCTGCTCCTCTCTGCTCAGTATTTGTGGTGATGGAGAACCTGCTCCTCTCTGCTCAGTATTTGTGGTGATGGAGAACCTGCTTCTCTCTGCTCAGTATTTGTGGTGACGGCTCGGAGAACCTGCTCCTCTCTGCTCAGTATTTGTGGTGACGGAGAACCTGCTCCTCTGCTCAGTATTTGTGGTGACGGAGAACTTCTCCTCTCTGCTCAGTATTTGTGGTGACGGCTCGGAGAACCTGCTCCTCTCTGCTCAGTATTTGTGGTGACGGCTCGGAGAACCTGCTCCTCTCTGCTCAGTATTTGTGGTGATGGAGAACCTGCTCCTCTCTGCTCAGTATTTGTGGTGACGGCTCGGAGAACCTGCTCCTCTCTGCTCAGTATTTGTGGTGACGGAGAACCTGCTCCTCTCTGCTCAGTATTTGTGGTGATGGAGAACCTGCTCCTCTCTGCTCAGTATTTGTGGTGACGGCTCGGAGAACCTGCTCCTCTCTGCTCAGTATTTATGGTGACGGAGAATCTGCTCCTCTCTGCTCAGTATTTGTGGTGACGGCTCGGAGAACCTGCTCCTCTCTGCTCAGTATTTATGGTGGTGGCTCAGAGAACCTGCTCCTCTCTGCTCAGTATTTGTGGTGACGGAGAACCTGCTCCTCTCTGCTCAGTATTTGTGGTGACGGCTCGGAGAACCTGCTCCTCTGCTCAGTATTTGTGGTGATGAAGAATCTGCTCCTCTCTGCTCAGTATTTGTGGTGACGGCTCGGAGAACCTGCTCCTCTCTGCTCAGTATTTGTGGTGACGGAGAACCTGCTCCTCTCTGCTCAGTATTTGTGGTGACGGCTCGGAGAACCTGCTCCTCTCTGCTCAGTATTTGTGGTGACGGCTCGGAGAACCTGCTCCTCTCTGCTCAGTATTTGTGGTGACAGAGAACCTGCTCCTCTCTGCTCAGTATTTGTGGTGACGGAGAACCTGCTCCTCTCTGCTCAGTATTTGTGGTGACGGAGAACCTGCTCCTCTCTGCTCAGTATTTGTGGTTCTGTATCTCACGTTCTATTCTCCTATATGATTCCCATCTTCTCTTTATCACACAGACGCCGCAGGGCAAGATCCCTCCACTGATCCAGATCCCATCCCTCCTTCTCCTGAATGACCCCGAGGATGGACGAGGACGGGAATGAGATCAGCAGAAGATTATTCCACCTCACCCTGGAGATCATCTCCCTGCTGAGCGGAGAGGTAACTCCTCCACATCTCTATCAGCTTTATTGTATCATTGTAGTTACTGGGGGATTTCATGATGCCGCATCTCCCTAAGTGTCTCTCTCCATACACAGGATTACACCATAGTGAGGAAGACACCGGGGGACTGTGTGACTCCCATCATCCATCTCCAGGAGTCAGGAGGGCGGAGCCTCATCACAGCCCCTCCCCCGCACTCCCCGATACATGAGAGGAACAAGAAGAAGATCCTAGAGCTCAGCAACAAGATGATTGAACTGCTGAGCGGAGAGGTGACTGCTGGGACATTATACAAGACAGCACTGGAGGATTCTGGGTGATGAGCGGAGAGGTGACTGCTGGGACATTATACAGGACAGCACTGGAGGATTCTGGGTGATGACTGGAGAGGTGACTGCTGGGACATTATACAGGACAGCACTGGAGGATTCTGGGTGATGACTGGAGAGGTGACTGCTGGGACATTATACAGGACAGCACTGGAGGATTCTGGGTGATGAGCGGAGAGGTGACTGCTGGGACATTATACAGGACAGCACTGGAGGATTCTGGGTGATGAGCGGAGAGGTGACTGCTGGGACATTATACAGGACAGCACTGGAGGATTCTGGGTGATGACTGGAGAGGTGACTGCTGGGACATTATACAGGACAGCACTGGGGGATTCTGGGTGATGAGTGGAGAGGTGACTGCTGGGACATTATACAGGACAGCACTGGAGGATTCTGGGTGATGACTGGAGAGGTGACTGCTGGGACATTATACAGGACAGCACTGGGGGATTCTGGGTGATGACTGGAGAGGTGACTGCTGGGACATTATACAGGACAGCACTGGAGGATTCTGGGTGATGAGCGGAGAGGTGACTGCTGGGACATTATACAGGACAACACTGGAGGATTCTGGGTGATGAGCGGAGAGGTGACTGCTGGGACATTATACAGGACAGCACTGGAGGATTCTGGGTGATGACTGGAGAGGTGACTGCTGGGACATTATACAGGACAGCACTGGAGGATTCTGGGAGATGAGCGGAGAGGTGACTGCTGGGACATTATACAGGACAACACTGGAGGATTCTGGGTGATGAGCGGAGAGGTGACTGCTGGGACATTATACAGGACAGCACTGAAGGATTCTGGGTGATGTTGGTATCATTGTGTGTCAGGTTCCTATAAGGTGTCAGGACGTCGCTGTCTTTCTCTCCATGGAGGAGTGGGAGTATCTAGAAGGACACAAGGATCGGTACGAGGAGGTGATGATGGAGGAGCACCGGCCGGTGACATCACAAGGTGAGAATGGATGTATAATGTTTTAATGTCTTTTTTATCATGATGTGGAATTCTGTTCTGTTGGATTATGGGCCATTCTTAGGGCCCCTTGACACACGGCTACATTTCTAGGGTGGCTACAGGTAACTTACTGGTTGCAGTGAAATCATGGAGAGATGATTCCATTTGTACACAGCAACAAGATAGAACCTTGTCTCCATGATTTCACTGCAACCAGTAAGTTACCTGTAGCCACCCTAGAAATGTAGCCGTGTGTAAAGGGGCCCTTAGTCTGAAATTTGCCTGTTTGTATGTGAAGAGGTTCTGTTTCCATCTTCAGCAGTTGGCGGTGACCGCCCGTCTTCTCCATCCTCAGTATCTGGTGACCGCCCGTCTTCTCCATCCTCAGTATCTGGTGACCGCCCGTCTTCTCCATCCCCAGTATTTGGTGACCGCCCGTCTTCTCCATCCCCAGTATCTGGTGACCACCCATCTTCTCCATCCTCAGTATCTGGTGACCGCCCGTCTTCTCCATCCTCATTATCTGGTGACCGCCCGTCTTCTCCATCCCCAGTATTTGGTGACCACCCGTCTTCTCCATCCTCAGTATCTGGTGACCGCCCGTCTTCTCCATCCCCAGTATTTGGTGACCGCCCGTCTTCTCCATCCTCAGTATCTGGTGACCGCCCGTCTTCTCCATCCTCAGTATCTGGTGACCGCCCGTCTTCTCCATCCCCAGTATTTGGTGACCGCCCGTCTTCTCCATCCCCAGTATCTGGTGACCACCCATCTTCTCCATCCTCAGTATCTGGTGACCGCCCGTCTTCTCCATCCTCATTATCTGGTGACCGCCCGTCTTCTCCATCCCCAGTATTTGGTGACCACCCGTCTTCTCCATCCTCAGTATCTGGTGACCGCCCGTCTTCTCCATCCCCAGTATTTGGTGACCGCCCGTCTTCTCCATCCCCAGTATCTGGTGACCACCCATCTTCTCCATCCTCAGAATCTGTTGACCGCCCGTCTTCTCCATCCTCAGTATCTGGTGACCGCCCGTCTTCTCCATCCCCAGTATCTGGTGACCGCCCGTCTTCTCCATCCCCAGTATTTGGTGACCGCCCGTCTTCTCCATCCCCAGTATCTGGTGACCACCCATCTTCTCCATCCTCAGAATCTGTTGACCGCCCGTCTTCTCCATCCTCAGTATCTGGTGACCGCCCGTCTTCTCCATCCCCAGTATTTGGTGACCGCCCGTCTTCTCCATCCCCAGTATCTGGTGACCACCCATCTTCTCCATCCTCAGAATCTGTTGACCGCCCGTCTTCTCCATTCTCAGTATGTGGTGACCCCTTGTCTTCTTCATTTTCAGTATCTGGTGACCGCCCGTCTTCTCCATCCTCAATGTGACCTTTCATCTCCTTGGTCCTTTAGTATCTGGTGACTGCCCATCTTCTCCATCCTCAGTATCTGGTGACCGCCCGTCTTTTCCATCCTCAGTATGTGGTGACCCCTTGTCTTCTTCATTTTCAGTATCTGGTGACCGCCTGTCTTCTCCATCCTCAATGTGACCTTTCATCTCCTTGGTCCTTTAGTATCTGGTGACTGCCCGTCTTCTCCATCCTCAGTATCTGGTGACCGCCTGTCGTCTTCATCCTCAATGTGACCTTTCATCTCCTTGGTCCTTTAGTATCTGGTGACTGCCCGTCTTCTTCATTTTCAGTATCTGGTGACTGCCTGTCTTCTCCATCCTCAATGTGACCTTTCATCTCCTTGGTCCTTTAGTATCTGGTGACCGCCCGTCTTCTCCATCCTCAGTATCTGGTGACTGCCTGTCTTCTTCATCCTCAATGTGACCTTTCATCTCCTTGGTCCTTTAGTATCTGGTGACCGCCCGTCTTCTCCATCCTCAGTATCTGGTGACCGCCCGTCTTCTTCATTTTCAGTATCTGGTGACTGCCTGTCTTCTTCATCCTCAATGTGACCTTTCATCTCCTTGGTCCTTAGTATCTGGTGACCGCCCGTCTTCTCCATCCTCAGTATCTGGTGACCGCCCGTCTTCTCCATCCTCAGTATCTGGTGACTGCCCATCTCCTCGATCCTCAGTATCTGGTGACTGCCTGTCTTCTTCATTTTCAGTATCTGGTGACTGCCTGTCTTCTCCATCCTCAATGTGACCTTTCATCTCCTTGGTCCTTTAGTATCTGGTGACCGCCCGTCTTCTTCATTTTCAGTATCTGGTGACTGCCTGTCTTCTTCATCCTCAATGTGACCTTTCATCTCCTTGGTCCTTAGTATCTGGTGACCGCCCGTCTTCTCCATCCTCAGTATCTGGTGACTGCCCATCTCCTCGATCCTCAGTATCTGGTGACTACCTGTCTTCTTCATCCTCAATGTGACCTTTCATCTCCTTGGTCCTTAGTATCTGTTGACCGTCCATGTTCTCCATCCTCAGTATGTGGTGACCGCTTGTCTTCTTCATGTTCAGTATCTGGTGACCACCCGTCTTTTCCATCCTCAGTAACTGGTAACTGCCCGTCTCCTCCATCCTCAGTATCTGGTGACTGCCTGTCTTCTTCATCCTCAATGTGACCTTTCATCTCCTTGGTCCTTAGTATCTGTTGACCGCCGGTCTTCTCCATCCTCAGTATGTGGTGACCCCTTGTCTTCTTCATTTTCAGTATCTGGTGACCGCCTCTCTTCTTCATCCTCAATGTGACCTTTCATCTCCTTGGTCCTTTAGTATCTGGTGACTGCCCGTCTCCTCCATCCTCAGTATCTGGTGACTGCCTGTCTTCTTCATCCTCAATGTGACCTTTCATCTCCTTGGTCCTTAGTATCTGTTGACCGTCTGTCTTCTCCATCCTCAGAATCTGTTGACCGCCCATCTTCTCCATCCTCAGTATCTGGTGACCGCCCGTCTTCTCCATCCTCAGTATCTGGTGACCGCCCGTCTCCTCCATCCTCAGTATCTGGTGACTGCCTGTCTTCTTCATCCTCAATGTGACCTTTCATCTCCTTGGTCCTTAGTATCTGTTGACCGTCCATGTTCTCCATCCTCAGTATGTGTTGACCGCTTGTCTTCTTCATTTTCAGTATCTGGTGACCGCTTGTCTTCTCCATCCTCAGTATCTGGTGACCGCCTGTCTTCTTCATCCTCAATGTGACCTTTCATCTCCTTGGTCCTCAGTATCTGGTGACCGCCTGTCTTCTCCATCCTCAGTATCTGGTGATCGCACGTCTCCTCCATCCTCAGTATCTGGTGACCGCCTGTCTTCTTCATCCTCAATGTGACCTTTCATCTCCTTGGTCCTCAGTATCTGGTGACCGCCTGTCTTCTTCATCCTCAGTATCTGGTGACCGCCCGTCTCCTCCATTTTCAGTATCTGGTGACCGCCCGTCTCCTCTATCCTCAATGTGACCTTTCATCTCCTTGGTCCTCAGTATCTGGTGACCGCCCGTCTTCTTCATCCTCAATGTGACCTTTCATCTCCTTGGTCCTTAGTATCTGGTGACCGCCCGTCTTCTCCATCCTCAATGTGACCTTTCATCTCCTTGGTCCTCAGTATCTGGTGACCGCCCGTCTTCTCCATCCCCAGTATTTGGTGACCGCCCGTCTTCTCCATCCCCAGTATTTGGTGACCGCCCGTCTTCTCCATCCCCAGTATTTGGTGACCGCTTGTCTTCTCCATCCTCAGTATCTGGTGACCGCCTGTCTTCTTCATCCTCAATGTGACCTTTCATCTCCTTGGTCCTTAGTATCTGGTGACCGCCCATCGCCTCCATTACTTCTACTCATTACATATACCCAGGTTATGGAGGAGCTCAGCAGAGGTTGTTCCAAACATCTTGGAGAAGTAACTCTAGATCGTCTGTGTATGAGGCTTGTGCCTTCTGTCTTTGGTTCCCAAGCACACAGGATGCTGTGAGGTCTGGGCTCTGTGGATCCTCACCTTCAGGGCTCCTTGTTCTTAGTGATATTGGATGGATGTTGCAGGTCGTCATCGGCTTTAGAATAAATTTGGAGTCAATCAGAAGCCTCCTAATGGTATTCCATGATGGTTAAACTAATAAGGATAATGTAGAGGTCCCAAACTATGTATCACTAAACCAGAAACCCCTTTAAAAACAATCACTTTATTGTATTAACACACAAATAGAAAACTATAAATAAGGGAACCCATGACGCTCAGCCCTAGTCTGTCCCTGCCTGATTGCAGAGGTTGACACCATGATATGTTTTGTAGTATCCAGTACATGCCTACAATGAAGGTAATAAGTATTTGATCCCCTCCCAACCATTAGGAATTCTGGCCCCTACAGAGCAGTTATCGGCTCCTGATCACCTGATTCCTGCATTACACACAGCTGTGTTACATTGTCACCAGTATAAAGACTCCTGTCCACACAATGAATCAGTCAACTCTAACCTCTACAACATGGGAAGAGCACAGAGCTTTGTAAGGATGTCAGGGAAAAGATCCTAGACCTGCACAAGGCTGAAATGTGCTACAAGACCATAAGGAAGACAAAGCTGGGGGAGAAGAGACACCTGTGGGGGCAATAGGAAGAAAATGGAAGAAATACACAATGAGGTCAAACCACATCGATCTGGGGTTCCATGTAAAATCTCACCTCGTGGGGGATCCAGGATCATGAGGAAGGTGAGTGATCAGCCTAAAACTACACGGGGGGAACTTGTTACTGATCTCAAGGCAGCTGGGACCACTGTCACCAAGAAAACCATTGGTAACACATTACACTAATGGATTAAATCCTGCAGTGCCGCAAAGTCCCCCTGCTCCAGAAGGCACATTGCCCCCGTCTGAAGTTTCCAATGACACCTTGGTGATTGTGAGATGATTGGGAGAATGTTCTGTGCTCAGAGGAGGCAAACATTAAACTCTTTGGCATTAACTCAAATCGCTGTGTTTGAAGGAAGAGAAATGCTGCCTATGACCCAAAGAACACCATCCCCACAGTCAGGCATGCTGGGGGAAACATTATGTTTTGGGGCTGTTTCTCTGCTATGGGCACAGGACTACTTCACCACATCAATGGGACAATGGATGGAGCTATGTGCCGTAAAATCCTAAGTGACAACCTCTTTCCCTCCTCCAGGACATTAAAAATGGGTCGTGGCTGGGTCTTTCAGCATAACAATGACCCAAAACATACAGCCAAGGCAACAAAGGAGTGGCTCAAAAAGAAGCACATTAAGGTGATGGAGTGGCCTAGCCAGTCTGCAGACCTTTATCCCATAGAAAGCTTATGGAGGAGCTGAAGCTCTGAGTTACCAAGTGACAGCCTCACAATCTTAATGATTTACAGATGATCTGCAAAGAGGAGTGGAGCAAAATTCCTCCTGACATCAAACCTCATCATCAACTACAAGAAAAATCTGACTGCTGTGCACCAACAAGGGTTTATACCAAGTATTAAGTCTTGTTTACCAGAGGGATCAAATACTTATTTCTCTCTCCAAAATGCAAACACATTTATATCATTTACACAATGTGATTTTCTGGATTTATTTTTGATCTTCTATCTCTCGCTGTTAAAATTAACAGTTCCTTAAAATTATTGATCATGTCTATGTCAGTGGGCAAACTACAAAAAGGGGTCAAATACTTATTTGCTTCACTGCATGAGCCCATATCCAATATTTTGTTATGTCTGGTCTATGGGTGCTGATCTATTTGTTATTTGAGTCTTTCCTATGTAGATCAATATTTGGAATCTTCTTTGTCCTTTGTATAGTTATGAGAGTATATATGCCCCACACAGAGCAGTTACTTCACAATTGAGGTTAGTGTAGGGACGGTCAGGGCCAGCCGCCGGTGGATGGGGGCACCATATCGCAAAATATATCATGGTGCCAACCTGCCCAGCCACACAGGGACACACTAGGGATGAGAGGGCTCAGGTTCCCTTATTTATTGTATTCTATTTGTGTGTTTACATTATATGTCTGTTTAACTCGCAATAATGAAGTTGTGTTTGTGAAGGGTTTTTCTTGATGAGTGATGAGTGGGGGTCTGAGGATTTTTTTTTTTTTTACCAAATTTCCAACTCCATGTCCTGAAGTGCAGCCCTAAATGCAGGAGCCTCCATCTAGCGTCACTGCTCCTATAGAGCCTCATTATTGTGCCACCCTCCACAACTTCAGGAACTATTGTCTTTTGTTACAATCGAATATGTCAGGTTTGGACTCCTCAGTCTGGAGCAGCTGCTGCTGTTCTTCTGTCCTGCAGTTCCTATGTTTTGGTCCAGAGCGGAGTCTCTTGGCCTTGTTGTTATACCATGTGTATGGTGTTTATTAGTTCCATGAAGACCACATCTGTCCAGACGTCTCTGATAGGATCAGGTGATCCCTCTGGTTGCTGCTAGTTCTGGGCTGATGGCACTGCTGGACATTTTCTGATGTGTCTCATCTGCTGCACTAACTTTCCTTGTTCGGTCCCTACATCTACAATCATCAATGCTGCCCATTTCTTGGCGATTCTTCAAAAACCTTGAAACCTGTTGAGAGATCTTTTCCCGGGGAGATCTTGCTGATCCAGTATAACTACCTTGTGTCTTGATGCTGCTTTCAGTCTTGTGAATGTGTATGTCCCCAGACATGATCCGGTCTTCCTCACGTTTGCAGCACATCACAACCACTTAGATGACAGTTTCTAACCACATCTGAAATTCTTGATCATGTTCTCCTGTTTTGTATAATTGGTTTCTCATATACTGGACTATAACCCTACACAATCTCTGACTGGGCAAGACCCGATGTATGGAATGGGTCACCGAAAACTGAGGGGATTGACACGTCTCTTTTGTTCTTATTTTACATTTAAGTTTCTTTCTAACACTTCTATTGAATGCATAGCTGGTGGAGAGAGAACCCGGAGGACTTGTGTTCCCAAATGTTGGAGGACTTCACTGTTGGTTTGATTCCTAGGTGAGCAGAGCTGTCAGAGCAATGTGTTGGTGTCCTAGAAGACATCCGCCGTGTTCTCAGATTTTTATCCAAAACTGTGTCCAATGCCGGACAAAACCTTTTTCCATCGTACATTTGATCTTGTTATTCACTTCAGACCTCGAACCTACAAGACAAAGGAATAGACAGGACAGGCGCTCGCTGGGGAAAACCTGACGTACAATTGCTCAGGGACACAAGGGTGGCAATGTGTGCGATGCCGCCTCCGCACAACCCCAGTTAACGCTTTGTCGCGAGCTCCACACTGGGATTCACGTCCGGGTCCTTTTCGGCGGCGTCCTGGTCACATGGTGTAAGCAGTCACGTGATCGCGATCCAGCGAATCACAGACCGCAACGTCACCGCAGGTCCTACACCTCCTCAATACTTCTATGGATTTATGGGGGTTATAACCCCACCTATGGGAGAGGGGTTTGGTCCGTTTTATACAACTAAACAGTGTTAAGAGGTTAAAGCTTAACATTTAATAATAAACTTACTTTAAGAAGACTAGATTGTCTACACAAACTACACACGTGATATCCCACAGTGCCCAAGTGTCATATCACAATTTAAAAAACTCCTCTGTTCTTCTGGGAGTTATAGATAGGTTATGGTGTTATCTATAGAGCTTATGTTACCCTCAGTTACAGTCCACCTTAACCTTACATACGTCAGCTCCAGATGCTTCAAGGTCGTGTTTTTATATATCACCTCGCATAAGCTGACATATATAGCCCTGTATATAGAAAGTAACAAGCCCACTCCCCTATATATAAGAAAGGTCTCACCGGCTTTCTTCCCTCAAATCAGGGGACTTATCGAATCTCTTTTCTCCAGGAGGTCCTTTTGCTAATGACAGCCTGGTACTGGACTCTCAGTGTTGTTCTTACACTACCTCCATGCTCCACTCCCGATGCGTTTCGGATCTTATATCCTCATCAGGGGATGTGTGGCTCGGTTCTTTGTGTTCATAGGTCCCCCCTTATGATGGTATGTGTCCCTGTAAGTAGGACATCAGATGTTAATTCCCTTTTATATGGCATCAGGTGCATAGCACCGATGGCTACATGCATAGTTTAGTCTGGGGCCCCTTAGGCGAGGAGCGGGGTGGGGGGTTTTGTGGTGATGAAAAATTTTGAGGAGCAGGGGGGGGGTTGCTGCCGTTGTCACGGTGGGGCGGCTACCGTGGCTACCGTGGGTACCTGTCCCGGCTCTCAGTGACTCCCGCGGTCTGCCGGCCAGCTTCTGCGCAGAGAAGAGGAGGGGCGGGCACAGCTGCAGGAGGTGAGGCTTCTCTCACTTCCTGTCCCGTCCTCCCTCCACTCCTCGTCCTTGGGACAGCACTGCCGCAGTCGCGGTGGGCGGCTAGAAGCACGGGGCACTGCAACTGTGGTAGTTACACCACTGACACTATGGATCCGGCTCTCTCACTTTGATGTGAGCTCCGGTGGTGAGCCCACATCATTCTCCATTCCCCTGTTGGGCTTACAGCACTGATCGAATTCTCAATCTAATTGGTGCTGTTAACCCTTTGGATCGCGCTGTCATTAAGTGACCGCATGATCCAAAAGCGCCGTGGTGGGGACTGCGTCATTCAACGCCGAGATCGGAGATCCCACAATAAGATTGCAGGATCTCCGTGTATCACCTGATACCCTGGGGTCCTGCAGTGACCCCGGATGCAATCAGGGTTCACTTCCTGTGAGTGGTTGGCAAGCGCTGCCAATCACACACAGTGATCATTTCTGCTATGCCCTGATGTGCTGCAGCTCATCAGGACAAGGCACAAGCGATCGGACACTACAGCACTGTGGCGCTGTATGGGGCACTGTAAAATAAAGAATAAAGTTAATAAGTTTAAGTCGCCCCCCCTTTTGCCACATTCAAAATAAAAGTATTAAAAAAAAATACACATTGGTATTGTCGAGTTCAGAAATTCCTGATCTATCAAGATATAAAATCAATCAGATCATTAACTGCGTAACGGAAAAAAACCCAAACGCCAAAATTACTTCATTTTTGTCGCCGCAACATAGTAATTAAATGCAATAACGGGCGATCGAAACATCACATCTACCCAAAATTGGTATCATTAGAAACGTCAGCTACAGACGCCATCACACAGCCCCAGATCCCGAAAAATGTGGACACTACAGGGTGAGGAACATGGCGCAAAAAGTGGAATTCTGTTTTTTTTCAAACTTCTGATTTTTTTTTTTCACCACTTAGATACCAGGTACAGGTGACATGTTGGGTATCTACGAACTCGTACCGACCCGAGGCATCATACCGTCACGTCAGTTTTACCATATAGTGATCATGGCGAATAAAATACCCCAAAAAGCAAACATGTAATTGCACTTTTTTTTTTGCAATTTCACCGCACTTGGAATTTTTTTCCCATTTTCTCGTAGTTTATATGGTAAAATAAATGATTTCATCTGAAAGTACAACTCGTCCTGCAAAAAACAAGCCGTCATATGCCTATATTGACGGAAAAATAAAAAAGTTATCGCTCTTGGAAGAAGGGGAGGGAAAAACGGAAATTGAAAAAACACCAGTTGGTGAAAGGGTTAAAGAAGAGTAGAAAAAAAATCGTCCCTTCTAAATTTTGGCACATAAAGAAAGATGAAAAATATTCCTGAGTAATGTTGATTTTAAGCAATTTTTGAATTGTAAAGGAAAATATAAAGTCACTGAAAACTTACAGCTGAGCCAAAGCACAAAGTGAACAGGTCTGTAGGATCGTGTTCACACCACCGAATAACTACACCACAAAAAAAAAACAGTATAACAAACGTTTAGAAGTACTCTGCTATAATAGGTCATAATAAAAGAGCTAGTGCTAGTAAAAAACAGTGTCAAAAACAGGGGACTTAGTTAATAATTTTTTTGCAAAAAATGTACGAAGCCGTTCTAACCGCTGTCAAGGTGACCTAAATCAGAACGGTCCCTATGTACACATACCTCATAGATGCAGGATGAATATGGGCCATAGTCCAATATGGACACAGTGCAGCAGACGGCACCTTATGGGTTTGTCTCTTGTTTTGCAAGAAGGGAGTGCCCCACCCTTTCCATTCTGAGCCAAACACATAAGGTAATGTTTGATGCACTGTTTCCATATTGGACTCTGGCCCGTCTTCATCCTGCATCCATTAGGTATGTTCACGTTGGATCCGGTGTTAAATTAGTTAGATAGGGACCGTTCTGATAAGGGTCACCTTGACGTCGGTAGAACGGCTTCGTACATTTTTTGGAAAAAACTTAGTAACTAAGTCCCCTGTTATTTACACAGTTTTTTACTAGCACTCGCTTTTTATTATTACCTATTATAGCAGAGTATTTCTACCTGTTTGTTATACTGTTATTTTTTCTGTGGTCTATCCTTGAGTCAATGTGTCTCATGGGCTTTTCAATTTGTTGAGTTGTTTTTTTTTAATTATTTTGTTGTTGGACGTAGATCAGAACCTTAACCTTATATAATTGATACTTGTAATGCATTAATGTTTTCTAAGGCTGCAATCACACATGCAGTTTTTTACTGATAGCTTTGAATGCAGTTTTTTGAGCATAAGTTGGGATTGGATTAAAAAGAATGGCGTGCGCAGGGGCGGACTGGCCCAGGTGGCAGGGGGCAAGTGACCCCTGGGCTGGCGCTATAGCTCTCATCTAGGGCCGCCCCCCACAGAAATGGGCCGGCCGGCGGCACTTTGCGGCCGGAGCTGTGGAACAGCAGGAAGCGCGGCTGACAGCCACGTGAGTGAGCTCCGATACTACACAGGGAAACTCCCGCTCCTCAAAACTTCTGGTAGCAACCCCCCCCTGCTCCTCAAACTCTCCGATAGCAAGCCTCCCCCGCTCCTCAAACTCTCCGATAGCATACCCTCCCCCCTCGCCCCGCTCCTCATCTAGGGCTGGCCGGACAAATCTCCCTCCCGGCATTAGAAGCACCAGCAAGGAAAAGGAGAGACTGTAAGCTTACCATCTGTGTCCTACTCCCAATAACCTCTCCCCAGGAGGGGTCGCTGCTTGGCTGCTACTATACACAGGATTCAGAAACAAGATAGGTGACCCAGTGAACGAGGAAGTGGTTCACGTTGAGGTTTAAGTAAAGCTTCAGTTTATTGAAATATCCATATAAAAATATTGCACATTTCATAGGCAGTCATTCAGATCAGTCATTGTGGACAAGAGCGACGTGTTTCACTTAAAACCGCAGCATAAATCATGAGTAAGGCATGAAACGCATTGCTCTTATAAAGACAAGCAGTCAGATCAATCCTTGCAGACAAGAGTGACGCGTTTTAGCTAAAACCGCAGCCTTACTCATGATTTACGCTGCGGTTTTAGGTGAAACGCGTCACTTGTCTGCAAGGATTGATCTGCCTATGAAATGTGCAATATTTTTATATTTGACGTTTTACTTAAACCTCAACGTGCAACCGCTTCCTCGTTCACTGGGTCGCCTGTCTTGTTTCTGTCTCCTTCTTGTAGGGTCCACTTCTGACTTTAGGTCAAACAACTGCATGAAAAACTACGATTGTTTATACCAAATAGTAACATTGTCACATCTATGTTAGAAACTTACAAAATCTCCTTTTAATCTTATCAGAAAATCTCAGGAATTCTGAGGGAAACGGGATCTCCTTGCTAAATTGTAAACAAGAAGATGAAGACATGAAGCGACACTCGTCAGGAGAAAATCTAATCACCCCCAATATAAATCTAGGACCCCACAGTGCGGATCTAACACATCAAGAGGAGCTTTTTTCTGAACAATCTCAGAGTGTTGTCACATGTAAGGATAAGAAAGTGGCCAATAAGTTTCAATGTGAGGAATGTGGAAAATACTTAACAAGAAAATCCAGTCTTCTTACACACCGAAGAACTCACACCGGGGAGAAGCCGTACTCCTGTACTGAATGTGGGAAAAGCTTCATAGGGAAATCAGTGCTCGTTGTACATGAAAGAATTCACAAGGGTGAGAAGCCGTTTTCATGTTCCCTCTGTGATAAGTCATTTACAGATAAATCAGGTCTCGTTAAACATCAGAGAAATCACACAGGAGAAAAGCCGTTTTCGTGTTCAGAATGCGGGAAATGTTTTACACATTCATCAGATCTTGCAAAACATCAGAGAATTCACACAGGAGAGAAGCCATATTCATGTTCACAGTGTGGGAGATGTTTCATTACAAAAACCAAACTTAAGGATCATCTTCGAAGTCACATAGGAGAGAAGCCGTTTTCATGTACGATATGTGGGAAATGCTTTGTGAATAAAGCGAATCTTCTGATACATGAGAGGATTCACACTGGAGAGAAGCCGTATTCATGTTCAGAATGTGGGAAATGCTTTACATATAAATCAGAACTTGTTAAACATCAAAGAAGTCACCCGGAGGAGAAACCATCCTGATGATCTATAGATGGAAAATGTTCATAGGAAAATCACATTTTGATACTCCTCAAAGAGTTTACATCAGGGGTCTCAAACTCGGCTGGGTTGGTGGGCCGCACATAGAAAAAAATTGATATCGGGGGCCGCATTGCTTGTAGGACTAAGTGATAATTTTAGTAATACCAGATTTTTTTGCTCAATGTAGTGATGTCCCCTTCTTGGTCCCTTACTTTTACTAATATCCCCAACCTGGTCTGCCTTCTTTTTATACACACACACACACATTCACTCACAATCACACATTAACTCACACACACAATAAACTCACACTCTCACACTCACTCATGTGGAACAAAAAAGGGGGAAAAGCACAACCGATGAGCGGTACCTGGTGGTCTAGTGAGGGCGTCAATAACAGATGTGGGGGGTTCGCATCTCCCCTTTGGAGGTTCTGCAACCCTGCACAACCTCGGCGTATCACAGTGGAAGGCTCCGGACTCCAGAGGTCGGGGTTTCCTCCACGAGCAGCTCCTTCTTCCGGTCAGGTGACTCGAGCAATGCGATCACCTGCCCCTGTGACGTTCTCGGTTACGTCACTGCAGGTCCTTTGGATTCCGTTGGCGGAGACTCTGGTTCACAGCTGCTCCTGCTGTAACCCTCAGATGGGGATATGATATTTGTACAGAAGTGTGTGATTATAACAGAAGCACTAGAGCACAGGAGGCTCATGTTTAATTACCTTTAATATACCACAATGTGTTTCCACGGCGGTCCGCCGTCTTCATCAGTTAATTCCACCTGAAGACGGAGGACCACCATGGAAACGCGTTGTCGTATATTAAAGGTAATTAAACGTGGCCTCCTGTGCTCTAGCGCTTCTGTTATAATCACACACTTCTGTACAAACTCACACTCAGGCACCCTCACAGGCACTCAGATTCACAGGCAGACTCACAGACAGGCACACTCACAGACAGGCACTCACACTCACAGGCAGACTCACAGACAGGCACTCACACTCACAGGCAGACTCACAGACAGGCACTCACACTCACTGGCACTCACAGACACACTCACAGGAGATCACACTCAAAGGCATTTGCACTCACACGCAATCAGACACTCACACTCACAGGCAGACTCACAGACAGGCACTCACACAGGCACAGGCAATCACACAGGCAATCACAGACAGGCACTCAGGCACAAGCACTCACAGGCACTCGCACTCACAGCCTCTCGCTCTCACAGGCATTCGCACTCACAGGCACAGACACTCACATGCACTTTCAGACACACACACATTAACACACTCTTTTGCTACCCCAACTATGCTGGCGACGGTCCAGTGCATGGGGCCGTCGCGGTCTCTGCTATAATATTACTTCCGGCCGCTTCACTCTGTCCTTGCCGCTAGCTCTGCCAGTTCAATGCAAGCCAACGTCAGCCAATGAGAGGCCCACAGGTGATGTCAGCGTATGACGTCACTTGCGGGCCTCTCATTGGCTGATGGCTTGTATTGAACTTACAGAGCGGCAGAGCTAGCGGCAGAGACAGAGTGAAGCGGCCGGAAGTAGTATTATAGCAGAGACCACAGCGGCCCAATGCGCTGGACCGCCGCCAGCAGGTTATTTGTCCACAATGTTGAGGGCCGCACAGGGAAGCCCCAGGGGCCGTGTGTTTGAGACCCCTGGTTTACATCTATAGTATGAGATTCAATGGCTAGCACACGATAGGTGTGGGGTTATGGTGCTAGTGAAGGAGGCTCGTAAGTACCGTAAAAATGTCTATTAGAATCACTGCACACATACACTTAAGGAGTTTTTTGCTTGTTAGTGAAATTTATTGAACTACATAGAGCCAGCACCCGATACTACACCACCCAGTGACATGACAAAACATAATTTGATCCGCAAACACTGGCCACTACTGACAAGATCATACCCCAGTGTCGAGTCATTCAAAACCCCCCCCTGATGTGCCTGCGGAGACCCCCAAACATACGGGACAGATTGGTACTAGCAGACATAGGGACTAAGGAAACGATCCATTCACGCACCCTCACAGGTCAAATGAGGACAGGTACTTATCCCTGTCTAAGCTGTATGTCATGCTCAAACGTCATCAAAGGCAATGTAGTGACACCCCATAAAGGACTTCTACACTTGTGATTCCAATTTTGTGGTCTATGTGATCAAGTGCCCTTGTGGACTGCTGTATGTAGGGAAACAACCCAGGCAATCAGGAGGGGGATCTCTAGCCATAAATCTGCCATCAGATGTGAATATACCTGGCTACCCCTACTGGCCCACTTCAAAGAAGCTAGACACAACATCTCTCAACTACACTTCCAAGTGTTAGAAAAGGTACATAGACCCAGAAGAGGGGGTAATCATATCACACTTCTGAAAGAGCGAGAAACTTATTGGATATACACACTCGACACCCTAGCACCTAGGGCTCAACCGTGAAATAGAGTGGCATAACTAACATTTGACATTCTTCCCTAGGTCACCTAATCTATACAAATACCATGGAGTTATGTCGTGCCCTGTTAAGAACAAAAAGCATAGCATTAGTATTTTGGCCATAAGTTTCCTTTCCCTCTCTTTGATTTCTGGACTTCTACTTGTTTTTTTCTGATGTATTATGTGATCACAATGTCTATCAACATATATACCGTACTCACTAATACTCAACATATAACATATATATCATCAGATCTTTGACATACTAGCATCCAGACTCAGTAACATCTTTATGGCCTATATATAGTGTACTTGAACCTATTTTGAATACAACACTGGTTATATAATATTCAGTGTTGTTAAACCATTGCCCCACACTAGTTGAATCTCATTCTAACATCGCGGCCTTAAGTGTTACATTTAACCTTAAAATACATAACAAACCACTGTTACCTTGTAACACATTGGAGTCACATCCCTAATAAACCGCCATCCTCTTAACAACATTGCCCTTAAGACTATACTATGATAAAGTATGTGGTGTGTCATCACACTGACATGTGACCCGATATGATCACATGACTTTTATAACCTAGCTATCAAACCAAAAACATGGCTGCCGCCGCCATAAGCCTCACACTTCCTCTGAGCATGTGCGGTGATGTCACATCCTGTCCTGAGACCAGCAATCATCATTTCCTGTCACAAGGGCAGAACAGATCAAAAAGGAGCGATACACATCGCTCCTTGTCACTCCTCCTTGCTACAACTTATGGCCACTTTACACACACCAACTTAACTGTCCAACTTCTGAACAACTTACTGGTTGCAGTGAAATCATGGACACATTGTTCTATTTTGTGGCCTGTACAAATGGAACAATGTGTCCATGATTTCACTGCAACCAGTGAGTTGTTCAGAAGTTGGACAGATAAGTTGGTGTGTGTAAAGTGGCCCTTAGTGTGAACACAGTCCACTGCCGTGCCACTACTGTGAGTGAGCCATGATCACCCGCTCAATTAAGTTAAGTACATTTTTCTACGCTCATTGATACAAGCTAATGTTTATGCAACTTACCTCCACAGCCACATAGAGTGAGCGCTCTGACCCTGGCTAACCTAAAGGCATAAGTGACCATTACCTTGTACAGGAACGCCCTCAGTTCAGAACTACTAAGGGTAAATGCCTATAACTTTATCATTATACCATCTTCACCAATGGGGATTGAACTATATCTTTCTAGAAGGTTCCCTTCTAATCTAAACATACAAATCCCTCTATCCAGGCATAGCCGCTGTCCCTATACTGACCATAAGGACCACATCCTACATGAACCACAACATAGCTCAAGGGTAGGCATGTTCTCTTGTTATTTTATGCTCCAATATCTTCTCACACGACTATTGACTCTGAATAATGATGCAGCCATCTGTGGCCTCCTATCTCACTCTCAGTACTTGTATAGTCATACTCTCATATTTACCATAGTCTTGGCAATTCTCCTATAAGCATCACCAGATGTCAGACATGGATATACTAGACTTTACATGTATTTTATGCTGTAAATATAATGTATATATGTAATCTATGTAACAGCAGCACCTGATTGTATATATCTCCGTTTTTTTTAGCAACTTATGTGATCAAGGTCTTGAATGACCGAAACGTCATTCTGTCGCAATCACTAGAAGAGCACTTGTTTCAATAAATTTCACTAACAAGCAATAAACTCCTTAAGTGTCTGTGTGCAGTGATTCTAACAGACATTGGTTTACATCTATGGGAGGCCATAGTATTTGGAATGTAGGAAATGCTGCAATAAATAAAACACGTTGTCCGTTTGTTCACAGCTAGCGGCTGACAATTAGCAGCTAATAATGGTGTGTGTTTATATACACTGTGAGACAGTGACCGGTGTGATCTATGATGGCCGGCATGTGTCTCGCAGACTGTGCTCCATATTCCTATAGGAGTTCTTCACTCCAGGTCTTTGAGACCTGTGTTTAAAATGTGAACTGCAACACAGGGTGTGGCTCTGTGTGGAGAGAGGAGGCTAATGAGCTGGAGCTGACAGTGTTGTGTGCTGACAAAACACAGCCTAGCCGTGTGGTCTTCAACCTAGCCGTGTGGTGTTGGCCCTCACCCGTGGTCCCGGCGAGGGCAGAACCTGTGAGAGGTACAGAGCTCATACCGGACTGTGTTGCAAATGTACAAGATTGTACCGGCTGCGCCCCGGAACCCGGAGGTCTGTAACGAACTGAACTTTGTAAATAAACCGTGTTGTTGTGTTAAGAGCCTGGGTCATTGCCTCCTGCCTTGCCAGTCAACGCCGCTACCGCACAACACTGTTGCTGCCCCTCTATGTCCTCACACACCGGGGGAGGCCGGTGACCCATTATGTCCTCACACGCCAGGGGAGGCCGGTGCCCCTCTATGCCCTCACACTCCAGGGGAGGCCGGTGCCCCTCTATGCCCTCACACTCCAGGGGAGGCCGGTGCCCCTCTATGCCCTCACACGCCAGGGGAGGCCGGTGCCCCTCTGTGTCCTCAGACACCGGTGCCCCTCTATGCCCTCACACTCTAGGGAGGCCGGTGCCCCTCTATGCCCTCACACTCCAGGGGAGGCCGGTGCCCCTCTATGCCCTCACACTCCAGGGGAGGCCGGTGCCCCTCTATGCCCTCACACTCCAGGGGAGGCCGGTGCCCCTCTATGCCCTCACACGCCAGGGGAGGCCGGTGCCCCTCTGTGTCCTCACACACCGGTGCCCCTCTATGCCCTCACACTCCAGGGGAGGCCGGTGCCCCTCTATGCCCTCACACTCCAGGGGAGGCCGGTGCCCCTCTATGCCCTCACACTCCAGGGGAGGCCGGTGCCCCTCTATGCCCTCACACGCCAGGGGAGGCCGGTGCCCCTCTATGCCCTCACACGCCAGGGGAGGCCGGTGCCCCTCTATGCCCTCACACGCCAGGGGAGGCCGGTGCCCCTCTATGCCCTCACTTTCCAGGGGAGGCCGGTGCCCCTCTATGCCCTCACTTTCCAGGGGAGGCCGGTGCCCCTCTATGTCCTCACACTCCAGGGGAGGCCGGTGCCCCTCTATGCCCTCACACTCCAGGGGAGGCCGGTGCCCCTCTATGCCCTCACACTCCAGGGGAGGCCGGTGCCCCTCTATGCCCTCACACTCCAGGGGAGGCCGGTGCCCCTCTATGCCCTCACACTCCAGGGGAGGCCGGTGCCCCTCTATGCCCTCACACTCCAGGGGAGGCCGGTGCCCCACTATGCCCTCACACGCCAGGGGAGGCCGGTGCCCCTCTATGCCCTCACACGCCAGGGGAGGCCGGTGCCCCTCTATGCCCTCACACGCCAGGGGAGGCCGGTGCCCCTCTATGCCCTCACTTTCCAGGGGAGGCCGGTGCCCCTCTATGTCCTCACACTCCAGGGGAGGCCGGTGCCCCTCTATGCCCTCACACTCCAGGGGAGGCCGGTGCCCCTCTATGCCCTCACACTCCAGGGGAGGCCGGTGCCCCTCTATGCCCTCACACTCCAGGGGAGGCCGGTGCCCCACTATGCCCTCACACGCCAGGGGAGGCCGGTGCCCCTCTATGCCCTCACACGCCAGGGGAGGCCGGTGCCCCTCTATGCCCTCACACGCCAGGGGAGGCCGGTGCCCCTCTATGCCCTCACACGCCAGGGGAGGCCGGTGCCCCTCTATGCCCTCACACTCCAGGGGAGGCCGGTGCCCCTCTATGCCCTCACACTCCAGGGGAGGCCGGTGCCCCTCTATGCCCTCACACGCCAGGGGAGGCCGGTGCCCCTCTATGCCCTCACACTCCAGGGGAGGCCGGTGCCCCTCTATGCCCTCACACTCCAGGGGAGGCCGGTGCCCCTCTATGCCCTCACACGCCAGGGGAGGCCGGTGCCCCTCTATGCCCTCACACTCCAGGGGAGGCCGGGGCCCCTCTGTGCCCTCACACACCGATGCCCCTCTATGCCCTCACACTCCAGGGGAGGCCGGTGCCCCTCTATGCCCTCACACTCCAGGGGAGGCCGGGGCCCCACTATCCGCATGGATTCTACCTAAATGTCATCTATAACCCTCAAAAGAAGCAAAAACTGATGAGACCCGGAGTCCTCAGCGCTCCACCTGCTGTGTGCACCGCACAATGATGGCTGACACCAGAGACAACAGCACGAACTACGTAACGGCAGTGCCAGAAATGAGGCGACCATGTGACGTCACCACAGGTCCTTCAGCTTTACTCCTTCAAGCTCCACCCCGAAGTCGCACGGAGATGACGTCAATAACAGTACGTACCATCTATTGTAAGCTCCGCCCCCTTAAGGCGTAAAGCGATGACGTCGGCACTTCTCTTCTAGGCTCCGCCCCCTGATCACATAGTGATGACGTCTTCAAAGGATGTTCTGCTTTACTATCCTAAGCACCGCCCCTACGTCGCACGGCGGTGACGTCACCACAGGTCCTTCGGCCCCGGCGCCTCAGCAGATCCGACCTGGAGGAAGAAAGAAGCGAGAACAAAAGAGCAAGAAACAGAAGGTAAAACTGACCGGAGCCATAGAGGAATACAGAGGAGAGCCACTGACCGGAGCCATAGAGAGAACCACTGACCGGAGCCATAGAGAGAACCACTGACCGGAGCCATAGAGGAGAGCCACTGACCGGAGCCATAGAGGAATACAGAGGAGAGCCACTGACCTGAGCCATAGAGGAGAGCCACTGACCGGAGCCATAGAGGGAACCACTGACCGGAGCCATAGAGGAGAACCACTGACCAGAGCCATAGAGGAGAGCCACTGACCGGAGCCATAGAGGAGAGCCACTGACCGGAGCCATAGAGAGAACCACTGACCGGAGCCATAGAGAGAACCACTGACCGGAGCCATAGAGGAGAGCCACTGACCGGAGCCATAGAGAGAACCACTGACCGGAGCCATAGAGGAGAGCCAGTGACCGGAGCCATAGAGGAGAGCCACTGACCGGAGCCATAGAGGGAACCACTGACCGGAGCCATAGAGGAGAACCACTGACCAGAGCCATAGAGGAGAGCCACTGACCGGAGCCATAGAGGAGAGCCACTGACCGGAGCCATAGAGAGAACCACTGACCGGAGCCATAGAGAGAACCACTGACCGGAGCCATAGAGGAGAGCCACTGACCGGAGCCATAGAGAGAACCACTGACCGGAGCCATAGAGGAGAGCCACTGACCGGAGCCATAGAGGAGAGCCACTGACCGGAGCCATAGAGGGAACCACTGACCGGAGCCATAGAGGAGAACCACTGACCAGAGCCATAGAGGAGAGCCACTGACCGGAGCCATAGAGGAGAGCCACTGACCGGAGCCATAGAGAGAACCACTGACCGGAGCCATAGAGAGAACCACTGACCGGAGCCATAGAGGAGAGCCACTGACCGGAGCCATAGAGAGAACCACTGACCGGAGCCATAGAGGAGAGCCACTGACCGGAGCCATAGAGGAGAGCCACTGACCGGAGCCATAGAGGAGAGCCACTGACCGGAGCCATAGAGGAGAGCCACTGACCGGAGCCATAGAGGAGAGCCACTGACCGGAGCCATAGAGGAGAACCACTGACCGGAGCCATAGAGGAGAGCCACTGACCGGAGCCATAGAGGAGAGCCACTGACCGGAGCCATAGAGAGAACCACTGACCGGAGCCATAGGAGAAACCACTGACCGGAGCCATAGAGGAGAGCCACTGACCGGAGCCATAGAGGAGAGCCACTGACCGGAGCCATAGAGGAGAACCACTGACCGGAGCCATAGAGGAGAGCCACTGACCGGAGCCATAGAGGAGAACCACTGACCGGAGCCATAGAGGAGAGCCACTGACCGGAGCCATAGAGGAGAGCCACTGACCGGAGCCATAGAGAGAACCACTGACCGGAGCCATAGAGGAGAACCACTGACCGGAGCCATAGAGGAGAGCCACTGACCGGAGCCATAGAGGAGAACCACTGACCACAGCCATAGAGGAATACAGAGGAGAACCACTGACCACAGCCATAGAGGAATACAGAGGAGAACCACTGACCAGAGCCATAGAGGAATACAGAGGAGAACCACTGACCGGAGCCATAGAGGAGAGCCACTGACCGGAGCCATAGAGGTGAACCACTGACCGGAGCCATAGAGGAGAACCACTGACCGGAGCCATAGAGGAGAGCCACTGACCGGAGCCATAGAGAGAACCACTGACCGGAGCCATAGAGGAGAGCCACTGACCGGAGCCATAGAGGTGAACCACTGACCGGAGCCATAGAGGAGAACCACTGACCGGAGCCATAGAGGAGAACCACTGACCGGAGCCATAGAGGAGAGCCACTGACCGGAGCCATAGAGGTGAACCACTGACCGGAGCCATAGAGGAGAGCCACTGACCGGAGCCATAGAGGAGAGCCACTGACCGGAGCCATAGAGGAGAACCACTGACCAGAGCCATAGAGGAGAGCCATTGACCGGAGCCATAGAGGAGAACCACTGACCGGAGCCATAGAGGAGAGCCACTGACCGGAGCCATAGAGGAGAACCACTGACCGGAGCCATAGAGGAGAACCACTGACCGGAGCCATAGAGGAGAACCACTGACCGGAGCCATAGAGGAGAACCAATGACCGGAGCCATAGAGGAGAACCACTGACCGGAGCCATAGAGGAGAGCCACTGACCGGAGCCATAGAGGAGAGCCAGTGACCGGAGCCATAGAGGAGAGCCACTGACCGGAGCCATAGAGGAGAGCCACTGACCGGAGCCATAGAGGAGAGCCAGTGACCGGAGCCATAGAGGAGAGCCAGTGACCGGAGCCATAGAGGGGAACCAGTGACCGGAGCCATAGAGGAGAACCACTGACCACAGCCATAGAGGAGAACCACTGACCGGAGCCATAGAGGAGAGCCACTGACCGGAGCCATAGAGGAGAGCCACTGACCGGAGCCATAGAGGAGAGCCACTGACCGGAGCCATAGAGGAGAACCACTGACCGGAGCCATAGAGGAGAGCCACTGACCGGAGCCATAGAGGAGAGCCACTGACCGGAGCCATAGAGGAGAGCCACTGACCGGAGTCATAGAGGAGAGCCACTGACCGGAGCCATAGAGGAGAGCCACTGACCGGAGCCATAGAGAGAACCACTGACCGGAGCCACAGAGCAATACAAAGGAGAACCACTGACCGGAGCCACAGAGCAATACAGAGGAGAGCCACTGACCGGAGCCATAGAGAGAACCACTGACCGGAGCCACAGAGCAATACAGAGGAGAACCACTGACCGGAGCCACAGAGCAATACAGAGGAGAGCCACTGACCGGAGCCATAGAGGAAGCCACTGACCGGAGCCATAGAGGAGAGGCACTGACCGGAGCCGCCATAGAGGAGAGGCACTGACCGGAGCCGCCATAGAGGAGAGCCACTGACCGGAGCCGCCATAGAGGAGAGCCACTGACCGGAGCCGCCATAGAGGAGAGCCACTGACCGGAGCCGCCATAGAGGAGAGCCACTGACCGGAGCCGCCATAGAGGAGAACCACTGACCGGAGCCGCCATAGAGGAGAACCACTGACCGGAGCCGCCATAGAGGAGAACCACTGACCGGAGCCGCCATAGAGGAGAGCCACTGACCGGAGCCATAGAGCAATTCAGAGGGGATCCACTGACCGGAGCAATATAGAGGAGAACCACTGACCGGAGCAATACAGAGAGGAACCACTGACCAGAGCAATACAGAGGGGAGCCACTGACCGGGGCAATACAGAGGGGAGCCACTGACCGGAGAGCGGAGACATAAACACGGGAGGAGAGTGCGAGACACAAGAGAACGGGGATACAGTCACAAGAGTAGATGTGATCGGTCCTTAGTTACAGGATCCATCGCTCGTGGTCGGTGACGTCTTGTAGATGTGATGAAAATCTGTTTGGTTGTTAAAGGATTTTCTGTGGATGTGACTTAAATCTGCTTCTTGAATCTGCCTGTAATCAGTGATGACGGCTCGGAGAACCTGCTCCTCTCTGCTCAGTATTTGTGGTGACGGCTCGGAGAACCTGCTCCTCTCTGCTCAGTATTTGTGGTGACGGAGAACCTGCTCCTCTCTGCTCAGTATTTGTGGTGACGGCTCGGAGAACCTGCTCCTCTCTGCTCAGTATTTGTGGTGACGGAGAACCTGCTTCTCTCTGCTCAGTATTTGTGGTGACGGAGAACCTGCTCCTCTCTGCTCAGTATTTGTGGTGACGGCTCGGAGACCCTGCTCCTCTCTGCTCAGTATTTGTGGTGATGGCTCGGAGAACCTGCTCCTCTCTGCTCAGTATTTGTGGGGACGGAGAACCTGCTCCTCTCTGCTCAGTATTTGTGGTGATGGAGAACCTGCTCCTCTCTGCTCAGTATTTGTGGTGACGGCTCGGAGAACCTGCTCCTCTCTGCTCAGTATTTGTGGTGACGGAGAACCTGCTCCTCTCTGCTCAGTATTTGTGGTGACGGCTCGGAGACCCTGCTCCTCTCTGCTCAGTATTTGTGGTGATGGCTCGGAGAACCTGCTCCTCTCTGCTCAGTATTTGTGGTGACGGCTCGGAGAACCTGCTCCTCTCTGCTCAGTATTTGTGGTGACGGAGAACCTGCTCCTCTCTGCTCAGTATTTGTGGTGATGGCTCGGAGAACCTGCTCCTCTCTGCTCAGTATTTGTGGTGACGGCTCGGAGAACCTGCTCCTCTCTGCTCAGTATTTGTGGTGACGGCTCGGAGAACCTGCTCCTCTCTGCTCAGTATTTGTGGTGACGGAGAACCTGCTCCTCTCTGCTCAGTATTTGTGGTGACGGAGAACCTGCTCCTCTCTGCTCAGTATTTGTGGTGACGGCTCGGAGAACCTGCTCCTCTCTGCTCAGTATTTGTGGTGACGGAGAACCTGCTCCTCTCTGCTCAGTATTTGTGGTGACGGAGAACCTGCTCCTCTCTGCTCAGTATTTGTGGTGACGGAGAATCTGCTCCTCTCTGCTCAGTATTTGTGGTGACGGAGAACCTGCTCCTCTCTGCTCAGTATTTGTGGTGACGGAGAACCTGCTCCTCTCTGCTCAGTATTTGTGGTGACGGAAAACCTGCTCCTCTCTGCTCAGTATTTGTGGTGACGGCTCGGAGAACCTGCTCCTCTCTGCTCAGTATTTGTGGTGACGGAGAACCTGCTCCTCTCTGCTCAGTATTTGTGGTGATGGAGAACCTGCTCCTCTCTGCTCAGTATTTTGTGGTGACGGAGAACCTGCTCCTCTCTGCTCAGTATTTGTGGTGACGGCTCGGAGAACCTGCTCCTCTCTGCTCAGTATTTGTGGTGACGGCTCGGAGAACCTGCTCCTCTCTGCTCAGTATTTGTGGTGACGGCTCGGAGAACCTGCTCCTCTCTGCTCAGTATTTGTGGTGACGGAGAACCTGCTCCTCTCTGCTCAGTATTTGTGGTGACGGCTCTGAGAACCTGCTCCTCTCTGCTCAGTATTTGTGGTGACGGCTCGGAGAACCTGCTCCTCTCTGCTCAGTATTTGTGGTGATGGAGAACCTGCTCCTCTCTGCTCAGTATTTGTGGTGATGGAGAACCTGCTCCTCTCTGCTCAGTATTTGTGGTGACGGCTCTGAGAACCTGCTCCTCTCTGCTCAGTATTTGTGGTGACGGCTCGGAGAACCTGCTCCTCTCTGCTCAGTATTTGTGGTGACGGAGAACCTGCTCCTCTCTGCTCAGTATTTGTGGTGACGGAGAACCTGCTCCTCTGCTCAGTATTTGTGGTGACGGAGAACCTGCTCCTCTCTGCTCAGTATTTGTGGTTCTGTATCTCACGTTCTATTCTCCTCTATGACTCCCATCTTCTCTTTATCATACAGACGCCGCAGGACGAGATCCCTCCAGTGATCCAGATCCCATCCCTCCTTCTCCTGAATGACCCCGAGGATGGACGAGGACGGGAATGAGATCAGCAGAAGATTATTCCACCTCACCCTGGAGATCATCTCCCTGCTGAGCGGAGAGGTAACTCCTCCACATCTCTATCAGATTTATTGTTGGGTAACAAGTCCTCAAGAAGTAACAGTGCAGAATAGGAAGAGTCCAGTGTCTTGGGTAACATCGACCAGATTATATCTAATTAGTAATTGTAATATTATAGGAGAAAAGCAATTCATTATGTTGTATGTATGAGAAAAAAAGCCATGAGCGAACATTCCCAGTGCTCTCACTTTCTAATGTACCACAGCAATATCAGACTAAGCAGTAATATGTAGGAAGGCTGGAGAGTGATCAGGTTGCTGTATGTGAGTGGACTATTTGAATCCAGCAAGGCGGAGGGATACAGTGAAGGCAGGAATGTGACAGTTGTGGTCACATGATCCTTTTTTAACCCCTCCCACAATCTCTCGTGTTCAGCTCAGCATGGAGGGGGAACGAGCAAACAAAACATATAAAAGTGTATCTTATTCCTGATCTCCTCTGAGAACATTGTCTGTGAATATTTGCACCTCTTTGAAACTTTTTCCACCAATGTGTGTAGTGCGTGTGTAGTGCGTGTGTAGTGCGTGTGTGGTGCGTGTGTGGTGCGTGTGTGGTGCGTGTGTGTGGTGCGTGTGTGGTGCGTGTGTGGTGCGTGTGTGGTGCGTGTGTGGTGTGTGTGTAGTGTGTGTGTAGTGTGTGTGTAGTGTGTGTGGTGTGTGTGTGTGTGTAGTGTGTGGTGCGTGTGTGGTGGAACAACCCCATCAAGCCTCTGTGTAACCAGTTTGGCAGTAGCTTAGGGTCATTGTCTTATTTATAAACCTATTTGCGCCCGAGCTTTACCTTCCCGGCTGATGTCTTGAGGTGTCGCTTCTGTTTTACTCATAATCTTCTTTCCTCATGATCCATCTACTTTGTGAAGTTCATCAGTCCCTCCTGCAGCAAAACCACCCCAAAACATAATTATTATTATTTATAGAGCACCATTAATTCCATGGTCTGTACATGAGAAAGGTTACATACAAAGTACATCACAGTGAACAATTTAACAGTGACGGACTGGTACAGAGGAGAGAGGACCTTGCCCTCGTGGGTTTACATTCTACAGGATAATGGGGAGCAGACAATAGGTTGGGGGTTGCGGCAGCTCTGATGGTAGTGAGGCGGAGGTGGTGGTGGTGAGGCGGCTGCGCGGAGTTGGAGGTATCTCCAGTAGTGGTGGTGGTGAGGTGACCACTCTGGTAGTGGTGGTGGAGCACCAGCTCCGGTAACAGTAGAGTCATTGCAGGCTATAGCTTTAATGGAGAGATGGGTTTTCCGTCTGAAGGATCTGAGTGTGGTGGATAATCTGACGTGTTGGGGCGCAGAATTCCAGAGGATGGGGGATATTCGGGAGAAGTCTTGGAGCCGGTTGTTTGAGGAACAGATAAGTGAGGAGGAGAGGAGGAGGTCTTGAGAGGATCAAAGTTTTACGAGAGGGAAGATAGTGTGAGATTAGTTCAGAGATGTAGGGAGGAGACAGTGTATGGACGGCTTTGTAGTTCAGTGTTAGTAGCTTGAACTGGATTCCTTGGTGAATTGGGATCAAGTGGAGGGATTTGCAGAGGGGAGAAGTGGAGGAGCAGAGAGGAGAGAGGTGGATTAGTCAGGCAGCAGAGTTGAGGACAGACTGGAAAGGAGTAAGAGTGTTAGCAGGAAGGCCACAGAGAAGGAGGTTGCCGTAATCGAGGCGGGAGATGATGAGGGCATGTACAAGAATTTTAGTGGATTGAGGGCTGAGGAAAGGACGGATTCTGGAAATATTCTTGAGCTGGAGGTGACAGGAGGTGGTGAGAGTTTGGATGTGTGGTTTGAAGGACAGGGCAGAGTCAAGAGTTACTCCGAGGCAGCGAATTTCAGGTGCAGGAGAAAGTGTGATGTCATTAACTGAGATACATAGATTGGGTAGGGAAGATACATGAGAGGAGGAAGGATAATAAGTTCTGATTTGTCCACATTGAGCTTTAGGAAGTGAGAGGAGGGTATGGCTGACAGGCACTCCGTGATTCTGTGGTGTTGAATAGAATGAGCCTGGCTCATCAGGTCATAATGGTGCTCAGGGTAAAAAATAGTCAATGTTAATAAAATAGTCCTGGCACACAACAAGATCAAACAAGAGTGTAAAAAGTTTCTGATGTAGTGTTTCTTATTCAGACGCACACGTGACAGAATGGAAATGTGAGCCGTCCAGTGATGTCTGGTGCTAACGTTTCTGACTCTGGAGTCTTCATCAGGGTTACTGCTGCCTTACCATTGTGTTTCCATAATAGAAACAGAAGAACAATAATGAGTCAAGTGCAAACAACCCTATAGTACATAAAACAAGTGATTGTCCTCAAAAACAGCAATGCAGCATGTGTGTGTATAAGGGATATAGAAACAGGAATACTGAACATGACATTGCATGCTATGCTTCACAGTACATGTGACGCCATCCTTCTCATATGATGGGGGTCACCCCTGACATGTATGTTACCTCATATCACCTCACACAGTTAGTAGAAATAAACAGCGGTGTCTGGAAGGAAGGCAGAGATAATGAGCACATTGCACCGATCATATGTTTATACATGTGTATGTACGTAGGTCCATACACACATTAAGGACAGTATGTTATAGATAGAGGGAGTATAGAGGATATGGGGGGAATGATTGCAATAGTCCCTGGTATATGGCGGACATAGGTAGATGGGGATATAATGGGATTAGGTAGGAGTGGACTAACGGGATAAGGTAGATTACATGAGTTAGAAAGGAGTGAATAATAATAATGACGCCACCTCCGGAATCGCCACTAATTATGTCCTGATCCAAAATCCTCAGGGTGGAGAAAATGAATCGATATGGCTGGAAATAACCGACCAAGACTTATATTGTGGCTGGTAAATTTATAGTGCAAAAATAGTTTGAGAGACCTTCCCTGTACTTGGCAGAAAGGAGCCGCATTCGTAGTGTTATAATTAGAGTGCTGAAAGGGAGTAATGGGCAAAAATACACCCTAAGTATAACACACTAGATGGTGGCCCTATTCTAACACATTGGGTATTCTACAATATGTGTGTAGTTGACATACTGTGACTGACAGAACTTGTTCAGTCAACGTGAGTGAACTACACTGCTCCTGTCCCCCGCTCCTCCCGCCTCCTGTCACGGCGGATTTCCATTACAGACAGACGTGATTATGGGTAACAGGATAAAATGGATCCTACAATTTGTTGTGCAATTTCTCCTGAGTACACCGATACCTCATATGTGGTCATAAACCACTGTTTGGGCGCACGGCAGGGCTCAGAAGGGAAGGAGCCACATTTGACTTTTGGAGCTAATTTTCCACTCAAAAAGTGAAATGTCGCTCCTTCCCTTCTGAGCCCTGCCGTGCGCCCAAACAGTGGTTTATCACCACATATGAGGTATCCCTTGTTGCAGTCATGGTGCATTGTATGGCAATGATCTGCTGTACCGTGCACAATGACTCTTGACCCAGAGACTACAAGAGGACACTTGATGCTTTGTTGTAGTCTCTGGTGTCAGAGTCATGGTGCACAGTACAGAAGATCATTGCCATACAATGCACCATGACTCTGACCCCAGTGACTGCATCAAGGGATCAAGTGTCCACTTGTAGTCTCTGGGGTCAGAGTCATGGTGCACGGTACAGCAGATCATGGCCATACAATGCACCATGACTCTGACCCCAGTGACTGCATCAAGGGATCAAGTGTCCACTTGTAGTCTCTGGGGTCAGAGTCATGGTGCACGGTATGGCATTGATCTGCCGTACCGTACAGCATGACTGACCCCATCCATCCACCCTTTTATCCATCAAGCCATGCATCCACCCCATCCATTATCCACCCATCCATCCATACTCACCTCATCTTCTGGCATCCCTGTGCCCGGTGTCCTGCGGCTCCTCTGCTGTCAGCAGCGGAGGAGCTCCAAGAGGAGGCGGCGGGAGCGGTGACCGGAGGTGGGATAGGGGAGCACAGGAAAAAGAGATGTGTGGGGGCGGAGGGGGAGGCGAAAGAGGGATGGAGGGAGGATCAGGAGTGGTGGCGCACACAGAAGCAGGAGGTGAGGCGGGGAGTAAGAGGGGACGGAAAGCAGCAGACATTACTGGCGGCGGGTGCAGGACAGCTGTGGGGCGGCTCTGATGGGACTGATCATCCCATCAGATCGCTTCCATGAGAGCTGGAGTGGGCTCCAGCTTTACGGAAGCGATCTGATTGGATGATCAGTCTCATCAGAGCCACCCCATGCCCCTTCCATACGACACAGAGGTTCACAGTGATTGACTGTTCTAACAGCCAATCACCATCATCCTGGGGGCGGGGTGGGGAATCCACCCCCTCTGATCTCAAGCCCCGGTGCTCTGTGATAGGAATCACAGCGCACCGGGGCCCGAGGGTGGTTACCATGTACAACGTCAAAGGTTGTGAAAGGGGTTAATGTGTGTATGGACCTACGTACATACACATGTATAAACATATGGTCGGTGCAATGTGTTCATTCTCTCTGCCTTCCTTCCAGACATCGTTGTTTATTTCTAACTGTGTGATGTGATATGAGGTAACATACGTGTCAGGGGTGACCCCCATCATATGAGAAGGATGGCGTCACATGTACTGTGAAGCTTAGCATGCAATGTCATGTTCAGTATTCCTGTTTCTATATCCCTTATACACACACATGCTGCATTGTTGTTTTTGAGGACAATCACTTGATTTATGTACAATATGGTTGTTTGTATTTGACTCATTATTGTTCTTTTGTTTCTTTTATGGGAATACAATGGTAAGGCAGCAGTAACCCTGATGAAGACTCCAGAGTCAGAAACGTTAGCACCAGACATCACTGGACGGCTCACATTTCCTTTCTGTCACGTGTGAATAAGAAACACTAGATCAGAAACTTTTTACACTCTTGTTTGATCTTGCTGTGTGCCAGGACTATTCTGTTAATATAACTCCGTGATTCTGGACAGCAGAGAGGTGACGTCTGGGCCAGAGAGGTAGATCTGAGTGTCATCAGTGTACAGGTCATACTGGAAGCCATGGGACTGTATGAGTTGTCCTAGGCCAAGGGTATAGATTGAAAAGAGTAGGGCTCCTAGGACAGAGCCTTGTGGGATTCCAACAGAGAGAGGGCAGGATAAGGAGGTGGTGTGGGAGTGTGGAACGCTAAATGTGCAGTTGGAAAGGTAAGAGGTGATCCAGGAGAGGGCAAGGTCAGTGATACCAATGGAAGAGAGGATCTGTAGTAGGAGGCAGTGGTCAACTGTGGAATGCAGAGGACAGGTAAAGAAGGAGGAGGACGGAGAACTGTCTGTTAGCTTTGGCCGTGAGTAAGTAGTTAGTAATTTTGGTCAGGGCAGTTTTGGTGGAGGGGTGAGGGTGGAAGCTGGATTGTAGGATGTCAAGGAGAGAGATGAGAGGTGGGAGGAGGAGTTTGGGAGCAGCGATATGGGGCGGGTAGCTTGTCCTAAGTCGGGTCAAGATTCGGATTTTGACGATGGGTGTGATGGCGGCATTTTTAAAAGCAGAGGGGAAGGTGCCAGAAGTCAGGGAAAGTTTGAAGAGGTGGGTTAGGGCTGTGATGAGCGTGGTGGTGAGGTTGGGGAGGAGGTGGGAAGGGATGTGGTCCAGTGCACACGTGGTGATGTGTGATTTGGAGAGGAGATGAAGCTCATCTTCAGTGATGTTGGAGAGGGAGGTTATGAGGGAAGGGCAGAGGTCTGGTATATGGAGGGGTTGGGGTGGTGGAACAATAAAGGTTTGCCTTGTTTGGTCGATCTTATTTTTGAAGTATGTGGTGAAGTCCTCAGCAGAGATGAGGGAGGTCGGAGGGGGCAGTGATGGATGGAGGAGGGAGTTAAATGTGCTGAACAGTTGTTTGGGGTTGTAGGATAAGAAAGATACAAGGTTTGTGAAGTAGGTCTGTTTAGCAGAGGTGAGGGCTGATTTGAAAGCAAGTGTAGCTTGTGTGGGCTAGTGTGCCAGCGTCATGTGGGCTAGTGTGCCAGCCTCATGCGGGCTAGTGTGCCAGCCTCATGTGGGCTAGTGTGCCAGCCTCATGTGGGCTAGTGTGCCAGCGTCATGGGGGCTAGTGTGCCAGCGTCATGGGGGCTAGTGTGCCAGCCTCATGTGGGCTAGTGTGCCAGCCTCATGTGGGCTAGTGTGCCAGCCTCATGTGGGCTAGTGTGCCAGCATCATGGGGGCTAGTGTGCCAGCATCATGGGGGCTAGTGTGCCAGCATCATGGGGGCTAGTGTGCCAGCAGGGGGGCTATGTGTAACAGCATGGGGGATATACCGTATATACCAGAATGGACATATATAATTTGTAAGACGGACACTGGTATTATGAGACGGACCCCATTTAATATTAAACATTGTTATTTTTTCTCGTTTCCTTCACCAGATTTGGGGGTGCGTCTTATAATCAGGTAGTCTTATAAAGCGAAAAATACGGTAGTTTGCTTACAATAAAGTAAAACATCTTTAAAAACAAGAACATTCACATTATAAACAATATAACAGAATGTTCAGAAATGGGGGGGAGTCAGAGGAGGCAATGAGACTTATATTATGTGTTAGGAAATTCTCCGGTTACTCTGACCACATCCACAGCCTAGTAGAGCTGATTTTATATTCAGACAGATAATGACAGTACAGTAAGTAAGTTACGTCCGTATGTTTCCGTATCCAGGGGTCCCACACGGATTTGAACCGGTGGAATGTGTCAGTCTTTGTTGCTTGTATCTTTCCATGATTTTGTGGATCTTGTGTTTAATGTGCGATATAGACGGCGAATTGGTTTTCCTTTGTGTGGCTATATGGTTCCTCACCGCCATTGTGATAAAGCTAATCATCCTGTATGTCTTGTTAGTATTTGGTGGGTTATCCCTAGTAGGAGTGCAGTCAGTGGCGGTTTGTCCCCTAGTAGGAGTCAGTCGTTGTGTTATCCTAGTAGAGTGCAGTTGTGGTGGTTTATCCCCTAGTAGGAGTGCAGTCGGTGGTGGTTTAGCCCCTAGTAGGAGTGCAGTCGGTGGTGGGTTATCCCCTAGTAGGAGTGCAGTCTGTGGTGGTTTATCCCCTAGTAGGAGTGCAGTCGGTGGTGGTTTATCCCCTAGTAGGAGTGCAGTCGGTGGTGGTTTATCCCCTAGTAGGAGTGCAGTTGGTGGTGGTTTATCCCCTAGTAGGAGTGCAGTCGGTGGTGGTTTAGCCCCTAGTAGGAGTGCAGTCGGTGGTGGGTTATCCCCTAGTAGGAGTGCAGTCGGTGGTGGTTTATCCCCTAGTAGGAGTGCAGTCTGTGGTGGTTTATCCCCTAGTAGGAGTGCAGTCTGTGGTGGTTTATCCCCTAGTAGGAGTGCAGTCGGTGGTGGTTTATCCCCTAGTAGGAGTGCAGTTGGTGGTGGTTTATCCCCTAGTAGGAGTGCAGTTGGTGGTGGTTTATCCCCTAGTAGGAGTGCAGTCGGTGGTGGTTTATGCCCCTAGTAGGAGTGCAGTCGGTGGTGGTTATCCTCTAGTAGGAGTGCAGTCAGTGGTGGTTTGTCCCTAGTAGGAGTGCAGTCAGTGGTGGTTTGTCCCCTAGTAGGAGTGCAGTCGGTGTGGGTTTATCCCCTAGTAGGAGTGCAGTCGGTGGTGGGTTATCCCCTAGTAGGAGTGCAGTCGGTGGTGGTTTATCCCCTAGTAGGAGTGCAGTCGGTGGTGGTTATCCCCTAGTAGGAGTGCAGTCGGGTGGTGGGGGTTGTGTATCCCCTAGTAGGAGTGCAGTCGGTGGTGGTTTATCCCCTAGTAGGAGTGCAGTCGGTGGTGGTTTATCCCCTAGTAGGAGTGCAGTCAGTGGCGGTTTGTCCCCTAGTAGGAGTGCAGTCGGTGGCGGTTTATCCCCTAGTAGGAGTGCAGTCGGTGGTGGTTTATCCTCTAGTAGGAGTGCAGTCGGTGGTGGTTTGTCCCCTAGTAGGAGTGCAGTCGGTGGTGGTTTGTCCCCTAGTAGGAGTGCAGTCGGTGGTAGTTTGTCCCCTAGTAGGAGTGCAGTCGGTGGTGGTTTGTCCCCTAGTAGGAGTGCAGTCGGTGGTGGTTTATCCCCTAGTAGGAGTGCAGTCGGTGGTGGTTTATCCCCTAGTAGGAGTGCAGTCGGTGGTGGTTTATCCCCTAGTAGGAGTGCAGTCGGTGGTGGTTTATCCCCTAGTAGGAGTGCAGTTGGTGGTGGTTTATCCCCTAGTAGGAGTGCAGTTGGTGGTGGTTTATCCCCTAGTAGGAGTGCAGTCGGTGGTGGTTTAGCCCCTAGTAGGAGTGCAGTCGGTGGTGGGTTATCCCCTAGTAGGAGTGCAGTCTGTGGTGGTTTATCCCCTAGTAGGAGTGCAGTCGGTGGTGGTTTATCCCCTAGTAGGAGTGCAGTCGGTGGTGGTTTATCCCCTAGTAGGAGTGCAGTTGGTGGTGGTTTATCCCCTAGTAGGAGTGCAGTCAGTGGTGGTTTGTCCCCTAGTAGGAGTGCAGTCGGTGGTGGGTTATCCCCTAGTAGGAGTGCAGTCGGTGGTGGGTTATCCCCTAGTAGGAGTGCAGTCGGTGGTGGGTTATCCCCTAGTAGGAGTGCAGTCGGTGGTGGTTTGTCCCCTAGTAGGAGTGCAGTCGGTGGTAGTTTGTCCCCTAGTAGGAGTGCAGTCGGTGGTGGTTTGTCCCCTAGTAGGAGTGCAGTCGGTGGTGGTTTGTCCCCTAGTAGGAGTGCAGTCGGTGGTGGTTTGTCCCCTAGTAGGAGTGCAGTCGGTGGTGGTTTATCCCCTAGTAGGAGTGCAGTCGGTGGTGGTTTATCCCCTAGTAGCAGTGCAGTCGGTGGTGGTTTGTCCCCTAGGAGGAGTGCAGTCGGTGGTGGTTTATCCCCTAGGAGGAGTGCAGTCGGTGGTGGTTTATCCCCTAGTAGGAGTGCAGTCGGTGGTGGGTTATCCCCTAGTAGGAGTGCAGTCGGTGGTGGGTTATCCCCTAGTAGGAGTGCAGTCGGTGGTGGTTTATCCCCTAGTAGGAGTGCAGTCGGTGGTGGGTTATCCCCTAGTAGGAGTGCAGTCGGTGGTGGGTTATCCCCTAGTAGGAGTGCAGTCGGTGAGATTAGAAATCTTATGTCTAAGGTTGTCTCGATTAGTTTAACATCATCATTCCGGAGGCTTTCACAATGGGGCATGTCCACCAGGTAGGGATTTCGTCCCCCGTCATCACACCCCCTGAAGCCTCTATCGGAGGTAGAATGGTATATCTCGTGTAGACACTAGGGACATAATGGATCCTATGAATAGTGTCAGGGAGGCTTCACTCAGCGCGACCTGATTGCTGCCTCTCGTGATGTTTTCATAACCTCTCTACCACCAGCAGGCGGAGCGTTAACCCCCAGATCTCTCCCATTGTTCCATCACCTTCAGCATTAGATTGTGGATTTCACGAGATATTGACCCTAAAAATGGGGTGTCTGATGTGCGGCCGGTCAGGGTCTCCCGAGTCTCTCAGACATGTGAGAGGGGGCAGTGCGATCCCCAAAATTCCAGCATGCCAAAAATATGATTTGTGTAAGTGTGGCGTTAATGTGTGCTGTTAGATGTGACGTTGAGTGTTTGTAGCTGTAGACACAACATTACCATGTGGAGGCTGGAGGGAAAAAGCCAGAACCCTCCCTGCTCGCTTTTATGACTCGGCCGGGTCATAAATACCTGTGTGGGGGTAGAAGAGAGGAGATAGACAAACCAAAAGGGGCGGTCTTACCACAAGTGATCCGTTACGCAGCAGATGCGGTAAAACTGCCGGACCTGCCGCTAATGGCGAAAATCGCTGATATGAAAGCAGGCGAACTCATCTGCATATCTGTCCTGAGTATTAATACTCCAGGTGACGGCCCCGGATTACTGCAGAGGGTTATTGATCCGGGATTTATACTGATTGTCAGATCTGGAGTCAGGAAGGAATTGTCCTCCCTAAGTGTCTCTCTCCATACACAGGATTACACCATAGTGAGGAAGACACCGGGGGACTGTGTGACTCCCATCATCCATCTCCAGGAGTCAGGAGGGCGGAGCCTCATCACAGCCCCTCCCCCACACTCCCCGATACATGAGAGGAACAAGAAGAAGATCCTAGAGCTCAGCAACAAGATGATTGAGCTGCTGAGCGGAGAGGTGACTGCTGGGACATTATACAGGACAGCACTGGAGGATTCTGGGTGATGAGCGGAGAGGTGACTGCTGGGACATTATACAGGACAGCACTGGAGGATTCTGGGTGATGAGCGGAGAGGTGACTGCTGGGACATTATACAGGACAGCACTGGAGGATTCTGGGTGATGAGCGGAGAGGTGACTGCTGGGACATTATACAGGACAGCACTGGAGGATTCTGGGTGATGAGCGGAGAGGTGATTGCTGGGACATTATACAGGACAGCACTGGAGGATTCTGGGTGATGAGCGGAGAGGTGACTGCTGGGACATTATACAGGACAGCACTGGAGGATTCTGGGTGATGAGCGGAGAGGTGACTGCTGAGACATTATACAGGACAGCACTGGAGGATTCTGGGTGATGACTGGAGAGGTGACTGCTGGGACATTATACAGGACAGCACTAGAGGATTTTGGGTGATGAGCGGAGAGGTGACTGCTGGGACATTATACAGGACAGCACTGGAGGATTCTGGGTGATGACTGGAGAGGTGACTGCTGGGACATTATACAGGACAGCACTGGAGGATTCTGGGTGATGACTGGAGAGGTGACTGCTGGGACATTATACAGGACAGCACTGGAGGATTCTGGGTGATGAGCGGAGAGGTGACTGCTGGGACATTATACAGGACAGCACTGGAGGATTCTGGGTGATGAGCGGAGAGGTGACTGCTGGGACATTATACAGGACAGCACTGGAGGATTCTGGGTGATGAGCGGAGAGGTGACTGCTGGGACATTATACAGGACAGCACTGGAGGATTCTGGGTGATGACTGGAGAGGTGACTGCTGGGACATTATACAGGACAGCACTGGAGGATTCTGGGTGATGAGGGGAGAGGTGACTGCTGGGACATTATACAGGACAGCACTGGAGGATTCTGGGTGATGAGCGGAGAGGTGACTGCTGGGACATTATACAGGACAGCACTGGAGGATTCTGGGTGATGACTGGAGAGGTGACTGCTGGGACATTATACAGGACAGCACTGGAGGATTCTGGGTGATGAGCGGAGAGGTGACTGCTGGGACATTATACAGGACAGCACTGGAGGATTCTGGGTGATGACTGGAGAGGTGACTGCTGGGACATTATACAGGACAGCACTGGAGGATTCTGGGTGATGAGCGGAGAGGTGACTGCTGGGACATTATACAGGACAGCACTGGAGGATTCTGGGTGATGACTGGAGAGGTGACTGCTGGACCATTATACAGGACAGCACTGGAGGATTCTGGGTGATGAGCGGAGAGGTGACTCCTGGGACATTATACAGGACAGCACTGGAGGATTGTGGGTGATGAGCGGAGAGGTGACTGCTGGGACATTATACAGGACAGCACTGGAGGATTCTGGGTGATGAGCGGAGAGGTGACTGCTGGGACATTATACAGGACAGCACTGGAGGATTCTGGGTGATGAGCGGAGAGATGACTGCTGGGACATTATACAGGACAGCACTGGAGGATTCTGGGTGATGAGTGGAGAGGTGACTGCTGGGACATTATACAGGACAGCACTGGAGGATTCTGGGTGATGAGCGGAGAGGTGACTGCTGGGACATTATACAGGACAGCACTGGAGGATTCTGGGTGATGACTGGAGAGGTGACTGCTGGGACATTATACAGGACAGCACTGGAGGATTCTGGGTGATGACTGGAGAGGTGACTGCTGGGACATTATACAGGACAGCACTGGAGGATTCTGGGTGATGTTGGTATCATTGTGTGTCAGGTTCCTATAAGGTGTCAGGACGTCGCTGTCTTTCTCTCCATGGAGGAGTGGGAGTATCTAGAAGGACACAAGGACCGGTACGAGGAGGTGATGATGGAGGAGCACCGGCCGGTGACATCACAAGGTGAGAAGAGATTGTTTTATATACATTAATGTGCAAACGGTTTAGACAAGTGTGGGCAAAATGCTACAAAATTGTTCTATCATAATTTGAAGTGTTTTTTTAAATTCTGATAATTAGAAATAAACTGACTGAAGAAAGAAATATAAATCCCATGTATATTTGGTGACCACCCGTCGTCATCTTAAGTTCTTCTAGGCACTTGCACAAAAGCAGGAATTTTGTTGAATAATAGGGAAATGTTTGAGTAGTTATTAATTCCACCAACAAATGATAATGATCAAGATTTTCATAAGGCAAAAAAATGTTTGTACCATGTGATCCAGTAGATAGAAAAATATTAGAATCTGAGAGTCCTCAGTGGTTGATATCTTTTAATGGCGAACTGAACAGATGGTAAACATAGCAAGCTTTCGGGACACTGTGGCCCCTTCATCAGGCTGGTAATGACACAAATTCTGAAGACCCACACGTATATACATATGCAGGGTAGGATGATGCAGTAAATACGACAGGTGATGTAAAGCAGAAAATAGTAGTCAGTTTTGGGAGGGGGAGAGGAGCCGGGGAGGTAAAATCAAAATTCTGAGATAAGAGCAACCGATTGTATTATTGTTCTATGATTAGTGGCCTGTGGAGACTTGAAGATTCCTCAGTGAGTGTAGAAAGCCATAAATCAGTGAGATACAATTCACTTAGAAGTGTCAAAAGTTCATTGTCCTGTAACTGGGGTCTGTTGGAAGATGTGATGTCCCCAGATGCCCTTTCAATAAAAAAAGCCATGAATCCATGTGATACATTTAATCCTGTTTTGAATGTGTCAAAGGTCGTTATCAGTTTGTATTCCCGAATTCTTTCTCTGAGATTTGCAGTTGCTTTATAAGATGAGCAGCCTCATATCAGTGTCACTGTGGTCTGGGCTGGAATAATGCTTGGCTACAGGTAGATCCATGCGCTTTTCTTTTATTGTGTGGCGATGAGAATTCATTCTTGTCCTGAATCTTTGCTCGGTCTCCCCTATGTACAGGTCACCTGTTGGACATTTGGTACATATGATTAAATACACCCCATTGCTTGTGGTGCAGCTGAAGTTACCTGGGATCTTGTAGTCCTGATCTGTCCCAGGAATCCTTATCTTGTCCGTTGTCATTATAGATGGAGGTTTTGCACTTGTTCTGGTTGCAGGGAAAGGTTCCTGTTGCTGCTGGAGAGGACGGGGCGCTTCTGACAATGATGATTTTTAGATTCGGAGATTGTCTAAAACACAAGAGTGGGGGATCCGGAAATATTGATTTTAGTCGGGCATCTTTTTGTAGGAGCGGTTGCAGTTTCCGTGCGGTTCCTCCAGACTTGGATTGTAGGTGACTACGAGAGGCACCCGGTGGTTTTCTTCTCCAGTTTTGTAATGTAGGAGATGATTCCTTGATATTCTGGTGGCTCTTGTAATCTAGTTCTCGATTGCTCTTGGATGAGCCATTAAAAGGTATCAACCACTGAGGACTCTCAGATTCTAATATATTTCAAGATTTTCATATGAATTTAAGTACAATGAGTAACTGAAACAGACTCCGCTGAGTTAAGGTCTTAAAACTGGTTAGGAAACATCTAAATTGATATAAAGATGAGGTTGAGGAACATAGTTTCATGTCACATGCTTGAATGAAAAGTAATGCCTCCATCTTCGTAACTCCTCAGCAAATGGCAGCACTGGTATGCAGCAGGTACTGGACTGTTCAGTAGACTCTCCTCTACAACTCTAAGTGGCAGGAAGCCTTGGCTATGAACCTTTGTGTTGTTACAGTGTTAAGATGGAATCCTGCACTGTTAGTCGGTCAATGTGATTTAAGCAACATGCAGCCGTTGAATTTTTGACAGCAGAAGGGGTCACTCCCCCAAAGGAAATTCATCAGAGAATGCAATCGGTTTATGGTGATCGTGTTGATGTGAGGCACTGTGCCTCGTTGGCCAGTAAGTATAAAGATGGTAAGGCGGGAATGTCTGACAAGTGACAAAGAAAAGGTTGCATGTTCTGTGACGGCAACCACTGAGTTAAACATGCAAAATGCTGACAAACTGATTCAGCGTGATCGTTGTATCACTCAGAGAGAGATTGCAAGCTTAATCGGCATGTTTGCGAAAAAGTGTCATCTTCTTCCGTGATGACTTCAGAAAACATGTTCATTGTTGATAGAAGTGTATCCAATTGTCTGGTGATTTATATGGAAAAGGGAATATTGGTAATTATAGAGCACATTCTAAGGCTTATTTATGTGTTCAGTTTATTAAAATATTTCCAAAGAAACCCAAGTTACGAAAGTGAAGGCATTACTTTTCATTCAACCCTCAGCAGCACAATAGCAAGAATGAGCAAGAAAACATAAGGTAATTACACTGCATCAGCAAGTTCTCTCCCAGGAAATGAGTTCACAGCATTCCAGAGTTTCACAATGGGCAAGAATCGCCAAGAAATGGGCAACATGGAGGACCGTAGCTGCAGTAATCAGCCATGAGAATGTAGTATGATTCTTCACTTCTAACGTGGAAGATGTCCAGCAGTGCCATCAGTTAAGAATCGGCAGCAATCAGTTGGAACAAGTTACCAGGGATTTGGAGTTGGAGTCTGTGTCCATTTAGAGTGGAGTCGGTGTCAGATTCAGGGAAATTAAAGAGTCGGAGTCGGATGTTTGGCTTCCCGACTCCACAGCCCTGCAAGTTATACCCATCTACTGTTTGAAGAAATCAGGCCAGAAATGGTCCTCACAGACGAATTGTGGCCGCAAAACATAGAACTCAACTATACATGAAAACATGAGCACAGGGGCAGAAAAATGTCCGCCATGTTAAATGTTATGCCGTATACAGGGCGGGCTCTGGAGGTTGCATCACACGCATGCGCTGTTACAGCAGCCGGCCCCACTCACAACAAGTCGTCTGTGTGCGCCTGCGTGATTTCACATGCTAGGCGCAGGCACCGAAGAGGAAGAGGCCACACAAAGAAGAGGAGTCAGAACAAACATACAGGAGGCAGGGAGGATCCTGCAGGCAGCCATCTCCATACACAGTGAGCGTACCCATCGGACCCCCTTAGCCATGAACTTTAGAAAGTGTTTTTTTGGGGGGGCACGGGGGGGCTAGAGACATTGTACACACCTTCACTGAATGCAGCATACACGCTGCATTCAGCATCGGGGGGGGGGGGGGGGTGGCAGGTTCTCTTTAAGCAACTTGTTCACTATTCTCATACAAGAGGAACATAGTTGCTTTAGCAAAATAGGGATTCTATTTATTAAGAACAATCCACATAGTTAGAAAAATTATGACAAGTAATGTTTCAAGGTAAAATTAAAGTGCACAGTGATGAGACAAACGATAACATGCAAAGAGTTGCCTCCTCAGCATTTTAGGACTCAGCTGACAATTGGTTATGTGGGTTTTACAGAGATGTATACATACACAGTTTACAAAGGTTTTGACAGTTTAGTATCATACATGTTATCATACATATTGTAAACAAGCTGCTTGGATAACAGGGTTTTACTGGGTCAATATATGTGCAACCATCATCTCAGGTGGCCAGTTCAAAGATCTTATGTATAATGGATGTTACTGGGTTAACCGGTAAACCCCCTTACTGCATTAGTTCTGGATGTCACCAGTCTCTGATCAGCTACCTGGAGCCACAACTCTTGTGTCAAACTGCGGTCATACCATGTGCTGTTGGAGGGTCCCTCCGTGCATGTGCCGGCCCCTACGCCGTTTCGCTGGTAAGCTTCGTCAGGGGGCTACAGGAACACGTGGTTATAGTTGAGGGTGCGCTCCATCTTAGGTTGTGCTAGCACTATTATACATAAGATCTTTGAACTGGCCACCTGAGATGATGGTTGCACATATATTGACCCAGTAAAACCCTGTTATCCAAGCAGCTTGTTTACAATATGTATGATAACATGTATGATACTAAACTGTCAAAACCTTTGTAAACTGTGTATGTATACATCTCTGTAAAACCCACATAACCAATTGTCAGCTGAGTCCTAAAATGCTGAGGAGGCAACTCTTTGCATGTTATCGTTTGTCTCATCACTGTGCACTTTAATTTTACCTTGAAACATTACTTGTCATAATTTTTCTAACTATGTGGATTGTTCTTAATAAATAGAATCCCTATTTTGCTAAAGCAACTATGTTCCTCTTGTTTGATTGATATCAACAGTTGTAGCAAGTAACTAAAAATCCAGACTTGCAGTACTGGTTTTTCTAATAGTTGTTCACTATTCTCATATTGGATAGGATAGGTGATCGTTATCACAGATGAGGACAACCCCTCTCGAGATCTAAGGCATTAGTTTCTTGTCCTTGAAGGAGGCCATTTCTTGTTTCTCTTTCTCTCTGCTTCTTCTAAACTTATTGAAACCCAATTACTTGTGAAAATAATCCTTCATTTTTTCTTTTTTACCCCTATTCACTATTGCTGCTCCTTAGCAGAGAAGAACTAACTTCCTAAAGTGAGGTGTCCATTTACAGACCACCAAGTTTTTTTCTCCTAACACCTCAGTGCAGATGAACTTCTAGTAGTTATTTTCCTTACCACAGCTACTGATACGGGTCTTCACTTTGGGTTCCCTGTTTGACATGAAAGCTGGGGCATCACCATGACAAGGCAGCACCTACTTTTCGTTTTGCTTGACCATGTTCTCGTAAGATAACTACTGTGTTTTGGGACATTTGTCCAGGACTGTAGCCGATGCTTAATGATGAATTCCTGCCCTTTTATTTTCTCTCCTGCGCTATTGGCCACTCTAAGCATACAGCCAAACCTTGTGCAGATCATCCTATCATAGAAACGCAGCATTAAGGGCTGTGCAGTCAGTAAGCCAAACATCCAACTCTGACTCCTCAATTTCCCTGAATCCGACTGCAACTCCTCCCAAATAGACACTGATTTTGACTCTCGACTCCACAGCCCTGAAATAGTGTTGATATCAGTGTCTGGTATATAGATATACAGCAGATTGTGTATTTTGTCTCCACAGATGGACCCAAGGGGGCAAATCCCCCAGAGAGATGTCCCCGTCCTCTGTATCCCCCAGAGAGATGTCCCCGTCCTCTGTATCCCCAGGACTGTCCAGAGGAGGATCACAATGTCCCGGAGAGTCACCAGGTAGATGGGGCTGAAGTCTCCACAACATCTGACCATAAAGTGATTGGACCGGAGCTCGCTTTACATTTCTCTTTTTAGGGTGAAGATCTGATGGATATTAAGGTTGAGGTTCTAGATGAAGCAGAAGAGCCAACGGATTTATGGGCCGATCCACAGGGTAAGGAGGGGACTGTCATGTCTGTTCTGTGGTCACCTACTACTACTCCAATCATCACGACATGACACAATCTATTCCATCACTGTGTGTCTCCCACAGATGAAAGAAATCCCCCAGAGAGATGTCCCCGTCCTCTGTATCCCCAGAGAGATGTCCCCGTCCTCTGTATCCCCAGAACTGTCCAGAGGAGAATCACAAAGTCCCAAAGAGTCACCAGGTAGATGGCGCTGAGCCCTGTATCTATATGGAGGGTTGGGGGCTTTCCTGGTCCTGCCGTCATAGAGGTGATAGATTTTGGGGGTCTCTTATATTGCACTGATTGTTACTTCTGATCTATCAGAGGGAAGATCTGATTATTGTTAAAGTGGAGGATGAGACAGAAGAAGAAGAAGAGAAGACGAAGGGGGATCAGCCATGTGAGAGTGACGGGATAGAAGAAACTGAATTAATTGTTTCCACCGGTATGTAATAATGAATTAGACAATTCTTCCGGTGAGTTTTCTCATCTTTGTACACACAAAAAAAGTGAATCTGAAAAAAAATCTTTAGATGAAGATGTCCCTGGTTAGTATTGATGATTGCACCACTAAAGCACTTCGTTAGATCACCCTTTTAGTTATTAAAAAAAACATTTTTTCAATTTGGAACAGCCTGAATTAGTAGTGAAATGAATCCAGCAAAATATTGTATATTCCAATATATTCTAAAAATGCCCTGTATGATTGAGGTCTCGTGTGGCGTCCATAAATTCAGTCGGCGATGTCAGCTTTTCTTCATGTCACGCAATCTTGGTGGACCGAGTACGTATATAGATGTAGCAGAGCCGTTGATCAAACCGCACTGCTGAGCAGCTCGTAGGAAAAGTTTGAAGTGATTTGGAGAACTACGCAAGCAGTTGAAAGATGTAGGCCATGGTCTTTTAATTTTGCATGACTGATAACAGCAGCTCTGTGTCAGGAGTTAATGGAGAGGGAAGGTGGAGAGCACTGTCGAAACTGCTCTATAGAAATTAATGGGCTTGAGAGCTTGGATTCTAGCCTTGAATGTAGCTTCTGTCTGTGTTAGGTGGCCCTTTGGTCGCTGGTCCTCCTGACTATGCGCTGTCACTAATGTAAGACAAAAGCTCTTGAGGCTGGTGAATGGGAAAAAAAAAAAGTCAATTGCAGACTTGCTTATTTTTATACTCTTTATCTTACTATACAAATTGCAGAACAGTTAATACAATACTTTATAAGGCTGGAATCACATACATTGTTTGGTAATGGTAATGTCCTAAATATGTACTTGACATGTTAAGAAAACTTACAAATTCCATGTTTAATCTTAACAGAAAAACACATGAGGAATTCTGGGAGAAACTTGATGGCATTGTTAAATTATGAAGATGAAGATCCCAATCACCACAATTTAGAAGAAAACTTCATTACCATTAATGTAAATCCAGGACTTCACCTTACAGATCTAACGCATAGTCTTGTCGAATCTCAGATTGCCACTACAAGCACGGAGCAGAAACGGTTTCAATGTGATCAGTGTGGAAAAGGCTTTACAAAAAACTCGAGTCTTTATGCACACAGAAGAATTCACACAGGGGAGAAGCCGTACACCTGCTCAGTATGTGGCAGAAGCTTTACAGATAAATCAAGTCTGGTTATACATGAGAGATTTCACACAGGAGAGAAGCCGTACTCATGTTTGCTTTGTGAGAAGTCTTTTACAGATAAATCAAGTCTTGTTAGACATGAAAGAATTCATACAGGAGAGAAGCCGTATCTATGTTCACTTTGTGGGAAATGCTTTACGGGTAAATCAGATCTAGTTAAACATCAAAAAAGTCACACAGAAGAGAAGCCGTATTCATGTTCAGTATGCGGTAAGTGTTTTAAAGGTAAATCAGATGTCGCTAAACATCAGAAAATTCACACAGGACAGCGTCCGTTTTCTTGTTCAGAATGCGGGAAATGTTTTACACATCCATCAGATCTTGTAAAACATCAGAAAATTCACACAGGGGAGAAGCCACATTCATGTTCAGAATGCGGGAGATCTTTTATTACGAAGGCCAGTCTTAGACACCACCATCAAAGTCACACAGGAGAGAAGCCGTTTTCGTGTTCACTATGCGGGAAATGCTTTTTAAAGAAATCAAATCTTCTTACGCATCAGAGAATTCACACTGGAGAGAAGCCGTACTCCTGTTCAGAATGTGGGAAATGTTTTGCCCAAAAGTCAAGTCTTGGTAAACATAAGAGAATTCACACAGGGGAGAAGCCATATTCATGTTCAGAATGTGGGAAACATTTTGCACAAAAATCAAGTCTTTACAAACATCAGAGAAGTCACACTGGAGAGATGCTATTTGATGCCCTACAGGTGTAAAATGTTTTACAAGGAAATAACATTTTGAAACTCCTCTATAAATCCCCAGAGAGGAAACCACATTGTCGTTTGGAACGTGAGAAATGCTTTAACACCAGAATAAGCTTTATAAAGCAACTTTGTAACCAGACGTAATATCAACCAGTAAGAGGGGTTTTTTTTAACAACGTTTTTAAAATGTACTTTGTGATCATCTGTAATAAGTTATTAAGAACCCTTGTGATTTATTTTTTAATCTACATAATGTGGAAATATCAGTTTTTTTATCTTTATTCAAATATTATTAAAATGTAAACCTAATTATTAAGTATGATAAAACTGAATAGAACCACTAAGAAATCAACAATGAAGTATTTTATTAAAAGAAAAATTCAAAATACCATAAATTGATTTGATGCTACCTTAAACATCAAAGTCTAGAATAGAATGTTCCACATTAGATGTAGTTTGTGGTTTCAGTATTTCAGACTTTGGTTATTAGTGTTACCATATGTCACACTTCCGGGGGAAGGTGCCCTAGTGTGGACCCACTGGGCCGTGGTACCGAACTCCCCTGGGTGAGCTGATCCTAGTTTACCCAACCCCTATACAGGGATTGTCAGGAGCAAGCCCAGGGGGTCTAAATACCACAGCTGCTAGTACCAGGGGGGCGGCTCGTAAGGTTAGCCTATACTAAGAAACAGAGAAGTATTCCAGGTAACAGGGTACAAGGCTGGAGACCAGGAATGGTGCTACTGGGGAGGAGCACAGCAAGGGTTCCAGGACACAGAGCACAAGGAAGGCCTGACCAACAGTCAGCAAGGCACAAGCAAACTGACTTAATAATCAGGCACCTCCCATCAGAGGAGGTGGCCTGATATACTATGGGAAGAGCAGCTATTGGTCAAGGGGAGTGTCCGGTTGGACCTTGCCTGCCCCTAGAGTCACAGGGGAGGAGTGCACCTAGCGCGCCGCTGAGTAGGCTCATGAAAATGACCACAGTAATGTGCTCATGTGGGAACCCGGCGGTCAGCTGACAGGAAGGGAACATGACGACGGCTCCGAGACACAGCACGCCTGGATGCCGAATGCCCGGTCGGCAGAGGGGCAGGAGATGCCGACCCGGGAGAGGGGAGCTGGGAAGCCGTGCCAGGGGGCCTAACACCATATTCCAGGCTTATTTTTGGAGTAGGGTTTACATTTTGAGGGGCCTCAAAAATGGTAAATGGCCCTTGCTATATTGGTATTCCTACAGACAGTGTCAGGTTCAAAAATCTCAGACCTCGTTTATCTGTGACCTGCTTTGTCTCATCTCTGCTTTTGTCACTCCGTTATTGGTCTCTTGTCTGGATTCTGACTTTAATTGTTACTCATCTAACTGATCATCATGTTCAATCTATGCTCCGTTCTTGCTGCACTCGCCACTAATCCAGGATCATCCCCAGAGCCACAACCACAGTCCCTACTGCAGTGAAATCCAGATTAATATATAATAATGAAAGGTCAAAAACCATTGAGTTCCATAGACAGTTACTGTGCTTCAAGCAGATTACTAAAACAAAAGCACAATCTGCACAAATTTATTTCGGAATTATACACATACCGTATATACTCGTGTATAAGCCGACCCGTGTATAAGCCGACCCCCCTACTTTTGCCCCCAAAAACTGGGAAAACTTATTGACTCGCGTATAAGCCGAGGGTGGACTCCAGCACAGGTATACAACCCCCAGCAGTGAGGTATACAGCAGCCTCCCCAGTGGTAGTATACAGCAGCAGCCCCAGTGGTAGTATACAGCAGCCCCAGAGGTATATACAGCCCCATATGCAGCCCCAGATGTATATGCAGCCCCAGAGGTATATGCAGCCCCATATGCAGCCCCAGAGGTATATGCAGCCCCATATGCAGCCCCAGAGGTATATGCAGCCCCATATGCAGCCCCAGAGGTATATGCAGCCCCATATGCAGCCCCATAGGTATATGCAGCCCCAGAGGTATATGCAGCCCCATATGCAGCCCCAGAGGTATATGCAGCCCCATATGCAGCCCCAGAGGTATATGCAGCCCCATATGCAGCCCCATAGGTATATGCAGCCCCAGAGGTATATGCAGCCCCATATGCAGCCCCAGAGGTATATGCAGCCCCATATGCAGCCCCAGAGGTATATGCAGCCCCATATGCAGCCCCATAGGTATATGCAGCCCCATAGGTATATGCAGCCCCAGAGGTATATGCAGCCCCATATGCAGCCCCAGAGGTATATGCAGCCCCATATGCAGCCCCAGAGGTATATGCAGCCCCATATGCAGCCCCAGAGGTATATGCAGCCCCATATGCAGCCCCAGAGGTATATGCAGCCCCATATGCAGCCCCAGAGGTATATGCAGCCTCATATGCAGCCCCATAGGTATATGCAGCCCCAGAGGTATATGCAGCCCCATATGCAGCCCCAGAGGTATATGCAGCCCCAGAGGTATATGCAGCCCCAGAGGTATATGCAGCCCCATATGCAGCCCCAGAGGTATATGCAGCCCTATATGCAGCCCCAGAGGTATATGCAGCCCCAGAGGTATATGCAGCCCCAGAGGTATATGCAGCCCCAGAGGTATATGCAGCCCCATATGCAGCCCCAGAGGTATATACAGCAGCAGCAGCCCCAGCCCCAGGGCTGTATACAGCAGCAGCAGCCCCAGCCCCAGGGCTGTATACAGCAGCAGCCCCAGGGCTGTATACAGCAGCAGCCCCAGGGCTGTATACAGCCGCAGCCCCAGGGCTGTATACAGCAGCAGCAGCCCCAGCCCCAGGGCTGTATACAGCAGCAGCCCCAGGGCTGTATACAGCCGCAGCCCCAGGGCTGTATACAGCCGCAGCCCCGGAGGTATACAGGCCCCCCATCAAGTTCCAGGGCCCCCCCCCCACTTGCGCGCCAGCCTGTAAGGTAAATTCATACTTACCGGTGTCCAGTCGCGCCGCCCGCAGCTGCCGACATGACGATTCCGGGCTCCATTCAGCGTCTTCCCGCGGCTTCCTGTAGTCGCGGGCAATGACGTCATTGCCCGCGACTACAGGAAATGCGGAAGACGCTGAATGGAGCCCGGAATCGTCATGTCGGCAGCTGCGGGCGGCGCGACTGGACACCGGTAAGTATGAATTTACCTTACAGGCTGGCGCGCAAGTGGGGGGGGGGGGCCCTGGAACTTGATGGGGGGCCTGTATACCTCCGGGGCTGCGGCTGTATTTTTTTTTTTTTTTTCATATACCGTATATACTCGCGTATAAGCCGAGGGGGGACTTTTCAGCCCAAATTTTGGGCTGAAAAACTCGGCTTATACGCGAGTATATACGGTAAGTATTCCAACGTGGGTAAAAAGGGAAATGAAGGCTATGTCAATGCAGTCGCACCTTCACCCTACTGGTTCCTGTACAGACTAGTATCCGTAGCTGCATAGTCCCTAGTGGCTCCTGCAAAGGCTGGAATATCCCCAAGGGTACGGACACACTGGCGTGAAAGTTGGACGACTGCAATGCGAGTTTTTCTCACATTTCAGTCGGACTAATGTTATTCAATGTCCAAGAACACATTTGTGTCTGGCGTTTTTTTTTATCATCCAAGAGACGGACAAGAAAGCAGTCGCAACATGCTGCAACAGTATGCGACCCATGCGCGAGACTCGCCAGTGCAAGTGTATGGGTCCAACAAAACTCGCGGACCACAATTGGACCACACACAGACCATCCGATAGGCAGATACATTATCATTCTGTAGCTCAGACAACTGTAAGTACTGTTCCTGTAAATTATTCAGTAAATAGCTGCTGAGAAAAAAAACAGATTGCACACGGAGGCCACCCTGATCAAAAAACGAACAACATTCGAACGACTCTGATACGTCAATCCGACAGTTTTTTTTTTACACGTCAGTGTGTTTCCAGCCTAACTAACACTAGAACCCACAACTCGAACTTCGACTTGTTCCTCGAACCTACTGGGTATCAAGAGCGGAGTTTGGTATGCACTATAAACAAAGATAGGAAAGTGTGCAGAGATAGGCAGGAACCCACATTGAGGAAACATAACACAAATTTACAAGTGGAAAAGGTGAAGTAGCAAATGCTAGGGTAACCTCCTACAAACCTAGTAGCACACCACAGAAAGGTGTAGGTAGGATAAGTAATAAAGCACATAGTAAATACCTCTCTTGTCTTTATCTAAGAGGAAAGAATCCCTAGCAGCGGGGCTGGAATTCCTTAGAAGAATCCACCCAGGAATATAGCCATAAGAGAAAGCTAGTATCAGAAGGGTATAAATAGCCATACCCAAAATGTGATAGGACAGAGAAAATCAGCAAGTGAGAACACCTGATAACCTCAAACCAAAAGGAGAGAATTAAAAGACCATCAGCATTTGAACAGGAGCTGATCATGCTGTGGCTCAGCAGGAAAGGAAACAGACCACACAGCACAAGGTCACTTGATCGAGTCCCGACGCCAAGGCATGACAGCTCTTTTATCAATACAATTTTCTATTAAAGATAGTCTGTGCTGTTTTGTTATTTGGTTTCTCTTTGGTTCTCACTCTTTTTGGCCTTCTTAGGGTGCTTTTACATCTGTGTTTATATCAAAATCGTAATTTCATGGAAAGCTGCATTTTTACCATTTCTGGATTTTTCTAAATTACCGCATGTATCCAGTCCATATTTTTCCAAAAACAAAACGGACAAGATGCGTGCGGTATGCATCTGGGAAATGCGTTTGTTTTTTCCCGGATCCAGAATTTTAGTGCCAGCCCACATGCTATATATAGACAGTGTTCTAGTGTGTCCAGAACTCATTTTTTTCTGGAATCAAGCGGAAAAATGGCTCTCTCATCTCAACAACTCAACTTTAGATTCAAAGTGGTTTTTAAACACGCGTGTTTTATAGGTTTAGCCTCTCAGAATGAGTGCAGAAGAAAATAAGTGGGCCAGAGACGTTGCCGATATTGGGTGCAATTACTTTGCGGCAAAAGACACATGGTGCATTCTGTATTTTATACTTAGAGCTGCGGAAACACCCTGACAAATTTATGAACTATCAGCGGATGAGTATATACAGCTGAGCCAAGGCACAAAGTGAACAGGTCTGTAAGACTGTTCACACCACCAAAAGACTAAATCACAGAACAACAGTGTAACAACATCTAAAAATACTGTGATATAAAAAATAAAGTGAAAAGCAAGTGCTAGAGAGAAAAGTATTAATAACAGGGTATATAGTTTACACCTTTTTGCAAAAAATGTATACAAAGCCGCTCTACCGCCATCAAGGTGACCCATATCAGCTCAGCTGTATGTATCTATTTAGTCTCTTGTTAAGCAAGATAGGGAGTGCTTCCCCCTTCCTTACTGAGCCAAACACATAAAGTGCTGTCTGCTGCACTGTGTCCATATTGCACTCTGGGCCTTCTGCATCCTGCATACATGAGGTATATGTACATAGGATCAGGTTTTAAATAAGTTAGATTAGGGACCGTTCTGATATGAGTCACCTTGACGGCGGTAGAATGGCTTCATACATTTTTTTTCAAAAAAAAATGTATTAACTAAGTACCATGTTATTACCGTATATACTCGTGTATAAGCCGAGTTTTTCAGCCCAAAATTTGGGCTGAAAAGTCTCCCCCTCGGCTTATACACGAGTCAGTACGGTGGTGGGGGCTGTGAAGGCTGGGGGAGGCTGCTGTATGAGCGGCCCCGTCACGTGGGGCCACTCATTATATATGCACTGCTTCCCCCTGTCAATCAGCGGCAGGGGGAAGCAGTGCATATATGCCCCCAAATGCTGGCACTCTTCCCCCTTGTAAGGGCCCCCCCCGCTGCGTATCTTACCATCCCGGTCTTCTGCACAGCGCCGCTCCTCGGTGCTCCGTTCTCCATGCTCCCGTCCTGCTACATCCGGGATCTCCGGCCATCGCAGGCATATGACGTCATCGCGCGACGGCCGGGGATCCCGGATGCAGCGAGGACGGGAGCATGGAGAACGGAGCACCGAGGAGCGGCGCTGAGCAGAAGACCGGGATGGTAAGATAAGCAGCGGGGGGGGGCCAGCATTTGGGGGCTGCTATATACCCCCTGGGGGCTGCTGTATACTACCACTGGGGCTGTATATACCACTGGGGCTGCTGTATACTACCACTGGGGCTGTATATACCACTGGGGCTGCTGTATACTATCACTGGGGCTGCTGTATACTACCACTGGGGCTGCTGTATACTACCACTGGGGCTGTATATACCACTGGGGCTGCTGTATACTACCACTGGGGCTGTATATACCTCTGGGGCTGCTGTATACTACCACTGGGGCTGTATATACCTCTGGGGCTGCTGTATATTACCACTGGGGCTGTATATATACCACTGGGGCTGTATATACCTCTGGGGCTGCTGTATACTACTGTTAAGGCAATAAAAGAGTTAATGATATTTGGTCCTAATTAGCTGAAGACTTTCAAACTCCATTTTGAGTACACTGATGTAATTCTCCCTGGTCCCTTTAAGATGTATGCTGTCCAGCATATATCTTCTACATCTGACTTTTCTTGTAAATTAATGTTTCCTGTGAACTTCCTCTTTCTTGCTCAGACTTACTATTCTTTCCAGACATGGTTAGGCAGAAAAGAGGAAGTCTGAACTCTGCAGCGAGAAATTGGGGAATTAACCAGATGTCTGAACTCTGATTAATCTTTGATTAATAAAGAAATGATGATGTAACGTTATTCTAAAAGGAAATCTGCTGGCATATGCAATATGGTGCAATATCCCTCCCCCCTTGTAACGTCCCTATAAGAAGCTGGCATTGCTTGTTTAATAAAGGTTATCTGTAATTTTACTTTGACCTGGTGTGTCAAGTGTATTTTTACTCGGTGGTCCGGACACACCAGATAACCATTCAATTTGGCAGAAGACACATTAAGAGGTTAAGCCCACCGGAGAGGTGTGAGGCTCTCCATTTCACTACCACTGGGGCTGCTGTATACTACCACTGGGGCTGCTGTATACTACCACTGGGGCTGCTGTATATACCACTGGGGCTGTATATACTACCACTGGGGCTGTATATACCACTGGGGCTGCTGTATACTACCACTGGGGCTGTATATACCACTGGGGCTGCTGTATACTACCACTGGGGCTGCTGTATACTACCACTGGGGCTGTATATACCACTGGGGCTGTATATACCACTGGGGCTGCTGTATACTACCACTGGGGCTGTATATACCTCTGGGGCTGCTGTATACTACCACTGGGGCTGCTGTATACTACCACTGAAGCTGTATATACCACTGGATCTGCTGTATATACCTCTGGGGCTGCTGTATACTAACTACTGGGGCTGCTGCTGTATATACCACTGGGGCTGCTGCTGTATATACCTCTGGGGCTGCTGCTGTATATACCACTGGGGCTGCTGCTGTATACTACCACTGGGGCTGCTGTATACTAACTACTGGGGCTGCTGCTGTATATACCACTGGGGCTGCTGCTGTATATACCACTGGGGCTGCTGCTGTATACTACCACTGGGGCTGCTGTATATACCTCTGGGGCTGCTGTATACCACACTGCTGGGGGCTGTATACCTGTGCTGGGGTCCACCCTCGGCTTATACACGAGTCAATAGGTTTTCCCAGGTTTTGGGGGCAAAAGTAGGGGGGTCGGCTTATACACGGGTCGGCCTTTACACGAGTATATACGGTAACACTTTTTTATTAGCACATGCATTTTATTATTACCTATTATAGCAGAGTATTTCTAGATGTTTGTTATACTGTTTTTTTTCTGTGGTCTAGTTTTTCAGTGGTGTGAATACGGTCCTACAGACCTGTTCACTTTGTGCTTTGGCTCAGCTGTAAGCAGGCCACTTTCTGGCTACCAGGCGGACTTCTGAGTAAGGATGGCACCAGCCCCATAGGAAGAAGCAGCCACTTCCCAGAAGAACCGCTTGTTGATATTTGGCCTATTGAGTGTCGGTGCCAATGAGAAGGCCTGCTTGAGGTTGACAAAAGCTCTTTCCTCTTCAGGAGCCCTTGCGGGTCAAGGCCAAGATAAGAAGTACATGGGATGTGAAATGCGGAATGAATCGATGGTAGTAGTTGATGAAGCCCACGAACCGCTGAATCCTCTTCAGTCCATCATGACGAGGCCACTTGAGGACTGCTGACACCTTTTCTGGATCCATTTTCCAACCGGTGTCAGAGATTATGTAGTCCAGAAAGGGAAGGGAAGTCCATTCAAAGATGCACTTCTTGAATTTAGCATCATAGCAATTCTCCCTCCGACTCTGCAGAATCTGACAGACCTGTGTGCAGGCAGGTTGGCAGAGAACACTAGAATGTCGTTCAGGTACACGACCACACATGAGTAGAGAAGGTCCTGGAAGATGTCACCCACAAATTCATGGAAGACCACCGGAGCATTGCTTAATCTGAATGGAATTACACTGTACTTGTAGTGGCCATCACAGGTGTTAAAGGTAGTTTTCTCTAGGCCTTTCCACAACAGCATAGGAGTTTGCCTCTCCACGTCCTATTAGGGACAGGAAGCACAAGAGAGGTTAAAAGGATCCTCCCACTAGCCGGTATCTTTCCTGTCCCCATGGGGAGGTTTGTCTTCTATGCTGTGGTGGGCCAGCAAGCTACAGCATACCTGATCTGCCAGGCAGTCTTGGTCGGACCTTGCTCCTCCTCTGCTGCTCCCACGGCTGGATGCTGTGGGACCCCTGTCTAGCCCTCCGGATCCCTATTGGGGCGGATGCGGGCCGTAGTATCCCCGGTCAGTGGCCTCCACTCTGGGAGCCTGCCGGCTGCTTCCCGCACACTGTATGCTGTCCCGCGACCGGAAGTGACGTCGGTGGGCAGGACTTCCGGTCACGCGCTCCCTGGTGGGAGAGTGGCGGTTCCAGATGAAGGACTCGGGACAGCGTGCGGGCACGTCCTCGATGGCGGCCTGCCCAGGACCCGGTGCGGGAGGTGGGGAATACCATTCTAACACTGGGTGGGGCAGGCATTCCTGGATAAAGATGTGAGAAAGACGGCACTCACCAGGTCAGCGGGTAACGGGATCTTTATTTCGGGAACATACAAAGTGCAGGGAGGGGGCACCGAGGTGACAACGGGTCCGTTTCGGGCAAAGGCCCTTCTACCGGTCTACCGGCCGTGACCGGTAGAAGGGCCTTTGCCCGAAACGGACCTGGTGAGTGCCGTCTTTCTCACATTTTGATGACGTATTGTTTCACTATACTGGCACTACCGGTTGCACTAGTGCTTACCGCCTCACATGCATATTCCACTGCCTGAGAAGGATTGCTGGTCGTAGTGGTGCCCCTTTTTCGTTTCTGTTGGATTTTTTATTCCTGGATAAAGGCTGCCCTGAAGCCGGCTGAACCATGGTAAGCTGCTGCACAGTGGTGTGTCGCCATGTCTTCCTTTGTATCTGCAGAGCCCAGTGTTCCCCCTGCCTCAGTAAGTCTGTGGGTGTAAGGGGATGGGGGTCCCTTAAGTTCGGTTAGACAGTATAGCTGGCGGTCCTTGGCCTGTGTAGTGTATATTTAATATGACAAGACCGCCCCTAAGAAGTCTAATAAATGTCTGGAGTATGTTAAGAAACTCCCTACAGAATGGAACAAGAAGTTGTGCCAGAGCTGCATTGGCAAAATCATTAGGGCTGAACACCCTAGCCTGGTGGACAACTTGAGGTCCATCGTAAAGCAGGAAATTCAAGCTTTCCTGACTTCCTTTGCACCTACGGCTTCTATTGCCGGGCCTCCCTCCCCTAAGAGAAGGAAGCTCCAGGCTGCCCCTTTAGACTCTGAGGACCCTGACTCCAACTCTCAACCTGAGGACGCCTCATCCTCTAAACAGGCGGATCTTCGTAAATTTCTGTTCTCCTCAGATGATATCAGGGAACCTATTGGGGCTGTTCGGAGCACTATGGGGTTGGAAGAGGAACAGATGCCCTCCTGTGTCCAGGACGAGATGTTTTCCGGACTTAAAGCCACTAAGCAAACAGGCTTTCCGGTTCACTCCACCATACTGAATCTTGTCTCACAGGAATGGGAATTTCCTGAGAAACTATTCAACAGTGATCTCAGTCGCAGGTTTCCTCTAGAGTCTAGTGAGATCCAATGGGATATTCCAAAGGTGGATGTGCAGGTGGCACGTGTGGCTAAAAAAAACGCACTTCCTTTTGAAGATGCGTCCCAACTTAAGGATCAGATGGACCGAAAGATCTTTATGAAGAGCTCATGGGAAGCCTCCTCAGCTACTATAGAGGCAAATACTGCCTCCACTTGTGTGTCTAGATCCCTCCTTAAATGGATGCACCAGCTGGAATCTCATATTTCACAGGGCACCCCTTGGGAGGAACTCCGGGAGTCTTTCCTTACTCCGGAAAGCAACCTGTTTTCTCGCGGACGCCTCTGCGGAGTCAGTCCGTTTGGATGCCAGAATTTCGGTCCTGTCCAATTCCGCCAGATGGGCTTTGTGGTTAAAAATGTGGAGTGGTGACTCCACTTCCAAAATGAGGCTATGCTCCCTCCCCTTCGAAGGGGATTTGGTGTTTGGCCCAGCTTTGGAGGAGATCCTGGAAAAGGCGACTGACCGCAAGGCTCTTCCAGAGCAAAAGCCCCACCCGGAAAAGGGACTTTCATCCCTCGGTGCCTCAGACCTCCCAGCCCAAGGGTAAGTCCGGTCAGTGGAGTTACCGGAAGGGGAAGAATATCCTTGTCCCGTCCCATCAGCAGCATCAACAACCTGACAAACAGTGACTCAGTCCGGGTGGGGGGGGCGACTTGCGTCCTTTAATCCCCAGTGGAGAGTGATCACCACTTCCCAGTGGGTTCTAAAGGTAATTTCCGAAGGTCTCATCGAATTCGAGTTGCTTTCCACATTGGGGCTCCGGGTCACTGCCCTGCCTTCGCGAGAAGCTCAGGGTATACTGTACACAATAGTGCAGGAAATACTTTGTCCAAATGTCATTTCATCCATTTCAGGCCAGAAAAGGGGAATCGGTCACTACTCCGGCCTCCTCTTGGTCAGGAAACCCTCGGGGGCTTTCCAAGTGATTATCAATCTGGAATGCCTCACCCAACATGTCCGTTACCGGCGTTTCAAAATGGAATCAATCAAATTTGCAGTTCCGCTAATAGGACACAACCACCAGATGGCGACCATCGATTTGAAGGATGCATACTTCCATGTTCCTATTCATCCTCGGCACAGGAAGTTCCTAAACTTTGTGGTACTGCACAATGGGGAAATCCTCCATTTCCAGTTCAATGTCCTTCCCTTCCGAATCTCCTCGGCTCCCAGGATCTTCTCAAAGATTATGGCGGAAGTGGTGGCCTTCCTGAGAGGTCGGGGCATTTGTCTAGTGCCGTACCTGGACGATTTTATTCTCGTTGCTCCATCCACTCCGGACCTCCGGAACAGCGTGGAGGAGTCCCTGAGAGTGCTGCGTTCTTTGGGCTGGATCTCCAATCTCCAGATGTCCCATCACCAGATATCCTCCAAGAGAAGGTTTCTCGGGATCCTGTTGGACTCCGACAAACAAGCTTACTTCCTCCCAGACGACCACAGGTTGACACTTCAAACCAAGATGTCGAATCTGCGTCGGCAGTCATCTCCCACCCTTCGGGCCGCAATGTCGGTTCCGGGATCCATGACGCCCTGCATACTGTCGGTCCTGTGGACTCAGGCCCACTTTTGAGCCCTTCAAGATCATGTCCTTTCACACTGGGACAGGCTACCTCAACAAACGGTATCACCTGTCTGGACCCGTCTTCTCATCTCTCCTCTGGTGGTTGGACCCCAGAACTTGCTGAAATGGGTGTCCTGGGATCAGTCCCCAGTCGTCACTCTTACTACAAATGCCAGCCAGAGGGAGTTGGGGGCAATGATTGCCCGACTTAAGACCCCCTGAATCGGGGTGTGGGCAATCAGTTCCTAGTCCTCCAATTACCGTAAGCTGAGGGCGGTAGGAGAAGCCCTCCTTGCCACTTGCGATCTGATCAAGGGATCTTACGTTCTTGTATATTCGGACAACGTCACCACGGTGGCTCACCTCCGTCATCAAGGAGTTACTCAATCTACTGCTCTGAAGTCTGTGTCCTCTCGGATCTTCCTCTGGGCAGAACAGTTCCTACTGTCCCTTTCTGCGGTCAACCTGAAAGGGTCACTGAACCTGCAGGTGGATTTTCTAAGTCGCCAGGACATCCACCCAGGAGAGTGGAGCCTATACCAGGCTGTTTTCTGCTCACTGGTAGCAAGATGGGGTACCCCGGACATCGACCTATTCACCTCCAGCGCCAATCGAAAGGTTGCAACATATTTCTCCCTGAACCCGCGGGACGACACGGTGGGAGTGGATGCCTTCTCACAGACGTAGGACTTTCATCTCGCCTATGCCTTCCCATCTGTTCCCCTCTTGGCAAGTACACTATGGAAGATCTGGGAAGAAAGGGTTCCAACAACACTAGTGGCTCCTCTGTGGCCGAGAAGGAGCTGGTACAATCTGATTGTGTCTCTCCAGATCGATGGTCCTGTGGTTCTGAGTCCAGACCCCAGTCTGCTGTCACAAGGTCCGCTGTTTCATCCAGATCCATGGAGGCTCAGTTTAGCTGCATAGCTTCTGTGGCCCAGGTGTTGAAAACTCAGGGCCTGTCTGATAAAGTGGTGGCTACTTTACAAAAAAAAATCGTAATCCAGTCACTAATGCAATTTATAATAAAGTATGGAAGAAATTCTCCTCCTGACCCGCTCCATCCTGATATCTCGCAAATTTTGGATTTTCTCCAGAATGGGTTGGACCTGGGGGCTTAAGCCCAGAACGTTAAAAGTGCAAGTTTCTGCTCTCATCTCCGTTTTTGATTTAGCGCATCATCGCTCTATTCGCAGATTTATGGCATCTGCTTCTAGAATCTGTCCACGTTCGAAGATTACTTCTCCCGCCTGGGATCTCAACGTGGTTTTGACTGGACTGTCCCATTCTCTCTATGAACCGCTATCATCCTGTGATCTCCGGTTACTGTCTCACAAAACGACCTTTCTAGTGGCAATCAAGTCTGCGCAACGAGTAGGAGAACTTCAGGCTTTGTCCATCTGGGAATCGCATTTAATGATCCGTGATGACAGCGAGGAATTAGAAAATGATATCAGTTACGTGTGCATTTTTGACTTGATAGTTTGTTCATTGTCTTTTTAAAGCAAAACTAACAGTGACATACTAGTACAGAGGGGAGAGGGGACCCTGACCTTGCGGGCTTACACTCTAAAGGGCAATGGGGGGGGGAGACAGTATGTTGAGTCTGCTCTGGTGGTGGTGGAGCGCCGGGTCCAGCGGTGGTGGAGCACCGAGTCCAGTGATGGTGAGGTGGCACCGTGCTCTTTGCAGGCTGTAGGCTGTTCTGAAGAGATGGGTTTTCAGGTTCCGAGTACGGGGGTGCAGAATTCCAGAGGATGGGGGATGCTCGTGCGAAGTTTTGCAGGCAGTTAGATGAGGAATGTACAAGTGTGGAGGAAAGGAGGAGGTCTTGGGAGGATCGAAGATTGCGAGTTGGATGATATCGGGAGATTAGTTCAGAGATATATGGGGGGGACAGATTGTGGACGGCTTTGTAAGTCAATGTTAGTAGTTTGAATTGGATACGCTGGAGAATTTGGAACCAGTCAAGGGATTTGCAGAGGGGAGAAGTGGAGGAGCAGCAAGGAGGGAGGTGGATTAGTCGGGCAGACGATTTAAGGACAGATTGGAGATGTGCAAGAGTGTTAGCAGGGAGGCAACAAAGGAGGAGGTTGCAGTAGTCGAGACTGGAGATGATGAGGGCATGCACTAGTAGTTTAATAGATTGAGGGTTGAGAAAGGGACAGATTCTGGAAATATTTGTGAGTTGGAGGTGGCAGGAGGTGGTGAGAGCTTGGATGTGCGGTTTGAAGGATAAGGCAGAGTCAAGGATTTCTCCAAGGCAGCGGACTTCAGATACAGGGCAAAGTGTGATATCATTTATTGTGATAGATAGATCAGGTAAGGGAGGTGTGTGAGGAGGGGGAAAGATGAGGAGTTCAGTTTTGTCTGAGGTGGATATGACTGATAGACACTCTAGGATTCTGGACCAGAGGTGTAGATCTGAGTGTTGTCAGTTTACAGGTGAGACTGGAATCCATGGGACTATGAGTCATAGGCTAAGGGTATAGATGGAAAAAAGAAGGGGTCCCAGGACAGAGCCTTGAGGGACCCCAACAGAGAGGGGATGGAGTGAGGAGGTCATGTGGGAGTGGGAGACATTAAATGTGCAGTTGGAAAGGTAGGAGGAGATCCAGGAGAGGGCAAGGTCAGTGATACCAATGGAAGAAAGGATCTGTAATAGGAAACAGTGGTCGAGTGCAGGGGACAGATCAAGAAGGAGGAGGGTGGAAAAGTGTCCGTCAGCTTTGGCGGTAAGTAGGTCGTTAGTAATATTCGTTAAGGCAATTTCGGTGGAGAGTTGGGCCGGAAGCCAGATTTAAGGTTGAGAGGTGGGATGAGAGTACAGTGTGGCTTTTCAAGACGTTTGGAGCTGAACGGGAGCAGCAATATGGGGCGGTAGCTGGATGTGGAGGTTGGATCAAGGGATGGCTTCTTTAAGATAGGTGTAATTGCTGCGTATACGGACAAGATTCTAAGCACCTCGGAGGTCGGGCTTGAAGAAGATTCTGGAACCTTGGAGATGGTCGAATAACAACAGATACTTCTTTTTCACCATGATTTGATTGAGGCCTCTATAATCTGTACATGGCCGAAAAGAACCATCCTTTTTCTTTACAAAGAAGAAACTGGCTCTGGCAAGAGAAGAGGATTTCCAGGTAAATCTCCTTGCCAGATTCTCCTTTATGTATTTGGATATGGCTTGGGTTTCCACCTTTGACAGAGAATAGATTCGACCATAGGGAGGTGAGGAACCAAGAAGTAAGTCGATTGGGCAATCATACAGACTATATGGTGGCAGCTTCTCAGCCTCATTATTGATGAAGATGTAGAACCAGTAGGCAGATGGGCAGGACGGGGGGTACAAATTTAAAACAGACCTTTATTGGCCCCTTGTGCTGCCACTTCGCGTTTCGACAGTAATTCAGCTGTCTTCATCATATGGTACCAGACTAGGGCCTCACCAAACAGATGTGGCATCAGGAAGGTCACTTTGGCCTGATCAGAGGTGATCAGGTTGGGCAAGCGTTCACAGTGCAATAAGCATTGATTAACGAAGCCCCTGCACTGCCTGGGGTTGTCATCAAACTGGAGGAGCAGCCAGATAAGGGCTGGAACCTGCAGTTGTAACCACTACAGGATCTGGTGCTGAACCTGGGCAGGTTCAGATGGAGCGGCCGCTGTCATGATATTCAAGCTGGTATGCTAGGAAACAGTCTTTTCTGTATAATGACTTGTATATAGGGCAAAATTAAAAAGAGGAAGAAACCCCCCCCCCCGCCTCCTTCACTCCATAATATGCAGGCCGTCTCAGCGTAGTTCCCTGTCGCCTATGACTACACTGTGTGCAGAATTATTAGGCAAATGAGTATTGTGATCACGATACTTTTTATACATATTGTCCTACTCCAAGCTGTATAGGCTGAAAGCCAACTACCAATGAAGTAAATCAGGTGATGGCATCTCTGTAATGAGGAGGGGTGTGGTGTAATGACATCAGCACCCTATATAAGGTGTGCTTAATTATTAGGCAGATGCCTTTCCTTAGGCAAAATGGGTTAGAAGAGAGATGTGACGGCTCTGAAAAGTCCACAATTGTGAGATGTCTTTCAGAGGGATGCAGCAGTCTGGAAATTGCTAAACGTTTGAAGTGTGATCACCGAACAATCAAGCGTTTCATGGCAAATAGCCAACAGGGTCACAAGAAGCGTGAGGGCAAAAAAAGGTGCAAAATAACTGCCCATGAATTGAGGAAAATCAAGCGTGAAGCTGCCAAGATGCCATTTGCCACCAGTTTTTTCCATAATTCAAAGCTGCAATGTTAGCTCTACTCCGACTCAGACGCCAGCAAGGTGGAGGTGGGGTACTGGTATGGGCTGGTATCATCACAGATGAACTTGTGGGACCTTTTCGGGTTGAGGATGAAGTGAAGCTCAACTCCCGGACCTACTGCCTTCTTCAAGCAGTGGTACAGGAAGAAGTTGGGATCGTTCAAGAAAAACATGATTTTCATGCAGGACAATGCTCCATCACATGCATCCAACTACTCCACAGCATGGCTGGCCAGTAAAGGTTTAAAAGAAGAAAAAATAATGACATGGCCCCCTTGTTCAGCTGATCTGAAACCCATAGAGAACCTGTGGTCCCTCCTAAAATGTGAGATCTACAGGGAGGGAAAACAGTACACCTCTGGGGACAGTGTCTGGGAGGGAAAACAGTACACCTCTGGGGACAGTGTCTGGGAGGGAAAACAGTACACCTCTGGGAACAGTGTCTGGGAGGGAAAACAGTACACCTCTGGGGACAGTGTCTGGGAGGGAAAACAGTACACCTCTGTGAACCGTGGAGGCTGTGGTGGCTGCTGCATGCAATGTGGATTGTAAACAGATCAAGCAACTGACACAATCTATGGATGGAGGCTGCTGAGTGTCATCGAAAGAAAGGGGGCTATATTGGGCACTCATTTTTTGGGGTTTTGTTTTTGCATGTCAGAATATTGAGTGAAGCCAGCCTTTTTCTGATAGCATATTGAGGTGAAGCCAGCCTTCTTCTGATAGCATATTGGGGTGAATCCAGCCTTCTGATAGCATATTGGGGTGAAGCCAGCCTTCTGATAGCATATTGAGGTGAAGCCAGCCTTCTTCTGATAGCATATTGGGGTGAAGCCAGCCTTCTGATAGCATATTGGGGTGAAGCCAGCCTTCTGATAGCATATTGGGGTGAAGCCAGCCTTCTGATAGCATATTGGGGTGAAGCCAGCCTTCTGATAGCATATTGGGGTGAAGCCAGTCTTCTGATAGCATATTGGGGTGAAGCCAGTCTCCTTCTGATAGCATATTGGGGTGAAGCCAGTCTTCTGATAGCATATTGGGGTAAAGCCAGCCTTCTTCTGAAAGCATATTGGGGTGAATCCAGCCTTCTGATAGCATATTGGAGTGAAGCCAGCCTTCTTCTGATAGCATATTGGGGTGAAGCCAGCCTTCTGATAGCATATTGGGGTGAAGCCAGCCTTCTGATAGCATATTGGGGTGAAGCCAGTCTTCTGATAGCATATTGGGGTAAAGCCAGCCTTCTTCTGAAAGCATATTGGGGAGAAGCCAGCCTTCTGATAGCATATTGGGGTGAAGCCAGCCTTCTTCTGATAGCATATTGGGGTGAAAGCAGTGAGTCTGGAGCACACCCCGCTGAAACAGTCATTATACAAATTCATGCGCAATTATCGCAATACGCCACATTCTACTACTAATGCTGCTCCAGCTCATCTAATGTTCAACAGAACTCCGTGCATACGTATCCCTGACGTGACCAGTCATCCCTTACCAAGTGTCTCCTCTGTGCGATCAGCAGACTCTTCTAACAAACAAGCTATGAAGCGTTATGCAGTCAGAAGGCGAAGGGCACAGCCGAGTGCCATCAAGAAAGGGGAGTTGTTGTCGTGCGTCAGAAACCAACCAACAAGACCTCAGCTACATATAATCCTGCACAATACAATGTGACTGATAAGAAAGGCAGCATGGTCACGGCTGAGGGAAATACAATGTGACTGATAAGAAAGGCAGCATGGTCACGGCTGAGCGAAATACAATGTGACTGATAAGAAAGGCAGCATGGTCACGGCAGATCCAAATACAATGTTACTGATAAGAAAGGCAGCATGGTCACGGCTGAGCGATATACAATGTGACTGATAAGAAAGGCAGCATGGTCACGGCTGAGCCAAATACAATGTTACTGATAAGAAAGGCAGCATGGTCACGGCTCAGCATAATACAATGTGACTGATAAGAAAGGCAGCATGGTCACGGCTGAGCGAAATACAATGTGACTGATAAGAAAGGCAGCATGGTCACGGCTGAGCCAAATACAATGTGACTGATAAGAAAGGCAGCATGGTCACGGCTGAGCCAAATACAATGTGACTGATAAGAAAGGCAGCATGGTCACAGCTGAGCGTAATACAATGTTACTGATAAGAAAGGCAGCATGGTCACGGCTGAGCGTAATACAATGTTACTGATAAGAAAGGCAGCATGGTCACGGCTGAGCGTAATACAATGTTACTGATAAGAAAGGCAGCATGGTCACGGCTGAGCGTAATACAATGTTACTGATAAGAAAGGCAGCATGGTCACGGCTGAGCGAAATACAATGTTACTGATAAGAAAGGCAGCATGGTCACGGCTGAGCGTAATACAATGTTACTGATAAGAAAGGCAGCATGGTCACGGCTGAGCGTAATACAATGTTACTGATAAGAAAGGCAGCATGGTCACGGCTGAGCGTAATACAATGTTACTGATAAGAAAGGCAGCATGGTCACGGCTGAGCGAAATACAATGTTACTGATAAGAAAGGCAGCATGGTCACGGCTGAGCCAAATACAATGTGACTGATAAGAAAGGCAGCATGGTCACGGCTGAGCCAAATACAATGTGACTGATAAGAAAGGCAGCATGGTCACGGCTGAGCCAAATACAATGTTACTGATAAGAAAGGCAGCATGGTCACGGCTGAGCCTAATACAATGTTACTGATAAGAAAGGCAGCATGGTCACGGCTGAGCGAAATACAATGTGACTGATAAGATAGGCAGCATGGTCACGACTGAGAGAAATACAATGTTACTGATAAGAAAGGCAGCATGGTCACGGCTGAGCGATATACAATGTTACTGATAAGAAAGGCAGCATGGTCACGGCTGAGTGTAATACAATGTGACTGATAAGAAAGGCAGCATGGTCACGGCTGAGCGTAATACAATGTTACTGATAAGAAAGGCAGCATGGTCACGGCTGAGCGAAATACAATGTGACTGATAAGAAAGGCAGCATGGTCACGGCTGAGCGTAATACAATGTTACTGATAAGAAAGGCAGCATGGTCACGGCTGAGCGTAATACAATGTGACTGATAAGAAAGGCAGCATGGTCACGGCTGAGCGTAATACAATGTTACTGATAAGAAAGGCAGCATGGTCACGGCTGAGCCAAATACAATGTTACTGATAAGAAAGGCAGCATGGTCACGGCTGAGCGTAATACAATGTGACTGATAAGAAAGGCAGCATGGTCACGGCTGAGCGTAATACAATGTTACTGATAAGAAAGGCAGCATGGTCACGGCTGAGCGTAATACAATGTGACTGATAAGAAAGGCAGCATGGTCACGGCTGAGGGAAATACAATGTTACTGATAAGAAAGGCAGCATGGTCACGGCTGAGCAAAATACAATGTGACTGATAAGAAAGGCAGCATGGTCACGGCTGAGCGTAATACAATGTGACTGATAAGAAAGGCAGCATGGTCACGGCTGAGCGTAATACAATGTGACTGATAAGAAAGGCAGCATGGTCACGGCTGAGCGATATACAATATGACTGATAAGAAAGGCAGCATGGTCACGGCTGAGCGAAATACAATGTGACTGATAAGAAAGGCAGCATGGTCACGGCTGAGCGTAATACAATGTTACTGATAAGAAAGGCAGCATGGTCACGGCTGAGCGAAATACAATGTGACTGATAAGAAAGGCAGCATGGTCACGGCTGAGCGTAATACAATGTGACTGATAAGAAAGGCAGCATGGTCACGGCTGAGCGTAATACAATGTGACTGATAAGAAAGGCAGCATGGTCACGGCTGAGCGAAATACAATGTGACTGATAAGAAAGGCAGCATGGTCACGGCTGAGCCAAATACAATGTTACTGATAAGAAAGGCAGCATGGTCACGGCTGAGCCAAATACAATGTGACTGATAAGAAAGGCAGCATGGTCACGGCTGAGCGTAATACAATGTTACTGATAAGAAAGGCAGCATGGTCACGGCTGAGCCAAATACAATGTTACTGATAAGAAAGGCAGCATGGTCACGGCTGAGCCAAATACAATGTGACTGATAAGAAAGGCAGCATGGTCACGGGCTGAGCGAGATACAATGTGACTGATAAGAATGGCAGCATGGTCACGGCTGAGCGTAATACAATGTGACTGATAAGAAAGGCAGCATAGTCACGGCTGAGCCAAATACAATGTGACTGATAAGAAAGGCAGCATGGTCACGGCTGAGCGAGATACAATGTTACTGATAAGAAAGGCAGCATGGTCACGGCTGAGTGTAATACAATGTTACTGATAAGAAAGGCAGCATGGTCCCGGCTGAGCGTAATACAATGTTACTGATAAGAAAGGCAGCATGGTCACGGCTGAGCGTAATACAATGTTACTGATAAGAAAGGCAGCATGGTCACGGCTGAGCGTAATACAAGTGACTGATAAGAATGGCAGCATGGTCACGGCTGAGCGTAATACAATGTTACTGATAAGAAAGGCAGCATGGTCACGGCTGAGCGTAATACAATGTTACTGATAAGAAAGGCAGCATGGTCACGGCTGAGCGTAATACAATGTTACTGATAAGAAAGGCAGCATGGTCACGGCTGAGCCAAATACAATGTTACTGATAAGAAAGGCAGCATGGTCACGGCTGAGCGTAATACAATGTTACTGATAAGAAAGGCAGCATGGTCACGGCTGCTGAACGTAATACATGTGACTGATAAGAAAGGCAGCATGGTCACGGCTGAGCGTAATACAATGTTACTAAGAAAGGCAGCATGGTCACGGCTGAGCGTAATACAATGTTACTGATAAGAAAGGCAGCATGGTCACGGCTGAGCCAAATACAATGTTACTGATAAGAAAGGCAGCATGGTCACGGCTGAGCGTAATACAATGTGACTGATAAGAAAGGCAGCATGGTCACGGCGCTGAGCGTAATAAAATGTTACTGATAAGAAAGGCAGCATGGTCACGGCTGAGCGTAATACAATGTTACTGATAAGAAAGGCAGCATGGTCACGGCTGAGCGTAATACAATGTGACTGATAAGAAAGGCAGCATGGTCACGGCTGAGCGTAATACAATGTTACTGATAAGAAAGGCAGCATGGTCACGGCTGAGCGAAATACAATGTGACTGATAAGAAAGGCAGCATGGTCACGGCTGAGCGTAAATACAATGTTACTGATAAAAGGCAGCATGGTCACGGCTGAGCGAAATACAATGTTACTGATAAGAAAGGCAGCATGGTCACGGCTGAGCGTAATACAATGTACTGATAAGAAAGCAGCATGGTCACGGCTGAGCGTAATACAATGTTACTGATAAGAAAGCAGCATGGTCACGACTGAGCGTAATACAATGTGACTGATAAGAAAGCAGCATGGTCACGGCTGAGCGTAAATACAATGTGACTGATAAGAAGGCAGCATGGTCACGGCTGAGCGTAATACAATGTTACTGATAAGAAAGGCAGCATGGTCACGGCTGAGAGTAATACAATGTTACTATAAGAAAGGCAGCATGGTCACGGCCTGAGCGTAAATACAATGTTACTGATAAGAAAGGCAGCATGGTCACGGCTGAGCGTAATACAATGTTACTGATAAGAAAGGCAGCATGGTCACGGCTGAGCGTAATACAATGTTACTGATAAGAAAGGCAGCATGGTCACGGCTGAGCAAATACAATGTTTACATGATGTAACAAGAAAAGGCAGCATGGTCACGGCTGAGCGAAATACAATGTGACTGATAAGAAAGGCAGCATGGTCACGGCTGAGCAAATACAATGTTACTGATAAGAAAGGCAGCATGGTCACGGCTGAGCGAAATACAATGTGACTGATAAGAAAGGCAGCATGGTCACGGCTGAGCGTAATACAATGTTACTGATAAGAAAGGCAGCATGGTCACGGCTGAGCGTAATACAATGTTGACTGATAAGAAAGGCAGCATGGTCACGGCTGAGCGAAATACAATGTTCTGATAAGAAAGGCAGCATGGTCACGGCTGAGCGAAATAACAAGTGACTGATAAGAATGGCAGCATGGTCACGGCTGAGTGTAATACAATGTTACTGATAAGAAAGGCAGCATGGTCACGGCTGAAGTAATACAATGTTACTAAGAAAGGCAGCACGGTCACGGCTGAGCGAAATACAATGTTACTGATAAGAAAGGCAGCATGGTCATGGCTGAGCGTAATACAATGTTACTGATAAGAAAGGCAGCATGGTCACGGGCTGAAGTATACAATGTTACTAAGAAAGGCAGCATGGTCACGGCTGAGCGAAATACAATGTTACTGATAAGAAAGGCAGCATGGTCACGGCTGAATGTAATACAATGTTACTAAGAAAGGCAGCATGGTCACGGCTGAGCCAAATACAATGTGACTGATAAGAAAGGCAGCATGGTCACGGCTGAGCGTAATACAATGTTACTGATAAGAAAGGCAGCATGGTCACGGCTGAGCGTAATACAATGTGACTGATAGAAAGGAATGGCACGCTGAGATCATGTACTGATAAGAAGCGCATGGTCAGGCTACTATACAATGTACTGATAAGAAAGGCAGCATGGTCACGGGCTGAGCGTAATACAATGTTACTGATAAGAAAGGCAGCATGGTCACGGCTGAGCGTAATACAATGTATGATGATAGAAAGGCAGCATGGTCACGGCTGCTGAGCGTAATACAATGTGACTGATAAGAAAGGCAGCATGGTCACGGCTGAGCGATAATACATGTTACTGATAAGAAAGGCAGCATGGTCACGGCTGAGCGATAATACAATGTGTACTGATAAGAAAGGCAGCATGGTCACGGCTGAGCGAAATACAATGTTACTAGATACGAATAAGGAGGCGCATGGTCACGGCTGAGCGTAATACAATGTGACTGATAAGAAAGGCAGCATGGTCACGGCTGAGTAATACAATGTTACTGATAAGAAAGGCAGCATGGTCACGGCTGAGCGTAATACAATGTTACTGATAAGAAAGGCAGCATGGTCACGGCTGAGCGTAATACAATGTGACTGATAAGAAAGGCAGCATGGTCACGGCTGAGCGTAATACAATGTGACTGATAAGAAAGGCAGCATGGTCACGGCTGAGCGTAATACAATGTTGACTGATAAGAAAGGCAGCATGGTCACGAGCTGAGCAATACAATGTGACTGATAAGAAAGGCAGCATGGTCACGGCTGAGCGTAATACAATGTTACTGATAAGAAAGGCAGCATGGTCACGGCTGAGGTAATACAATGTTACTGATAAGAAAGGCAGCATGGTCACGGCTGAGCGAATACAATGTTACTGATAAGAAAGGCAGCATGGTCACGGCTGAGCGAAATACAATGTGACTGATAAGAAAGGCAGCATGGTCACGGCTGAGCGTAATACAATGTTACTGATAAGAAAGTCAGCATGGTCACGGCTTAGCGAAATACAATGTGACTGATAAGAAAGGCAGCATGGTCACGGCTGAGCGTAATACAATGTTACTGATAAGAAAGCAGCATGGTCACGGCTGAGCTAAATACAATGTAACTGATAAGAAAGGCAGCATGGTCACGGCTGAGCAAATACAATGTTACTGATAAGAAAGGCAGCATGGTCACGGCTGAGCGTAATACAATGTTACTGATAAGAAAGGCAGCATGGTCACGGCTGAGCGTAATACAATGTGACTGATAAGAAAGGCAGCATGGTCACGGCTGAGCGTAATACAATGTGTCTGATAAGAAAGGCAGCATGGTCACGGCTGAGCGTAATACAATGTTACTGATAAGAAAGGCAGCATGGTCACGGCTGAGCAAATACAATGTGACTGATAAGAAAGGCAGCATGGTCACGGCTGAGCAAATACAATGTTTACTGATAAGAAAGGCAGCATAGTCACGGCTCAGCGTAATACAAATGTGACTGATAAGAAAGGCAGCATGGTCACGGCTGAGCGTAATACAATGTGACTGATAAGAAAGGCAGCATAGGTCACGGCTAGCGTAATACAATGTGACTGATAAGAAAGGCAGCATGGTCACGGCTGCAGCGTAATACAGTGTTACTGATAAGAAAGGCAGCATGGTCACGGCTAGCGTAATACAATGTTACTGATAAGAAAGGCAGCATGGTCACGGCTGAGCGTAATACAATGTTACTGATAAGAAAGGCAGCATGGTCACGGCTGAGCATAATACAATGTTACTGATAAGAAAGGCAGCATGGTCACGGCTGAGCAAATACAATGTTACTGATAAGAAAGGCAGCATGGTCACGGCTGAGGGAAATACAATGTTACTGATAAGAAAGGCAGCATGGTCACGGCTGAGCGAAATACAATGTGACTGATAAGAAAGGCAGCATGGTCACGGCTGAGCGTAATACAATGTGTACTGATAAGAAAGGCAGCATGGTCACGGCTGAGCAAATACAATGTACTGATAAGAAAGGCAGCATGGTCATCGGCTGAGCGTAATACAATGTGACTGATAAGAAAGGCAGCATGGTCACGGCTGAGCGTAATACAATGTTACTGATAAGAAAGGCAGCATGGTCACGGCTGAGCGAATACAATGTTACTGATAAGAAAGGCAGCATGGTCACGGCTGAGCATATACAATGTGACTGATAAGAAAGGCAGCATGGTCACGGCTGAGCGAATACAATGTTACTGATAAGAAAGGCAGCATGGTCACGGCTGAGGAAATACAATGTGACTGATAAGAAAGGCAGCATGGTCACGGCTGAGCGTAATACAATGTTACTGATAAGAAAGGCAGTATGGTCACGGCTGAGCGTAATACAATGTTACTGATAAGAAAGGCAGCATGGTCACGGCTGAGCGTAATACAATGTGACTGATAAGAAAGGCAGCATGGTCAGGCTGAGGGAAATACAATGTTACTGATAAGAAAGGCAGCATGGTCACGGCTGAGCGTAATACAATGTGACTGATAAGAAAGGCAGCATGGTCAGGGCTGAGCGTAATACAATGTGACTGATAAGAAAGGCAGCATGGTCACGGCTGAGCGAATACAATGTTACTGATAAGAAAGGCAGCATGGTCACGGCTGAGCGTAAATACAATGTGACTGATAAGAAAGGCAGCATAGTCACGGCTCAGCGTAATACAATGTTACTGATAAGAAAGAGCATGGTCGCGGCTTAGCGAAATACAATGTTACTGATAAGAAAGGCAGCATGGTCACGGCTCAGCGTAATACAATGTTACTGATAAGAAAGTCAGCATGGTCACGGCTGAGCAAATACAATGTAACTGATAAGAAAGGCAGCATGGTCACGACTGAGCGTAATACAATGTTACTGATAAGAAAGGCAGCATGGTCACGGCTGAGCGTAATACAATGTTACTAATAAGAAAGGCAGCATGGTCACGGCTGAGGGAAATACAATGTTACTGATAAGAAAGGCAGCATGGTCACGGCTGAGCGTAATACAATGTTACTGATAAGAAAGGCAGCATGGTCACGGCTGAGGGAGATACAATGTGACTGATAAGAAAGGCAGCATGGTCACGGCTGAGCGAAATACAATGTTACTGATAAGAAAGGCAGCATGGTCACGGCTGAGCGAAATACAATGTTACTGATAAGAAAGGCAGCATGGTCACGGCTGAGCGTAATACAATGTTACTGATAAGAAAGGCAGCATGGTCACGGCTGAGCCAAATACAATGTTACTGATAAGAAAGGCAGCATGGTCACGGCTGAGCGTAATACAATGTTACTGATAAGAAAGGCAGCATGGTCACGGCTGAGCCAAATACAATGTTACTGATAAGAAAGGCAGCATGGTCACGGCTGAGCCAAATACAATGTTACTGATAAGAAAGGCAGCATGGTCACGGCTGAGGGAAATACAATGTTACTGATAAGAAAGGCAGCATGGTCACGGCTGAGCCAAATAAAATGTGACTGATAAGAAAGGCAGCATGGTCATGGCTGAGCGAAATACAATGTGACTGATAAGAAAGGCAGCATAGTCACGGCTGAGCGTAATACAATGTTACTGATAAGAAAGGCAGCATGGTCACGGCTGAGCGTAATACAATGTTACTGATAAGAAAGGCAGCATGGTCACGGCTGAGCCAAATACAATGTGACTGATAAGAAAGGCAGCATGGTCACGGCTGAGCGTAATACAATGTGACTGATAAGAAAGGCAGCATGGTCACGGCTGAGCGATATACAATGTTACTGATAAGAAAGGCAGCATGGTCACGGCTGAGCATACTACAATGTGACTGATAAGAAAGGCAGCATGGTCACGGCTGAGCGAGATACAATGTTACTGATAAGAAAGGCAGCATGGTCACGGCTGAGCCAAATACAATGTGACTGATAAGAAAGGCAGCATGGTCACGGCTGAGCGAAATACAATGTTGACTGATAAGAAAGGCAGCATGGTCACGGCTGAGCGTAATACAATGTTACTGATAAGAAAGGCAGCATGGTCACGGCTGAGCCAAATACATGTGACTGATAAGAAAGGCAGCATGGTCACGGCTGAGCCAAATACAATGTTACTGATAAGAAAGGCAGCATGGTCACGGCTGAGCCAAATACAATGTGACTGATAAGAAAGGCAGCATGGTCACGGCTGAGCCAAATACAATGTTACTGATAAGAAAGGCAGCATGGTCACGGCTGAGCCAAATACAATGTTACTGATAAGAAAGGCAGCATGGTCATGGCTGAGCGTAATACAATGTGACTGATAAGAAAGGCAGCATGGTCACGGCTGAGCGTAATACAATGTTACTGATAAGAAAGGCAGCATGGTCACGGCTGAGCGAATACAATGTTACTGATAAGAAAGGCAGCATGGTCACGGCTGAGCGAGATACAATGTTACTGATAAGAAAGGCAGCATGGTCACAGCTGAGCAAATACAATGTGACTGATAAGAAAGGCAGCATGGTCACGGCTGAGCGTAATACAATGTGACTGATAAGAAAGGCAGCATGGTCACGGCTAGCATAATACAATGTGACTGATAAGAAAGGCAGCATGGTCACGGCTGAGCGTAATACAATGTTACTGATAAGAAAGGCAGCATGGTCACGGCTGAGCAAATACAATGTTACTGATAAGAAAGGCAGCATGGTCACGGCTGAGCGTAATACAATGTGACTGATAAGAAAGGCAGCATGGTCACGGCTGAGCGAAATACAATGTTACTGATAAGAAAGGCAGCATGGTCACGGCTCAGCATAATACAATGTTACTGATAAGAAAGGCAGCATGGTCACGGCTGAGCATATACAATGTGACTGATAAGAAAGGCAGCATGGTCACGGCTGAGCGTAATACAATGTGACTGATAAGAATGGCAGCATGGTCACGGCTGAGCGTAATACAATGTGACTGATAAGAAAGGCAGCATGGTCACGGTCAGCATAATACAATGTGACTGATAAGAAAGGCAGCATGGTCACGGCTGAGCGTAATACAATGTGACTGATAAGAAAGGCAGCATGGTCACGGCTGAGCGTAATACAATGTGACTGATAAGAAAGGCAGTATGGTCACGGCTGAGCCAAATACAATGTTACTGATAAGAAAGGCAGCATGGTCACGGCTGAGCCAAATACAATGTGACTGATAAGAATGGCAGCATGGTCACGGCTGAGCGAAATACAATGTGACTGATAAGAAAGGCAGCATGGTCACGGCTGAGCGTAATACAATGTGACTGATAAGAAAGGCAGCATGGTCACGGCTGAGCGAAATACAATGTCCCGATAAGAAAGGCAGCATGGTCACGGCTGAGCGAAATACAATGTTACTGATAGAAAGGCAGCATGGTCACGGCTGAGCGTAATACAATGTTACTGATAAGAAAGGCAGCATGGTCACGGCTGAGCGTAATACAATGTTACTGATAAGAAAGGCAGCATGGTCACGGCTCAGCATAATACAATGTTACTGATAAGAAAGGCAGCATGGTCACGGCTGAGCGATAATACAATGTGACTGATAAGAAAGGCAGCATGGTCACGGCTGAGCCAAATACAATGTGACTGATAAGAAAGGCAGCATGGTCACGGCTGAGCGAAATACAATGTTACTGATAGGAAAGGCAGCATGGTCACGGCTGAGCGTAATACAATGTTACTGATAAGAAAGGCAGCATGGTCACGGCTGAGCGTAATACAATGTGACTGATAAGAAAGGCAGCATGGTCACGGCTCAGCATAATACAATGTGACTGATAAGAAAGGCAGCATGGTCACGGCTGAGCCAAATACAATGTGACTGATAAGAAAGGCAGCATGGTCACGGCTGAGCGAAATACAATGTACTGATAAGAAAGGCAGCATGGTCACGGCTGAGCGTAATACAATGTTACTGATAAGAAAGGCAGCATGGTCACGGCTAGCATAATACAATGTTACTGATAAGAAAGGCAGCATGGTGACGGCTGAGCATACTACAATGTGACTGATAAGAAAGGCAGCATGGTCACGGCTGAGCAAATACAATGTGACTGATAAGAAGGCAGCATGGTCACGGCTCAGCATAATACAATGTACTGATAAGAAAGGCAGCATGGTGACGGCTGAGCATATACTACATGTGACTGATAAGAAAGGCAGCATGGTCACGGCTGAGCATCTACAATGTTACTGTAAGAAAGGCAGCATGGTCACGGTCAGCATAATACAATGTTACTGATAAGAAAGGCAGCATGGTCACAGGCTGAGCGTAATACAATGTTACTGGATAAGAAAGGCAGCATGGTCACGGCTGAGCGTAATAAAATGTTACTGATAAGAAAGGCAGCATGGTCACGGCTCAGCATAATACAATGTTACTGATAAGAAAGGCAGCATGGTGACGGCTGAGCATATACAATGTGACTGATATAAAAGGCAGCATGGTACGGCTGAGCCAAATACAATGTGACTGATAAGAAAGGCAGCATGGTCACGGCTCAGCATAATACAATGTTACTGATAAGAAAGGCAGCATGGTGACACGCCTGAGCGATATACAATGTTACTGATAAGAAAGGCAGCATGGTCACGGCTGAGCGTACTACAATGTGACTGATAAGAAAGGCAGCATGGTCACGGCTGAGCATACTACAATGTTACTGATAAGAAAGGCAGCATGGTCACGGCTCAGCATAATACAATGTTACTGATAAGAAAGGCAGCATGGTGACGGCTGAGCGATATGGACATTTCATAACTTGAAATTCTTCATATTATAAAATCATACCGCAAAATGATGGTAATGACCTTCCTCTGGTGGGAGACTTGGTACTCGGTGAAGAGGATCACCCGGAAGTGAACAATTCTTCAATAATGGACACAGTCACTGAGCCCAGACGCCATCCAACACCTGAAAGGAGGCCTCCATCGCAGCTCCATTGTGTATGGGAGAAAACTGATATATGTTGTTCCTTGGATGTTTTTCACATTTGTTGCATTATCAGTATATTCCTTCTAGGTTGTTAAAAAAAAAAAAAAAAAAAAGGGGGATGATGTAATGTACAATAGTTATATCTGTCTCTTTAAGAAGAAAGGTCTGGTGGATTATGGGTAGAGAGAGGAAGGAGGTGGGAGGTTAAGTTAGTTTCAATTTAGAGCATGCTGGGGAAAGACTGTCATCTAATATATAAAGCTGAGTGTGTGTGTGTGTGTGTGTGTGTGTGTGTCTGTGTGTGTGTGTGTGTGTGTGTGTGTGTGTATGTATGTATGTGTGTGTGTGTCTGTGTGTATGTATGTGTGTGTATATCCGGGATTGGCATCTGCACCGTCGCAACTACAGCCACATAATTTTGCACAGTCACACGTCTGGACCCCGAGAGCGTCATAGGCTATGTTGTGAGGCGAAATTTTAACCCCACACTTTCCAATTCACCAAACAATTTTGGCCCTATCTACATAATGGAGAGAAAGTGACAGTTACCAGTTGTGAATGAGAGGGGCTTAATGACAGCGCCAAAGACTAACAGCACATACCAGCATATAGTCACTAAGGTGGGGCCCCAACATGAGATATTCACCACGCACGGGGACATGTACAGTGCCTACAAGTAGTCTTTAACCCCCTGCAGATTTAGGTGGTTTGATAAGATGCCAATAGGTTAGAGCCTTCAAACTGCAAACGAGAGTAGGATTTATTAACAGAAGCATAAACCTTACACACCAAAAAGTTATGTTGCTCAGTTGAATTTTAATACATTTTAAACATAAAAGTGTGGGTCAATTATTATTCAACCCCTAGGTTTAATATTTTGTGGAATAACCCTTGTTTGCAATTCCAGCTAATAATCGTCTGTTATAAGACCTGATCAGGCCGGCACAGGTCTCTGGAGATATCTTGGCCCACTCCTCCATGCAGATCTTCTCCAAGTTATCTAGGTTCTTTGGGTGTCTCATGTGGACTTTAATCTTGAGCTCCTTCCACAAGTTTTCAATTGGGTTAAGGTCAGGAGACTGACTAGGCCACTCCATCACCTTGATTTTTTCCCTCTTGAACCAGGCCTTGGTTTTCTTGGCTGTGTGCTTTGGGTCGTTGTCTTGTTGGAAGGTGAAATTACGACCCATCTTAAGATCCTTGATGGAGGAGAGGAGGTTCTTGGCCAAAATCTCCAGGTAGGCCGTGCTATCCATCTTCCATGGATGCGGACCAGATGGCCCCACAGCATGATGCTGCCACCACCATGCTTGACTGTAGGGATGGTATTCTTGGGGTCGTATGCAGTGCCATCCAGTCTCCAAACGTCACGTGTGTGGTTGGCACCAAAGATCTCGATCTTGGTCTCATCAGACCATAGAACCTTGAACCAGTCTGTCTCAGAGTCCTCCAAGTGATCATGAGCAAACTGTAGACGAGCCTTGACATGACGCTTTGAAAGTAAAGGTACCTTACGGGCTCGTCTGGAACGGAGACCATTGCGGTGGAGTACGTTACTTATGGTATTGACTAAAACCAATGTCCCCACTGCCATGAGATCTTCCCGGAGCTCCTTCCTTGTTGTCCTTGGGTTAGCCTTGACTCTTCGGACAAGCCTGGCCTCGGCACGGGAGGAAACTTTCAAAGGCTGTCCAGGCCGTGGAAGGCTAACAGTAGTTCCATAAGCCTTCCACTTACGGATGATACTCCCAACAGTGGAGACAGGTAGGCCCAACTCCTTGGAAAGGGTTTTGTACCCCTTGCCAGCCTTGTGACCCTCCACGATCTTGTCTCTGATGGCCTTGGAATGCTCCTTTGTCTTTCCCATGTTGACCATGTATGAGTGCTGTTCACAAGTTTGGGGAGGGTCTTAAATAGTCAGAAAAGGCTGGCAAAAGAGATCATTAATCCACACATGTGAAGCTCATTGTTCTTTGTGTCTAAACTACTTCTTAATACTTTAGGGGGACCAAACAGAATGCTGGTGGTTTGAGGGGTTGAATAATAAATGACCCTCTGAATTCACTTTTAACGCTTTAAAAAAAAAAAAAAATCTTTTTGGCTGCAGTGCATTTCCCACTTCCAGGCTGATCTACAGTCCAAATGTCACAATGCCAAGTTAATTCTGCGTGTGTCAACCAGCTAAATCTGCAGGGGGTTGAATACTACTTGTAGGCACTGTATACACCCCACACACGCAAAGAGTAACAGCTAAGGTGTAGCCCCAACATTGGATACTCACCACACACAGGGACATGTATACACACCACACGCACACAAAGAGTAACAGCAAGTGTATAGTCGCTAAGGTGCAGCCCCAACATTGGATACTCAGCACACACCGAACACACAATACAAAGAGACACACACAACACAGAGACACACACACACATCTCCCCCAGGGACACACACACCACAGGTACACACATGCACACACCCCAGGGACACACACACAACACACAGACAGACACAGATGTGCAGAAATCACCTCACACACCTCGCCTCATACGTGTGCTATCTTTATTTTCCAAACATAAACATCTGATTAAAAACAGCCAATGTCCAACACATGTGTCATATAGGGAATTAAGGCAGATGTCAGTCACATGAGCTGTCTATTATGTGTATGTGTGAGGTAACATATACTGCCCGGCCAGGGGGAGGGTTTACTGTTGCCTGGAGATTTATCAGGCTGCCTATAGCAACCAATCACAGCTCAGCTTCTATTTTCCTACAGGTCATTAATATGACATATTCACATTCTATTTTGTTATAGCTAACAGCAGTTATTTATTACCCCGGGCGTAGCCGGGTACTACAGCTAGTATGTATATATGGGGCATAGCCGGTACTACAGCTAGTCTATATATATATATATGGCGTAGCCGGGTACTACAGCTAGTCTATATATATATATATGGCGTAGCCGGGTACTACAGCTAGTCTATATATATATATATGGCGTAGCCGGGTACTACAGCTAGCTCTATATATATATATATGGCGTAGCCGGGTACTACAGCTAGTCTATATATATATATATATGGGGCATAGCCGGGTACTACAGCTAGTCTATATATATATATATATGGCGTAGCCGGGTACTACAGCTAGTCTATATATATATATATGGCGTAGCCGGGTACTACAGCTAGTCTATATATATATATATATGGCGTAGCCGGGTACTACAGCTAGCTCTATATATATATATATATGGCGTAGCCGGGTACTACAGCTAGTATATATATATAGGGCGTAGCCGGGTACTACAGCTAGTCTATATATATATATATGGCGTAGCCGGGTACTACAGCTAGTCTATATATATATATATATATGGCGTAGCCGGGTACTACAGCTAGCTCTATATATATATATATGGCGTAGCCGGGTACTACAGCTAGTATATATATATAGGGCGTAGCCGGGTACTACAGCTAGTCTATATATATATATATGGCGTAGCCGGGTACTACAGCTAGTCTATATATATATATATGGCGTAGCCGGGTACTACAGCTAGTCTATATATATATATATGGCGTAGCCGGGTACTACAGCTAGTCTATATATATATATATGGCGTAGCCGGGTACTACAGCTAGTCTATATATATATATATGGCGTAGCCGGGTACTACAGCTAGTCTATATATATATATATGGCGTAGCCGGGTACTACAGCTAGTCTATATATATATATATATGGCGTAGCCGGGTACTACAGCTAGTCTATATATATATATATGGCGTAGCCGGGTACTACAGCTAGCTCTACATATATATATATGGCGTAGCCGGGTACTACAGCTAGTATATATATATATGGCGTAGCCGGGTACTACAGCTAGTATATATATATAGGGCGTAGCCGGGAACTACAGCTAGCTCTATATATATATATATGGCGTAGCCGGGTACTACAGCTAGTCTATATATATATATATATGGCGTAGCCGGGTACTACAGCTAGTCTATATATATATGGCGTAGCCGGGTACTACAGCTAGTATATATATATAGGGCGTAGCCGGGTACTACAGCTAGCTCTACATATATATATATGGCGTAGCCGGGTACTACAGCTAGTATATATATATAGGGCGTAGCCGGGTACTACAGCTAGCTCTATATATATATATGGCGTAGCCGGGTACTACAGCTAGTCTATATATATATATATGGCGTAGCCGGGTACTACAGCTAGCTCTATATATATATATATGGCGTAGCCGGGTACTACAGCTAGTATATATATATATGGCGTAGCCGGGTACTACAGCTAGTATATATATATATGGCGTAGCCGGGTACTACAGCTAGTCTATATATATATATATGGCGTAGCCGGGTACTACAGCTAGTCTATATATATATATATGGCGTAGCCGGGTACTACAGCTAGTCTATATATATATATATATGGCGTAGCCGGGTACTACAGCTAGTCTATATATATATATATGGCGTAGCCGGTACTACAGCTAGCTCTACATATATATATATGGCGTAGCCGGGTACTACAGCTAGTATATATATATATGGCGTAGCCGGGTACTACAGCTAGTATATATATATAGGGCGTAGCCGGGTACTACAGCTAGCTCTATATATATATATATGGCGTAGCCGGGTACTACAGCTAGTCTATATATATATATATATGGCGTAGCCGGGTACTACAGCTAGTCTATATATATATGGCGTAGCCGGGTACTACAGCTAGTATATTATATATAGGGCGTAGCCGGGTACTACAGCTAGCTCTACATATATATATATGGCGTAGCCGGGTACTACAGCTAGTATATATATATAGGGCGTAGCCGGGTACTACAGCTAGCTCTATATATATATATGGCGTAGCCGGGTACTACAGCTAGTCTATATATATATATATGGCGTAGCCGGGTACTACAGCTAGTCTATATATATATATATGGCGTAGCCGGGTACTACAGCTAGTCTATATATATATATATGGCGTAGCCGGGTACTACAGCTAGCTCTATATATATATATGGCGTAGCCGGGTACTACAGCTAGTCTATATATATATATATGGCGTAGCCGGGTACTACAGCTAGCTCTATATATATATATATATGGCGTAGCCGGGTACTACAGCTAGTATATATATATAGGGCGTAGCCGGGTACTACAGCTAGTCTAATATATAATGGAGAAAGAAGAAAGAAAAGAATAAAAGACAGAGTTCATCCTTGTGAATTCCTCACATGGTGTGGACATTACAGATCGGAGCGATGTCAGCAGGTGAGCGCACATCCTGGGCACACAGACGCTCTGATCTCCCGCCCTCACACCCACAAGACCCACACACAGCGCCTGACCGGGGAGCTGAGCTCCGCCCCCTGATCACATGACTGTGACATCATCACAGGTCCTTTACCCTTCCCACTTGAGCTCCGCCCCCTGATCACATGGCTGTGACATAATAACAGGTCTTTCACCATTCCCACATGAGCTCCGCCCCTGATCACATGACTGTGACATCATCACAGGTCCTTCAGCTCTTGGTGCAGCAGCTCTTGTTCTCTGTTATCAGCAGCAGGGTTCCTGCATTCAGGTGAGGTCACAGGTAGGTGGTCAGGGGTGAACCTGCCTCTCTGCTGCCTGAGAACAACTGCAAAATGCCCCCCACCCAACCACACCACACCACAAAGATGTCAGCGCCATCACAGGCACATACAAGAACCACAGATGAATGGCAGTGGCAGGCCTGGCACACAGTGATGGCTGCAGAGCGGTGCTCCTGTAGGCAGATTCAGTCCTGCATTTTATTTATTTAATAATATTTATTAATTTATATAGTGCAGCACCGTCCACACATCACATGCAACGACCTGCAGTCTGAGCATCAACAAACTACCGCTGCACTGCACTGGTAATATGGCGCTTCTCCTCCAACAAACGACCACTGGACTGCACTGGTAATATGGCGCTTCTCCAACAAACCACCACTGCACTGCACTGGTAATATGGCGCTTCTCCTCCAACAAACCACCACTGCACTGCACTGGTAATATGGCGCTTCTCCAACAAACCACCGCTGCACTGCACTGGTAATATGGTGCTTCTCCTCCAACAAACCACCACTGCACTGGTAATATGGTGCTTCTCCTCCAACAAACCACCACTGCACTGGTAATATGGCACTTCTCCTCCAACAAACCACCACTGCACTGGTAATGTGGTGCTTCTCCTCCAACAAACCACCACTGCACTGGTAATATGGTGCTTCTCCTCCAACAAGCCACCACTGCACTGGTAATATGGTGCTTCTCCTCCAACAAACCACCACTGCACTGGTAATATGGTGCTTCTCCTCCAACAAACCACCACTGCACTGGTAATATGGCGCTTCTCCTCCAACAAACCACCACTGCACTGGTAATATGGCGCTTCTCCTCCAACAAACCACGCTTCCTCCCGGAATACTTAGCCAATCACAAGCACCGCACACAAGGCTGTACAGAGCTAACAGCAGGGACCAGGGTGGAGGAAGGGATGTGGGAGCAGGAAAGAGGACGAGCGCCACCAACCAACTGCCGCTCAGGAGAAACATGGCTGGATGCCTGTATGTACCGAGGGCACTGGACCTGGTGTGTAAGTTATGGCCAATCAGTCCTGCAGCAGAGGGACAATTCATCTTGCACCAGGGGTGCACATAAAAATCATGGGGCCCCATAACAGAAGTGCTAATTGGGCCTCGCAAAAATAATATTTGGCTGAGTTGCATAGGTGCACATCTCACAACATTTCCTCCTATTGAAGCCCCTGGATTCCCCTTTCATTGCCCTATAAAGTCTGAGGCCAACAAAAGGACCCCCCAAACACTGTATGATCCCCCCACAGTGAATCCTCCACAGTACCCTCCATGTGATGCTACTGTACCCTCATCTACCCCAACACAGTATGATCTCAAACTGTGACCCCAATCCAGCCCTCCATGAAGTATAATTGATCTACATGAGGTGCCCCCCAGCCGTGGAGTACTCGGGGCCGGTGCTGTCTCTCTGGAAATTACGGTAGTCATGACCCGGTCCTGTGGCCTTAGCTCTGTCCAAAAAGGAAGGGGTTATTCACAGGGGATTTTGTTGTGACGCCTCCCGGGGTTTGTGGTCAGTGGGGACCACCGCTGCCATATTCCTGCTAGGGACAGTGACTTAGGGCTGCTTGGATGGTAAGCCCTCCTCGGGTAGGGCTGAGTGTCCCTAGGGCAGGTGTAGTGTAAGGGGCTGTGTACTCTAGATGCTTCACTTACTTCTGTGCTGCAACTTCTCCAAAGACAGCAGGGATGCGGCTCCGCAGGTAGAGATCTCTGCAGCAACGCTGGAAAGAACAGTCTCAGGCAATGGTGAGCTTACCGGTTACTTTACTCAAAGTTCCTTAGCAGCAGTTTACAAGTCACAGTTCTCACAGTCACAGTTCTTACAAGTTAGCAATGCTTCGGGCACCCGGGTTCTACTGCAGCTCAGACGGTTCCTCTGCGTTGCCTCCTTCAAGTTCCTTTCAGACCCTGTTTGTCTCTCTCTGTTCTCACTCACGGGTTTGGTCTGGCTGTGACGGGCTTTTGTTTGATGAGTCCCTCTTTCTCAGGGTCAATATCCCTAGTTCGATGGCTGTGTTCCTAGACCATGGTGGTAGGTAGGCTGCAGGTAATATAGAGTACCTGTCCCATGATGGTGTGTCTTTTGATTCAGGTCTTAGAGTCTCCCCGGTCACCTCTACAGAACCGACTCTCTGGCTGTCCTTGGCCTAGCCTTCCAGTGACCCTGGTATAATGTGGGCTCACCAGGCTCCTTCTGTCTCACTGTGGGGTGTTGCTGCTTGTGGCTTCCTTCCCTCGCCTCTGGCTATGTAGCAAGCTTTCTCCCCTAGGAAATCTGCCTCTAGGGTTCTGCGTCCTCCAGGGAACCTCTCCTCCCGGGAATGTCTGCCTTTCTTTCTGACCGTTCACTCTCTCTGACTGACTCTGACTGAGTGTTCCTGTGTTTTTCTTGTCGGTCTCTCCATCCACTTGTTCCGTGCTGCTCTACGCTCCACCCACACTACTCTTAACCCCATGCTACCCCTTGCCGAACCTAAAGTCCTAGGCGTAGGGTTGGTGTGTGTATCTGTGTGGGTGTTCCTATGGTCAACTGTCTTCCTCGCCTGGATGCAGTTCACCCTATGGCCACCCTGGTCGCAGGGGCGCCACATACATACAGCATAATAACCCCTACAGCTCTTCACACTGTATAATGATCCCCAACACAGCCCTCAAATCACCCTTCACAAAGAAAAAAGGCACCCTCATAGCCCTCCAAGTATTATAATGGGTTCCATATAGTATAATTGGCTCCATAGAGTCCTCTGTATATTATATTGCACCCTCATAGACCTCTATATACTATATTGTACCCCTTAGTCTTCCATATAGTATAATGCCCCCCACAGTCCTCCATATAGTATATTACACCACTAAAGTCCTCCATATAGTATAATGCACTCCCATAGCCCTCCATATATTATAATATACCATATAGTCCTCCATAAAGTATAATGCACCCCTTTATAAATCTACGTGCTGGGATCCTCCTATAATCTGTGGTGACAGCTTGGAGAACCTGCTCCTCTCTGCTCAGTATTTGTGGTGACGGCTCGGAGAACCTGCTCCTCTCTGCTCAGTATTTGTGGTGACGGCTCGGAAAACCTGCTCCTCTCTGCTCAGTATTTGTGGTGACGGCTCGGAGAACCTGCTCCTCTCTGCTCAGTATTTGTGGTGACGGCTCAGAGAACCTGCTCCTCTCTGCTCAGTATTTGTGGTGACGGATCGGAGAACCTGCTCCTCTCTGCTCAGTATTTGTGGTGACGGAGAACCTGCTCCTCTCTGCTCAGTATTTGTGGTGACGGCTCAGAGAACCTGCTCCTCTCTGCTCAGTATTTGTGGTGACGGCTCGGAAAACCTGCTCCTCTCTGCTCAGTATTTGTGGTGACGGAGAACCTGCTCCTCTCTGCTCAGTATTTGTGGTGACGGCTCGGAGAACCTGCTCCTCTCTGCTCAGTATTTGTGGAGACGGCTCGGAGAACCTGCTCCTCTCTGCTCAGTATTTGTGGTGACGGCTCAGAGAACCTGCTCCTCTCTGCTCAGTATTTGTGGTGACGGCTCGGAGAACCTGCTCCTCTCTGCTCAGTATTTGTGGTGACGGAGAACCTGCTCCTCTCTGCTCAGTATTTGTGGTGACGGCTCGGAAAACCTGCTCCTCTCTGCTCAGTATTTGTGGTGACGGAGAATCTGCTCCTCTCTGCTCAGTATTTGTGGTGACGGAGAATCTGCTCCTCTCTGCTCAGTATTTGTGGTGACGGCTCGGAGAACCTGCTCCTCTCTGCTCAGTATTTGTGGTGACGGAGAACCTGCTCCTCTCTGCTCAGTATTTGTGGTGACGGAGAACCTGCTCCTCTCTGCTCAGTATTTGTGGTGACGGAGAACCTGCTCCTCTCTGCTCAGTATTTGTGGTGATGGAGAACCTGCTCCTCTCTGCTCAGTATTTGTGGTGATGGCTCCGAGAACCTGCTCCTCTCTGCTCAGTATTTGTGGTGACGGAGAACCTGCTCCTCTCTGCTCAGTATTTGTGGTGACGGCTCGGAGAACCTGCTCCTCTCTGCTCAGTATCTGTGGTGACGGAGAACCTGCTCCTCTCTGCTCAGTATTTGTGGTGACGGCTCGGAGAACCTGCTCCTCTCTGCTCAGTATTTGTGGTGACGGAGAGCCTGCTCCTCTCTGCTCAGTATTTGTGGTGATGGAGAACCTGCTCCTCTCTGCTCAGTGTTTGTGGTTCTGTATCTCACGTTCTATTCCCCCCTATAATTTCCATCTTCTCCTTTATCACACAGACGCCGCAGGACGAGATCCCTCCACTGATCCAGATCCCATCCCTCCTTCTCCTGAATGACCCCGAGGATGGAGGAGGACGGGAATGAGATCAGCAGAAGATTATTCCACCTCACCCTGGAGATCATCTCCCTGCTGAGCGGAGAGGTAACTCCTCCACATCTCTATCAGCTTTATTGTATCATTGTAGTTACTGGGGGATTTCATGATGCCGCATCTCCCTAAGTGTCTCTCTCCATACACAGGATTACACCATAGTGAGGAAGACACCGGGGGACTGTGTGACTCCCATCATCCATCTCCAGGAGTCAGGAGGGCGGAGCCTCATCACAGCCCCTCCCCCGCACTCCCCGATACATGAGAGGAACAAGAAGAAGATCCTAGAGCTCAGCAACAAGATGATTGAGCTGCTGAGCGGAGAGGTGACTGCTGGGACATTATACAGGACAGCACTGGAGGATTCTGGGTGATGAGCGGAGAGGTGACTGCTGGGACATTATACAGGACAGCACTGGAGGATTCTGGGTGATGACTGGAGAGGGGACTTCTGGGACATTATACAGGACAGCACTGGAGGATTCTGGGTGATGAGCGGATAGGTGACTGCTGGGACATTATACAGGACAGCACTGGAGGATTCTGGGTGATGACTGGAGAGGTGACTGCTGGGACATTATACAGGACAGCACTGGAGGATTCTGGGTGATGAGCGGAGAGGTGACTGCTGGGACATTATACAGGACAGCACTGGAAGATTCTGGGTGATGAGCGGAGAGGTGACTGCTGGGACATTATACAGGACAGCACTGGAGGATTCTGGGTGATGAGCGGAGAGGTGACTGCTGGGACATTATACAGGACAGCACTGGAGGATTCTGGGTGATGACTGGAGAGGTGACTGCTGGGACATTATACAGGACAGCACTGGAGGATTCTGGGTGATGACTGGAGAGGTGACTGCTGGGAGATTATACTGGACAGCACTGGAGGATTCTGGGTGATGAGCGAAGAGGTGACTGCTGGGACATTATACAGGACTGCACTGGAGGATTCTGGGTGATGAGCGGAGAGGTGACTGCTGGGACATTATACAGGACAGCACTGGAGGATTCTGGGTGATGAGCGGAGAGGTGACTGCTGGGACCTTATATAGGACAGCACTGGAGGATTCTGGGTGATGACTGGAGAGGTGACTGCTGGGACATTATACAGGACAGCACTGGAGGATTCTGGGTGATGACTGGAGAGGTGACTGCTGGGACATTATACAAAGCAGCACTGGAGGATTCTGGGTGATGAGCGGAGAGGGTGACTGCTGGGACATTATACAGGACAGCACTGGAGGATTCTGGGTGATGACTGGAGAGGTGACTCCTGGGACATTATACAGGACAGCACTGGAGGATTCTGGGTGATGAGTGGAGAGGTGACTGCTGGGACATTATACAGGACAGCACTGGAGGATTCTGGGTGCTGAGCGGAGAGGTGACTGCTGGGACATTATACAGGACAGCACTGGAGGATTCTGGGTGATGACTGGAGAGGGGACTTCTGGGACATTATACAGGATAGCACTGGAGGATTCTGGGTGATGACTGGAGAGGTGACTGCTGGGACATTATACAGGACAGCACTGGAGGATTCTGGGTGATGACTGGAGAGGTGACTGCTGGGACATTATATAGGACAGCACTGGAGGATTCTGGGTGATGAGCGGAGAGGTGACTGCTGGGACAATATACAGGACAGCACTGGAGGATTCTGGGTGATGACTGGAGAGGTGACTGCTGGGACATTATACAGGACAGCACTGGAGGATTCTGGGTGATGAGTGGAGAGGTGACTGCTGGGACATTATACAGGACAGCACTGGAGGATTCTGGGTAATGAGCGGAGAGGTGACTGCTGGGACATTATACAGGACAGCACTGGAGGATTTTGGGTGATGAGCGGAGAGGTGACTGCTGGGACATTATACAGGACAGCACTGGAGGATTCTGGGTGATGAGCGGAGAGGTGACTGCTGGGACATTATACAGGACAGCAGTGGAGGATTCTGGGTGATGACTGGAGAGGTGACTGCTGGGACATTATACAGGACAGCACTGGAGGATTCTGGGTGATGAGTGGAGAGGTGACTGCTGGGACATTATACAGGACAGCACTGGAGGATTCTGGGTGATGAGGGGAGATGTGACTGCTCGGACATTATACAGGACAGCACTGGAGGATTCTGGGTGATGAGCGGAGAGGTGACTGCTGGGGCATTATACAGGACAGCACTGGAGGATTCTGGGTGATGAGCGGAGAGGTGACTGCTGGGACTTTATACAGGACAGCACTGGAGGATTCTGGCTGATGTTGGTATCATTATGTGTCAGGTTCCTATAAGGTGTCAGGACGTCGCTGTCTTTCTCTCCATGGAGGAGTGGGAGTATCTAGAAGGACACAAGGACCGGTACGAGGAGGTGATGATGGAGGAGCACCGGCCGGTGACATCACAAGGTGAGAAGACTTCTATGTATGCCTTGTGACAATTTGCCACCGGACCTAGCATCTTACTATACTCAGGACAGTCAGGGAACTGACTGAGGGTAAAAAAGGGGCCCAGTTGCCCTGTCAGTGGTTTATTAAGGCACCCCTCAGTAAATGTGCTATATACCTTTTAGTCCCAGGCCAGAAGTACATATAGTAACTTGAATAACACAAGCATCAATTGCTGCCACCAGTTTCTCGGTGTTAGCAGTGGGATGTATGGAGTGGCTTCATAATGTGCATTCCCTGAAGCCATCCGTCTGTCAGCACGCAGTTATGTGCTGCCATAAAAGAAGCTGCCGTAAAAGCTGAAACTCCGCCATAAATAAACTGCAGCAAAAGATGTTGTTAGGCCCCCTGGCACCGCTTCCCAGCTCACCTCTCCCGGGTCGGCATCTCCTGCTCCTCTGCCGACCGGGGCGTCCGGCATCCAGGCGTGCTGTGTCTCGGAGCCGTCGCCATGTTCTCTTCCTATCAGCTGACCGCCGGGTTCGCACATGAGCACATTACTATGGTCATTCTCATGAGCCTACTCAGCGGCGCGCTAGGTGCACTCCTCCCCTGTGACTCTAGGGGCCGGCAAGGTCCAACCTGACACTCCCCTTGACCAATAGCTGCTCTTCCCACGATATATCAGGCCACCTCCTCTGATGGGAGGAGACTGATTATTAAGTCAGTTTGCTTCTGCCTTGCTGGTTGTTGGTCAGGCCTTCCTTGTGCTCTGTGTCCTGGAACCCTTGCTGTGCTCCTCCCCAGTAGCACCATTCCTGTTCTCCAGCCTTGTACTGTTTCCTGGAACCCTTGCTGTGCGCTGCTCCGGTAGCACCATTCCCGTTCTCCTAGATTTGTACCCTGTTATCCCAAATCCGTAGCTGTTCCTTAGTATAGGCTAACCTTACGAGCCGTCCCCCCTGGTACTAGCTGCTGTGGTACTTAGACCCCCTGGGCTTGTCCCTAACAATCCCTGTATAGGGGTTGGGTAAACTAGGATCAGCTCACCCAGGGAGTTCGGTACCACGGCCCAGTGGGTCCACACTAGGGTGCCTTCCCCCGGAATTGTGACAGATGTAGATGAGGCTGCTGTAAATAAAGGCTCATGAAGCCACTCAGCTGTGCACTCGGGTAACCCCTGTGAGGACATGAACTTTTTCAATGTGTGGGATGGGTTAAGTTTCTTAAATTTGCCAAACATGTTGGTCTTTTATTTGTTAGCCTATCTATGATAAGTAAGTCATTGTTTCTGCCAGACTATTGTTCGAGATTGTGTATTGCTAATGTAATTATCTCACCCCCTCTGTTAGAGACAATCATGACTCAAAGAGAATTAAATATGCGAGTCTTCCATTATTCTGAGGATGTGTATTGCTAATTTAATTACCTGACCCACTCAGCTCATCTCCACCTTGACTCACCTCTTCACTACATACACACAAAACTCTACCCCCTCCTAATGTATCATCACCCTTGGGCTAAGGCTGCTTTCTTATTGGTTGGATTTCAAGCTGCATACTTATTATTATTATTATTATTTATTATTATAGTGCCATGGCGCTTTATTTGTGGAAAGGGTAAATAAAGACAAGTGCATGGTACATGGACAACATATGGCGCACAGGTACAGGAGGAAAAAGGACGTTGTCTATGAGGGATCACAATCTACAGTGTTGGCCAAAAGTATTGACACCCCTGCAATTCTGTCAGATAATCCTCAGTTTCTTCCTGAAAATTATTGCAATCACAAATTCTTTGCTATTATCTTCATTTAATTTGTCTTCAATGAAAAAACACAAAAGAGAATGAAGCAAAAAGCAAAACATTGATCATTTCACACAAAACTCCAAAAATGGGACGGACAAAAGTATTGGCACCCTCAGCCTAATACTTGTTGCACAACCTTTAGCCAAAATAACTGCGATCAACCGCTTCCGGTAACCATCAATGAGTTTCTTACAATGCTCTGCTGGAATTTTACACCATTCTTCTTTGGCAAACTGCTCCAGGTCCCTGATATGTGAAGGGCGCCTTCTCCAAACTGCCATTGTTAGATCTCTCCACAGGTGTTCTATGGGATTCAGGTCTGGACTCATTGCTGCCACCTTAGAAATCTCCAGTGCTTTCTCTATAACCATTTTCTAGTGCTTTTTGAAGTGTGTTTTGGGTCATTGTCCTGCTGGAAGACCCATGACCTCTGAGGGAGACCCAGCTTTCTCACACTGGGCCCTACATTATGCTGCACAATGTGTTGGTAGTCTTCAGACTTCATAATGCCATGCACACGGTCAAGCAGTCCAGTGCCAGAGGCAGCAAAGCAACCCCAAAACATCAGGGAGCCTCCACCATGTTTGACTGTAGGGACCGTGTTCTTTTCTTTGAATGCCTCTTTTTTTCTCCTGTAAACTCTATGTTGATGTCTTTGCCCATAAATCTCTACTTTTGTCTCATCTGACCAGAGAACATTCTTCCAAAACGTTGTAGGCTTTCTCAGGTAAGTTTTGGCAAACTCCAGCCTGACTTTTTTATGTCTCGGGGTAAGAAGTGGGGTCTTCCTGGGTCTCCTACCATACAGTCCCTTTTCATTCAGACGCCGACGGATAGTACGGGTTGACACTGTCGTACCCTAGAACTGCAGGGCAGCTTGAACTTGTTTGGATGTTAGTCGAGGTTCTTTATCCACCATCCGCACAATCTTGCGTTGAAATCTCTCGTCAATTTTTCTTTTCCGTGCACATCTAGGGAGGTTAGCCACAGTGCCATGGGCTTTACACTTCTTGATGACACTGCGCACGGTAGACACAGGAACATTCAGGTCTTTGGAGATGGACTTGTAGCCTTGAGATTGCTCATGCTTCCTCACAATTTGGTTTCTCAAGTCCTCAGACAGTTCTTTGGCCTTCTTTCTTTTCTCCATGCTCAATGTGGTGCACACAAGGACACTGGACAGAGGTTGAGTCAACCTTAATCCATGTCAACTGGCTGCAAGTGTGATTTAGTTATTGCCAACACCTGTTAGGTGCCACATGTAAGTTACAGGTGCTGTTAATTACACTAATTACAGAAGCATCACAGTGGCAATACTTTTGTCCACCTCCTTTTTTATGTTTGGTGGAATTAGATCCAATTTGGCTTTAGGACAATTCTTTTTGTGTTTTTTTCATTGGAGACAAATTAAATGAAGATAATAATAGCAAAGAATTTGTGATTGCAATCATTTTCAGGGAGAAACTGAGGATTATCTGACAGGATTGCAGGGGTGTCAATACTTTTGGCCAACACTGTAGATTGTGATCCCTCATGGACAACGTCCGTTTTTCTCCTGTACCTGTGCGCCATAAGTTGTCCATGTACCATGCACTTGTCTTTATTTACCCTTTCCACATATAAAGCGCCATAGCACTATAATAAATAATAATAATAAGTATGCAGCTTGAAATCCAACCAATAAGAAAGCAGCCTTATCCCACCAATCCTGGAATAACGCAATATACGCAGAGATGTAGGCTTCGGATATAAAAAGGGACATTTATTCAGAGGGAGATGATGCATGACCCGGCCTAGGCACTCCGGCACCGGCGAGGGGGTCAGAACTTGGATTATATTATTATATGGACTTAGGCATTAGAATTTTGATTTTGGCTGCTAGGACAACATTGTGTTTAATACTTTGCATGACCCCAGTGTAGGAGCTACAGGTCCGATTAGAGCAACACTAAGGGCCTTTTCACATCATGTTTTTGCTGCATATTGAACACATTGCGTTTTTACTGCATTTTACACAAAAACGCGGTAAAAACGCATGCTTTTTTTCACCTATAGGCTTGCATTGAACAAACGCATGCACACGCGGTAAAAATGCATTGGAAACCGCAGTTGCATTAAAACGTGTGCATTTTTTCCCAGTGTACACTGCACCGTGCCTGCAACGTCTCCTGTGCGCTGGGTAAAAATGCATATATTAACGCAACCGCATTTCCCAATGCGTTTTTACCGCTTTTGCATGCGTTTTTACCATGTTTTATGCAAATATGCAGTGAAAACTTAATGCATTAAAAACGGAGAGCACAGCTCAGATGTGCACTGGGCCCAAGTTAAATTGCCACCTCTGCACAACCCCAGTGTATGGCAACAAGCAGGACTCAAGGAGGGCCCGGGGCCGGAGCAATTTTCGCCGCCGTGCTGTGGAGTTCATAATGTAATATAAATGCAAATCATCATCTCTGTGCACCCGATCATATTACTGGCATTACAGAGAAGTGGAGGAGTGCAGCTACATGGAGGGAGCCAGGACATCGCTGGAAAAGGTGAGTAATGTGATTGTTATTTTATTATAGGCAGCAGCATGGGGGCCATATTTAACATGGGGGTGGGGTGGGGAGCATGTGCCAGCCCTGGGGGACTTGTGCCAGCCCTTGGGCATGTGTGCCAGCCCTGGGGGGCATGTGTCAGCCCTGGGGGACTTGTGCCGGCCCTGGGGGGCGTGTGCCAGCCCTTGGGGACATGTAATGGCCCTGGGGGACGTGTGCCGGCCCTGGGGACGTGTGCCGGCCCTGGGGAACGTATGCCAGCCCTGGGGAACATGTGCCAGCCCTGGGTGGCATGTGCCAGCCCTGGGTGGCGTGTGCCAGCCCTGGGGGACGTGTGCCAGCCCTGGAGGGCGTGTGCCAGCCCTGGGGGACGGTCCCCGCCCTGGGGGATGTGTACCAGACCTGGGGAATGTGTGCCAGCCCTGGGGGATTTGTGCCAGCCCTGGGTGGCATGTGCCAGCCCTGGGGAACGTGTGCCAGCCCTAGGTGGCATGTGCCAGCCCTGGGGACGTGTGCCAGTGCTGGGGGGCGTGTGCCAGTGCTGGAGGGCATGTGCCAGCCCTGGGGGACGTGTGCCAGCCCTGGGGGGCATGTGCCAGCCCTGGGGGACGAGTCCCCGCCCTGGGGGACGTGTACCAGACCTGGGGGACGTGTACCAGCATTGGTAGGCATGTACCAGACCTGGGGGACATGTGCCAGCCCTGAGGGATGTGTGCCAGCCCTGGGGGACGTGTGCCAGCCCTGGGGGATGTGTGCCAGCCCTGGGGGATGTGTGCCAGCCCTGGGGGGCGTGTGCCAGCCCTGGGGGGCATGTGCCAACCCTGGGGGGGGGTGTACCATCACTTGGGGACGTGTGCCAGCTGTAACCAGAATAAGGGGGCCATATCTAGGATGTGGGGCTATATCCAAGGATGAGGGACCATGTACCAGGATGAGGGGGCTATGAGGGACATATACCCTATATGATTTGTAAGACGGACATTGACATTATAAGACAGACCCCATTTAACATTAAAAATTAATTTTTCCTCTTTTCCTTCACCAAATTTGGGGGTGCGTCTTATAATTAGGTGCGTCTTATAAAGCGAAAAATACGGTAGTTATTTTTTACCACCCAATGGTATAAATTTATGTGACACACCTGAAACTGCCAATATGCTCAATACACACCTAGAGGAATTCATTGAGGGTTGTAGTTTGTAAAATGGGATCACCTTCGGGGGGGTTCTGATGTTCTGGTAGCTCAGGGGCTCTGCCAATGTGACATGGCACCCGAAAACCATAACATCAAAATCTTACTACAACACGGCGCTCCTTCCCTTCTAGCTCTGCCTTGTGCCTCAGAAGTAGTTTTTGACCACATTTAGGGTATTTGTGTAGTCAGGGGAAAGTGAATAGCAAATTATACTGGTCATTTGATCCTATTTACCCTTTTAAAAATTAGAAACTTAGGGCCAAAACAAAATTTTGGTGCAAAAAATTATAATTTTTCATTTACTCAGCACCAAGTTAAACAATTCTGTGAGTCACTTGAGGGATACAATACTACAGTATTCCCCTAGATCAGTGGTGGGGAACGTCCGGCCCCCGGGCCGGATCCGGCCCGCCACGTTATCTCATCCAGCCCGCCAGGGCCGGGACGACAGCTAGGCGATCGACCGCCGCCCGGCCCTGGCGAGGAGAAGCTGCGGCAGCTAGCGGTGGGCGCCGCCATGTTCTTTGTGGCTGGCGCCCACTAACTGTACAGCCGGTCAATAGAGGTTGAGACCTCTACACAATGGCCGCGGTCTCCAATTAGCCGTGGCCATTTTGTTGAAGTCTCAGCTTCCACCGACCGGCTGTACTGTTAGTGGGCGCCGGCCACAAAGAACATGGCGGCGGCCACCGCTAGCTGCCGCAGGCCCGCAGCTACTCCCCGCAGGCAGCGTACCCCTGCTCCACATCCACAGCTCAATGGTAAGTTTTGCTGGAGGCTGTGGGGGAGGCTGTGAGGGAGGCTGTGGGGGAGACAGGGAGGCTGTGGGGGAGGCTGTGAGGGAGGCTGTGAAGGAGGCTGTGAAGGAGGCTGTGAAGGAGGCTGTGGGGGAGGCTGTGGTGGAGACAGGGAGGCTGTGGGGGAGGCAGGGAGGCTGTGAGGGAGGCTGTGGGGGAGGCTGTGGGGGAGACAGGGAGGCTGTGGGGGAGACAGGAAGGCTGTGGGGGAGGCTGTGGGGGAGACAGGGAGGCTGTGGGGGAGACAGGGAGGCTGTGAGGGAGGCTGTGGGGGAGACAGGGAGGCTGTGGGGGAGGCAGGGAGGCTGTGAGGGAGGCTGTGAGGGAGGCTGTGGGGGAGGCAGGGAGGCTGTGAGGGAGGCTGTGGGGGAGACAGGAAGGCTGTGGGGGAGGCTGTGGGGGAGACAGGGAGGCTGTGGGGGAGACAGGGAGGCTGTGAGGGAGGCTGTGGGGGAGACAGGGAGGCTGTGGGGGAGGCTGTGGGGGAGGCTGTGAGGGAGGCTGTGGGGAGGGCTGTGGGGGAGACAGGGAGGCTGTGGGGGAGACAGGGAGGCTGGCCCCCCGTGTACACGTGTGTCGTGTGCCTCAGGCCCCCGTGTACACGTGTGTCGTGTGCCTCAGGCCCCCGTGTACCCGTGTGTCGTGCGCCTCTGGCCCCCATGTACCCGTGCGCCTCTGGCCACCTTGTACCGGTGCGCGAATTTATACGGCCCGCGCGAATGATATTCTAAATTTCCAAATGGCCCTTTGCAGAGAAAAGGTTCCCCACCCCTGCCCTAGATGATGTCCTTGAGAAGTGAAGTTTCCTAAATGGGGTCATTTGTGGGAGTTTTTTGCAGTTTTGGCTTGTCAGGGGCTCTTCAAATGTGACATGGCACCTGCTAGCTATTCCTGCTAATTTTGCGTTCAAGAAGTCAAATGGCACTCCTTATCTTCCGAGCCTTGCCATGCGCCCAAACAGTAATATTCCACCACATACAAGGTATCAGAAAAAAGGGACCATACAATGTCCTGTGCAATTTCTTCTGTTACCCTTGTGAAAATGAAAAATTTGGTTCAAAAGTAACATTTTTGTGGGAAAATTTATTTTTTCATTTTCACGACTCAACCTTATAAAATTCTGGAAAGCACCTACTGATTTAAAGTGCTCACCACACATTTAGGTTTCTTGAAGGGTCTAGTTTCCAAAATGGGGTCACTTGTGGGGGTTTCTACCGTTTTGGTACGTCAGGGGTTCTTCAAATGTGACATGGCATCTGCTATCAATTCCAGCTAATTTTGCAATCAAAAAGTCAAATGGTGCTCCTTACCTTCCAAATCCTGCAGTGCGCCCAAACAGTAGTTTTCCAGACTTATTACCTCAAAAAGTGACACTGGTCAAAATTGAAAAAATTGCCTGGTCAGGAAGGTGAAAATAGGTTTGGTGCTGAAAAAGTTAAACTACGACTCATCCTGGTCAAATATAAGACCTCTTATGGCTTTGTCTTGATCTTAGCTTCCTCTGTTGAAAAAAGATAAAAGCAATGGCTTTTGGAATAAATGGAGAGAAAAAAACAAAACACAAAAATGTTAAATTCCTGTGTCATTAATGGCCTAAACGGCAATTTAATTTATTTACTTTTACACCTGGAACACTGTTGTACATTATATATTAGTCCTTTAAGGTGCCTTGAACATATGACCTTTTGCTTGTATAGATACACTGCACTACTTGTGCTTTATAACAAAAAGTCAGCTGCACTCAACGCGAGAAAACATGGTACTTGAATCTAGAAATGCATTATAGCTATTAAGCTATGAAAAATGGAGACACCTTAGCTAGTACATATACCCATGTGTACAACCGCCCAGTAGCCACATCAAGGCATGTCCCCTGTACTGGGTTCTATCTTACTTTTATATTAGTATTAAAAATCTCAGCCACTCTCTTGATTAAAAATCTCTGTTGAAATGGGCCTGTAGAAGACCTGATAACAGAGACAACAGCAACTTATGGCTGATGGAGGAAAGTGCGCTTCAGAGGGTGTGACCTCATATACTAAATAAGAAAAGACTGTGGCACTCATACTATGTGTACTGGTGCAACACTGAAACACTATACAACGTACAAGAAAAACTACGGGGCTACTGGGCAGCCATATGCATGGCCATATGTACTAGCTAAGTTGTCTCCATTTTTCATAAATCACTAGGTACAGGGGTGGACCTATCGCAAGTGCAGCTGATGCAATGAACCTGGGCCTCAAGCGGCAGGTGGCTCTCAAGGTCCAGCTAGCTGTCCACTCGGCTAATTTGCATGCTATGAAAATTAGCCATGTGGAGCCGGCGCCAGTACTGCGGCGGGTGCCGGGGTGCTGACTGCGGGGGGTGCTGCCTCTCCGCACCCCCAGGGGCCCACTGAAGTTCACCCTGCGTCTTTCCGGGGGCGGCGACCCGACTTGCAGCAGTGTGTGATGAGGTCATCTTCACGCTGCGACGTCCTTACACACTGCTGGACTGCTGACTCAGAGCCGGAGGAGGAGGCCAGGACGCTGCAGCTGCGGAAGTGGTGAGTCCTGAGCAGTGAGTGTGAATGAGAGTGTGTGTGTGTGTGTGTCAGTCAGTGTTGTGTGCGCAGTGCAGCCTTTCTCCCTCCTGTCCGACTACTTCTAGTATTAACCTGAGCTGACAGTTTCACTTTCACTATCTTCTCCTGACCTGCTGAGGCAGTTGGCCAGGAGGGAGAAGGGCTGCACTGTCACTGTGCACACAACACTGAACTGGGGGATTTAAAAGACAGTGCGGGAGGGGGGGGAGGAGACACAGGGCCCCCTCCCCTGTAAGGAAGAGATGGGAGAGGAAACACAGGGCCGCCTCCCCTGTGAGGGAGAGAGGGGAGAGGAGACACAGGGGCCCCAGCTGTGAGGGAGAGGGGTAGATGAAACACAGGGGTCCCCGTGAAAGGGAGAGGAGACATAGCCCCTCCCCCCCGTGAGAAGGAGACAGGTTGGATGGGGTGGGGAGAGGAGACACAGGGCCCCCCTGTGAAGGAGAGGAGACAGGTCGGGAGGTGGGGAGAGAAGACACAGGGCCCCCCTGTTAGAAGAGGTGGAGAGAGGCACAGCTCCCAGGGGAAAGAGGCAGGAAGCGCCTGGGGGGAGAAGCACAGCACCCAGGGAAGAGAAGCACAGCGTCCAGGGGGACAGGCACAGCACCTAGGGGAGAGAGGCACAGAAACCGGGGAGGGAGAGGCACAGTGTCTAGGGGGGAGAGCCACAGTGCCCGGGGGATGGAGGCACAGCACGCGGGGGGGAGAGGCACAGCACCTGGGGGGGAGAGGCACAGCAGTAGCTTTGTGTGTGTGTGTTATGCAGTGGTGCTGTGTGTGTTTTATATAGTGGTGCTGTGTGTGTGTTATGCACTGGTGCTGTGGGTGTGCTATACAGTGGTGCTGTGTGTTATACAGTGGCGCTGTGTGTGTGTTACACAGTGTCGCTGTGTGTTATAACAGTGGTGCTGTGTTTGTGTTATACAGTGGTGCTGTGTGTTATACAGTGGTGCTGTGTGCGTGTGTTATACAGCGGTGCTGTGTGCGTGTGTTATGTAGTGGCGCTGTGTGTGTTATGCAGTGGCACTGTGTGCGTGTGTTATACAGTGGCGCTGTGTGTTATACAGTGGTGCTGTGTGCGTGTGTTACACAGCGGTGCTGTGTGCGTGTGTTATGTAGTGGCGCTGTGTGTGTTATGCAGTGGTGCTGTGTGTGTTATGCAGTGGCGCTGTGTGCGTGTGTTATACAGTGGTGCTGTGTGCATGTGTTATACAGTTGTGCTGTGTGCGTGTGTTATACAGTGGTGCTGTGTGCGTGTGTTATACAGTAGTGCTATGTGCGTGTGTTATACAGTGGTGCTGTTTGCGTGTGTTATACAGTGGTGTGTTATGATCCGGTGACCTTGGAGCCGCATGAATATAATTCACAGGAGAAGTGGTACCTGTACTGACCGCAGTTCCTGATCTAAACCCGCAACTAGAAGTAGCCGTCGGATGTGAATAACCATACCCTAGACACCTCAACACGGTCGGAGAACTAGCTACCCCTAAAGATGGAAACAGCAATTCTATCTTGCCTCAGAGCAGAACCCCAAAAGGATAGAAAGCCCACCACAAATACGGACTGTGAGTAACAGAGGAAAATACACACTCAGACAGAAAACAGAATCAAGCAAAGATGAGGCCACTTCTAGCTAGATAGATAAAGACAGGACAGGATTCTATTGCAGTCAGTATAAAATCCTTTCAAAAATATCCACAGCAGATAATACAAAAATACCCCTGAGTCTACTCAAGACTCGGCGCCCTCTAAATCTGCGGAACTCCTGTGAATCCAACTATGCTCAATATATACTGACACAAAAAGCTGGACAAGCCAATAAAAAATTAATAGCACAAAAATCCTAGGAAGAAAACTTCCTAACAGAGAGCAAGTTAACACAGCATGCACTCTGAGCAGAATTAGACTATTTCAGAAAACAAGCACACAGCATGTGTGCAACAAGAAGACTAAACCATACACTTAGCTTGCAAGTCTTGCAGCAGGGCAGGCGAGACCAGGCAGAGGTGAAACACCTCCAGGACAATTGACAACTGGTAAGGACTGAGGAAATTCTGCAAGCTTAAATACCCCAGTCAGAATTGCAATTATCCAATTCACCTGACCAAGAGTGCAAAACAGGATCAACTGCATTCCCATCCACAACCACAGGAGGGAGCCCACAAGCAGAATTCACAACGGTGGTGCTGTGTATGTCTTATGTAGTGGCACTGTGTGTGTTATGCAGTGGTGCTGTGTGTGTTATACAGTGGCACTGTGTGTTATACAGTCGTGCTGTGTGTGTGTTATACAGTGGTGCTGTGTGTGTTATACAGTGGCGCTGTGTGTTATACAGTGGTGCTGTGTGTTATACAGTAGTGCTGTGTGTTATACAGTGGCACTGTGTGTGTGTTATACAGTGGCACTGTGTGTGTTATACAGTGACGCTGTGTGTGTTATACAGTGGCGCTGTGTGCGTGTGTTATACAGCGGGTCTGTGTGCGTGTGTTATACAGCGGTGCTGTGTGTGTTGTGCAGTGGTGCTGTGTGTGTTATGCAGTGGTGGTGTGTTATGCAGTGGTGCTGTGTGTGTGTTATACAGTGGCGCTGTGTGTGTGTTATACAGTGGTGATGTGTGTGTTACACAGTGGTGCTGTGTGTGCTATACAGTGGCGCTGTGTGCGTGTGTTATACAGTGGTGCTGTGTGCGTGTGTTATACAATGGTGCTTTGTGCGTATGTTATGCAGTGGTGCTGTGTGTGTTATACAGTGGCACTGTGTGTGTGTGTGTTATACAGTGGCGCTGTGTGTGTGTTATACAGTGGTGATGTGTGTGTTACACAGTGGTGCTGTTGGTGTTATACAGTGGTCCTGTGTGTGTTACACAGTGGCGCTGTGTGTGTGTTATACAGTGGCGCTGTAAGACGTAAGACTTATGTTATACAGTGGCGCTGTGTGTGTATTATACAGTGGGGCTGTGTGTGTGCGTTATACAGTGGTGCTGTGTGTGTGGAGATATGTATGGTTCTGGAGCACTATAGTGATACTTTTATTTTAAAGGGCATCGAATATGTTGCTGCAGATGGAGAAGAGGAAGTCTGGAGAGACAAGCTGTGGAGTTGTGGATGTCAAATCTCATCATGGCGCCTGTGCTACAACGGAAGAAAAGGAATGGGAACAACTCCAATCAGAGAAGATGTCATCTACAGTATAAGGTAAAAAGATTTAAATGTTTGTGATCCTGCCTGCGTCTGATCTGGACTGTGGTTCCAGTATGGTCCACAGTATAATGATGACGACTGGTAACAACAACTCCCAGCATCGCCTTACCATTTTTAAAGACATGCTGGGAGGTATACGTTCATATGATGTTAGTATATCATGGGGCTGATCTGACACTGAAATTGATCACTGTAGTAAGCTTGTTGCTGTATTCATGCATTAACGGTTCTGGCCCTGCATTCATCTACTGAGGTAGTTTTGGCTCTGCATTCATCTACTGAGGTAGTTTGGCTCTGTATTCATCTACTAAGGGCTGCTCTGGCCCTGCATTCCTTTACTGATGGTGGTTCTGACCCTGCATTCATCTACTGAGGTGGTTCTGGTTCTGCATTCCTCTACTTATGGTGGTTCTGTCGCTGGATTCATCTACTGATGGTGGTTCCGATCTTGTACATATGTAGGAAACCATAATGTACTTCATGCCAATGTTAAAACTGAAAAATCCTCAATGGATTTTTCGGCTCCAAAAACTGAGTGTAAGTTATGGTGTGGTTACACTGAGTTTTTGGAGCAGAAACTCTCCAACTCCTCCTCAAATGCTCAAAACCTGGTTGTGGTGGTGTATTAATTGCGGTGGTTGTGGTGATGTATTCGTGTAAGTGTCCCTTGGGATTGATTTAGCATGAATCTGTTTTTTGACTTGAAACATGTTGTGCACCTCTAAGTGAGATGCTGGCCCGGCTACGTCACACTGATACAGACACGGCCACACTGCACAATGTTGGCTGTGTCTGCTGAAGTGACGTCACATATTGCTCCTAGTACTAAGTATAAGGTGATCATAGAGTCGGGGTAGAAGAATACTGATCACCCCCTGATAAGTCCTCACAGGAGTCTATACTGTCAGGTCAGTGACTGCTTTGTGTGAGTTACTGCCAGAGTCTGAGCTTTGTTTCAGATCAGGTTGTCCTGTCAGTTTTTTCCAAAGGCAGCAATATGATTGACAATATGGTAGTGTGGATATCGCCTATGTAGCAGCCGGAGGTAAACATGTTAAAGGGGTTGTCCAGGTGTAAGACACAAGTCTGCAGTTACTCTGTGTTATTCTATGTGACTGCAGACTCGTCAATCCTCACATTGCTTGCAGTGCTGTGATGATTCAGCAGGTGTCTGACTGCAAGTGTGAGGTTTGCATACATGCGGTCACATGCCGACTAGACTAGACTTGTTCGGCCTCTCTTAATGCAATTTTATTGAGCAAGGCCAGAAGCAGCCTAGTCGGAACGTGGCTGGGAATATACATATGGTATGCTTGTGGTCACGAGACCGACTGTTCCCGACACCAGAGAATCCTCACAGCAAACAGTGTATACGATGTGAGGATTCACAAGTCTGTAGTTACATATAGTGGCTGTGGATGTATAGCTTAAGATTGGACAACCCTTTTAAGGATGAGCCACTACTCATGGGCCTCTGCTGTGTGCTTGTCCCGTAGGCTAAAATTTACCAGGCAGCCCCTGCCCGGAGGTGCGGTGGCAGCGGTAGCATCCCAGTATCCACTGACTACTGGGATGCTGCAGATGTCGCGCTGTCACTTCTGGGCTCTGTGTCCATGGAGGCTGGAGCAGCTCTCCCTGACCCAGAAGGGACAGTGCTGCAGTGCTGTGATAGAGGGATCCTCCTGGACTGCTCGAGGTTAGAACGCCGGAGCGGGGCTGTGGAGTGGAGGTACACCACCAGCATGATTTGGGGGGAACTCATGGGCCAGGGAGAAGCTCAGCTGCATCATAATTGGGGGATTCATGGGGGAAGAAGCTCAGCTGCATCATAAATGCCATTCATGATGCAGCTGAGCTTCTCCCCCATGAGCCCACTCCATTCATGATGCAGTTGAGGTTCTCCCCCATGAGTCCCTCCCATTCATGATGCTGCTGAGCTTCTCCCCCATGAGCCCCCCATTCATTAAATGGGGGGCTCAGGGGGAGAGAAGCTTAGCTGCATCATGAAAGGGGGCCTCATGGGGGAGAACCTCAACTGCATCATGAATGGAGGGGGCTCATGGGGAGAAGTTCAGCTTTACATATTACCTGGAAGCTGTGCTGGGCTGTATATATTACCTGGAAGCTATTCTGGGCTGTATATATTACCTGGAAGCTATGCTGGGCTGTATATATTACCTGGAAGCTATGCTGGGCTGTATATATTACCTGGAAGCTATGCTGGGCTGTATATATTACCTGGAAGCTGTGCTGGGCTGTATATATTACCTGGAAGCTATTCTGGGCTGTATATATTACCTGGAAGCTATGCTGGGCTATATATATTACCTGGATGATATTCTGGGCTGTATAAATTACCTGGAAGCTATGCTGGGCTGTATATATTGCCTGGATGCTATACATATAGTAACATAGTAACATAGTTTTTAAGGTTGAAGGAAGACTTTAAGTCCATCTAGTTCAACCCATAGCCTAACATGTTGATCCAGAGGAAGGGAAAAAAACCCCATGTGGCAACACTAAGCTCCACATTGGGGGAAAAAATTCCTTCCTGACTCCAGAAATGGCAATCAGACAAATTCCCTGGATCAACACCCTATCAAAGAATCTAGTATATATAACTGGTAATATTATAGTTTTCAAGAAAGGCATCCAGGCCCTTGTTATATGTTAGTAGTGACTCCCTCATTACACCATCATGTGGCAGAGAGCGCCATAGTCTCACTGCTCTTACAGTAAAGAATCCGCGTCTGTGATTATTATTAAACCTTCCTTCCTCCAGACGTAGAGGACGCCGCCTTGTCCCCGTCTCTGTAGAGGATGCCCCCTTGTCCCAGTCTCAGGCCTAAGAGTAAAGAGATCATTATGCAGGTCTCTGTACTGTCCCCTCATATATTTATACATTATTATAAGATCACCCCTAAGCCTTCGTTTTTCCAAGCTAAATAACCCCAAGTTTAATAACCTGTCTTGGTATTACAGACCCCTCAGTCCTCTAATAACCTGTCTTGGTATTGCAGACCCCTCAGTCCTCTAATAACGTGTCTTGGTATTACAGACCCCTCAGTCCTCTAATAACCTGTCTTGGTATTGCAGACCCCTCAGTCCTCTAATAACCTGTCTTGGTATTGTAGACCCCTCAGTCCTCTAATAACCTGTCTTGGTATTACAGACCCCTCAGTCCTCTAATAACCTGTCTTGGTATTGCAGACCCCTTAGTCCTCTAATAACCTGTCTTGGTATTGCAGACCCCTCAGTCCTCTAATAACCTTGGTCGCTCTTCTCTGGACCTGCTCTAGTTCAGCTATGTCTTTCTTATACACCGGAGACCAGAATTGTACACATTATTCTAAGTGTGGTCGCACTAGTGACTTGTATGGAGGTGAAATGATGTTCTCCTCATGAGCATCTATGCCTCTTTTAATGCATCCCATTATTTTATTTGCCTTTGCAGCAGCTGCCTGACACTGGCCACTAAATGTGAGTTTGTCATCTACCCTTACACCCAGGTCTTTTTCAGTGACAGTTTTGCCCAGTGTTTTACAATTAAGCACATAATTATACCTCTTGTTTCCTTTGCCCAAATGCATGACCTTACATTTATCCCCATTAAAGCTCATTTGCCATTTATCAGCCCAAGCTTCTAGTTTACATAAATCCTCCTGTAATATAAAATTGTCCTCCTCTGTATTGATTACCCTGCAGAGTTTAGTGTCATCTGCAAATATTGTGAATACTGCGCTGTATATATCACGTGGAGGCTGTGCTGGGCTATATATATTAACTGGAGGCTGTGCTGGGCTGTACATATTACCTGGAGGCTGTGCTGGACTGTATGTGATATTTGGAGGCTGTGCTGGCCTGTATGTGTTATTTGTAAGCTGTGCTGGGCTGTATATGTTATTTGGAGGCTGTACTGGGCTGTATATATTAATTTGAGGTTGTGTTGGGCTGTAAATATTATTTGGATGCTGCAACTGGCCTCCAAATAATTTATACAGCCCAGCAGTAGCCTTCAGATAATAAATACAGCCCTGCACAGCCTCAATCTAATATATAAAGCTGAATGTGTGTGTGTATGTGTGTATGTATGTATGTCCGGGATTGGCATCTACACCATCGCAACTACAGCCACAAAATTTTGCACAGTCACACGTCTGGACCCCGAGAGTGTCATAGGCTATGTTATGAGGCGAAATTTTAACCCCGCACGTTCCAGTTCACCAATCAATTTTGCCCCATCTACATAGTGGGGAAAAAGTGAATGGAAAAGTGTTGGAGGAAAATCGACAGCTGTCAGCTATAGCCACAAAATTTTGCACAGTCACACGTCTGAACCCCGGGAGCGTCATAGGCTATGTTGTGAGGCGAAATTTTAACCCTGAGCGTTCAAGTTCACCAAACAATTTTGGCCCTATCTACATAATGGGGAAAAAGTGAAAGGAAATGTGTTGTAGGCAAATTGACAGCTGCCAGATGTGAACAAGGGGGACTTAAAGAATGAGAGCGATGCCGCCAAAGAGTATATACCATACAGTTGCTAAGGTGGGGCCCTGACATAGGATACTCACCACACACGGGGATATGAACACACACACAATGCGCCTCACACCACCACGTGCTTGAACACATATACCACCCTCAGCACACATTTCACCACACATACACCAACCTCGCCACATAATCGCCCTAAAACACACACAAGTCTGGTATTATCCTTCACAATAAAAATCTGATTAATAATCAGCAAAACTACAAGAGAAACAAATGTGCCATATAGGAAATACGGCAGCTGTCAGTCACATGAGCTGTCTATTATGTGTATGTGTGAGCTAATATATACTGTCAGGGGTGAGGGTTTCCTGCTGCCTGGGGATTTATCAGGCTGCCAATAGCAACCAATCACAGCTCAGCTTCTATTTTGCTACTGTTAATCTGAGCTCTGATTGGTTAATATAGACAACACAGGACATTCTCAGTAAAGCTTGTGTGAGGTAATAGGATGTCTGTGAGGTAATAGGATGTCATTTAGGGTACCTTTACACGCCGCTACAACAGGATGGATACAACCCGCTACAGGCTACGATTGTAGCTTGCGTCGTCAATATAGCCCGTAGTAGCGGCGTGTGAAGACGGTAGGAGGCAGCCGGCAACAGATACATCTGTTTCCGAGCAGTGCTCTGAAACAGGTGGCTACAAAGCCGATTGCATCGAGCTGTATCGGCGTGTAAAGAAGCTACAGAAGGGATGTCTGGACACCAGGCCATGTAGCTGGAATGTAGCTAGGGGTGACACAGGCTCCGGGTTACCGCGCATCATCAGCGATCATTGGAGGAAGCTCCTGCATGACGATTGGTAGTCGCTGCACAGGGAGGAATATTTAAGGAGCTGCCCAGTCACACTACACAATTGCTCGAGCGTCATGTATTAAACAGCCTCCTGCGATGCCTGCCCAATCATGATGTTCCTGCTTTGTCCTATCAGCGTACGGACGTCTCGTAATCCACAATTGTGGCACGCCTATGTGCTGTCCCTGCTGCACAAGGTCCGCCCATATTAGCTTGTTGTAGTGGTGTGTAAATGAGGTAAGGTAAGCTACAGATGGCTACTTGAGACGCCCGGCGATGTATCTAGCTATAGATGTAGCGTAGCGTAGCGCACCTTGTGGCGGCGTGTAAAGGTGGTGCGTTTCCCGTTTGTAACCGTTTGGCCGTGCTCGTGCACGTGAAGTAGCGGGTTGTATCTATCCTGTTGTAGCGGCGTGTAAAGGTACCCTTAGGGTGTGTTGGTGGAAAGGCTGATGTCAGTCACATTACCTCTATGTGAGAGATATAGAAACTGTGGAATATCTGTGGTGTTGATATATATATTGTGAAATGCTTCTATTAGCTTAGTTTTTGCCTTTTAATAATTACATTTCTATCGATTTGTTTTGTGGTTTTTGTGTGCTGAATACATTTTTGTTAACACATTCTATTTTGTTAACAGCAGTTATTAACCCGGGTGAAGCCGGGGAGTACAGCTAGTCTAATATATAAAGCTGAATGTGTGTGTGTGTGTATGTATGTGTGTATATCCGGGATTGGCATCTCCACCGTCGCAACTACAGCCACAAAATTTTGCACAGTCACACGTCTCGACCTCGGGAGCGTCATAGGCTATGTTGTGAGGTGAAATTTCTACATAATAGAGAGAAAGTGACAGTTACCAGTTGACAGTTGTGATGAGAGGGGCTTAATGACAGCACCAAAGACTAACAGCACATACCAGCATATAGTCACTAACGTGGGGCCCTGACATGGAATATTCACCACACACGGGGACATGTATACACAACACATGCACACAAAGAGTAACAGCTAAGGTGGAGCCAAAACATTGGATACTCACCACGCACCCGAACACAAACACACACACCACAAAGAGACACACACAACACAGAGACACCACACAGACACCCCCCACAGGGACACACTCATATACACACCCTATAGGGACACATGCACTCATCCCACAGGGACACACACACCACAGGGACATACACACATACACACCCCACAGGGACACAGAGACACACACATCCCACAGGAATACACAGACCCCATAGGGATGGACACACACCACGGAGACACCCCTCCCCCCAAAAGGACACACACCACAGGGACCCCTTCCCCCACAGGGACACACGCACACCACTTGGGCACACACCCCAGGGACACACACACCTGACTAGCTGCAATGAATTTCTACATTCAATTAATGTTTTAGCGTTAACTGCAGCTAACGTTTTGTGAAATTGTATAGTGTTTCAGCATGCACCAGTATACATAAGATGTGTGCCACAGTCTTTTCTTATTTACTTGTGCTTTATCTTAGCCTGACATTTTCCTAACAGCCCGCCTATTACATCTTGTCTATAGCGGGGTCTAATAGGCTTCCATACAGACTGAGGCCAGTGAGGTGACAGAAGGAGCATTCTCCTTCAGTCACACTCCTTCACATGTAGTCAGTAGTGACTGTGACATTTAATGAGTTAATCATCAATGATGGCACATAGTGATCCACTATTCTGGTGGAGCCCAGGTATATGTACATGGTGACTCCGCTGTGTATGGTACAGGCATAGCTCCTCTTCCATTCCTCCCCCATGCTGTACATGGTGACTCCGCTGTGTATGGCACAGGCATAGCTCCTCTTCCATTCCTCCCCCATGCTGTACATGGTGACTCCGCTGTGTATGGCGCGGGCATAGCTCCTCTTCCATTCCTCCCCCATGCTGTACATGGTGACTCCGCTGTGTATGGCGCGGGCATAGCTCCTCTTCCATTCCTCCCCCATGCTGTACATGGTGACTCCGCTGTGTATGGCGCGGGCATAGCTCCTCTTCCATTCCTCCCCCATGCTGTACATGGTGACTCCGCTGTGTATGGCACAGGCATGGCTCCTCTTCCATTCCTTCCCCATGCTGTACATGTAGAGCGTGGTGCAGTAATAACACTTCACCTCAGCCTGGTGCTGGAGTGTAAATGATTTCTGGAGAGGAATGGTTTGTGCTTTTTCTTCCTTCCACTTCTGGCTTTGACTGTGAATGTTTTTTGTCCTGTCTAAGGGTGTGTTCACACATGGCAAAATTGTTTTCTTTTTGCTGCACATTTTACTTAGTGTTTTTGTGCATAAAAGATGCATCGTTTTACAGTACTAGCAAACTGAATATGGTTTGTGTTGCTCTTTTTTTTTGCGTATTTTAACTATCAATTTGTTTCTTCAAATCTGCAGTGTAACAATTTTGTTATCATTTTTGCACAAATTTAAAAAAACGCAAATGAAAACACAGAAATACATTAAAAAGTGTCAAAAACGTGTTTATTGTGGGCAGCGTTAAAGGGATCCTGTCACCTCCAAAACGCCACCTAAGCTTCAAAATCATGTCCCTGCAGCATCCTAGCACTAATCTCACACTCCTTTTCTCTCTGAAAAGCATCGTGTGAAAGTGCAGAAAAATGTTTTATAACTTACTCATTAGTGATGTTAATTAGCAGGGGCTATATTCGTTAGCGGCGTGTTCTGAATGCGCCTCTTCGTCATAAGATCACGCCCTAATGGGTGTGATCTTCTATTCATGTTGTATTCAGCGCCCTCCCTGCTCTCGACGGCGCTGCCTGGGCTCTAATGACGCGAATCGCGTCATTTCCGGGATCGGGTGACGTCAGTACACCCACGCCGCTGTGTACTGCTTCAAGCACCGCATGCGTAATGCGGTGCTTGAAGCCTAAAGGGAGGCACATTCAGAACACGTCCTAAGTGACAAGATCCCTTTAACACGCCAGTCATTGGTGCAGAGAAATCCAGATCAATTAAGCCACATGTGAATATACTCTAATACAATAGATGTATCTACTTTGTATTGTGAAGAAATGTACTAATTTCATGTTTACTTTTTACAGAAATAGAAAATAACAATTCTGAGAGACTCTTCATGTTATTGGCAAATTATAAATTAGATGAAGATATGAAGCAGAACTCTCCAGAAGAAAATCTCATCAGCACTAATGTAAATTCAGGATTCAACAGTACAGATCTGACATATAATCCACCTAATCCTGAGGAACCTTCTCCTGACCAATCTCACATTGTTACAAGTACAGATCAGAAAGGAGGCAAGAAGCATTTTACAAAACGTTCAAGTCCTCATAGAGGGAAGAAGCCGTACTCTTGTTCAGAATGTGGGAAATGCTTTAGAGATAATTCAAGTCTTGTTATACATGAAAGAAGTCACACAGGAGAGAAGCCATATTCATGTTCAGAATGTGGGAAATGTTTCTCAGAAAAATCAAGCCTTGTTAAACATCAGAGAATTCATAGGGGAGAAAAGCCATATTTATGTTCAGAATGTGGGAAATGTTTTATAGCTAAATCATATCTCATTACACATCGAGGAATTCACACAGGAGAGAAACCATACTCTTGTTCAGAATGTGGAAAATGTTTTACATATAAATCAAAATATATTAATCATCAAAGAATTCACACAGGAGAAAAGCCATTTTCATGTTCAGAATGTGGGAAATGTTTTACAAGTAAATCATATCTTGTGAAACATCAGAGATTTCACACTGGAGAGACCCCATATTCATGTTTAGAATGTGGGAAAAAATTTTCAGATAAAACTAGCCTTGTTAGTCATCAAAGAATTCACACAGGAGAAAAGCCATATTCATGTTCAGAATGTGAGAAAAGTTTTATAGTTAAATCCTCTTTGGTCAAACATCAGAGGATTCACACAGGGGAGAAGCTGTATTTGTGTACAGAATGTGGGAAATGTTTTACAGATAAATCATATTTTGTTAGACATCAAAAAATTCACAATGGAGAGAAGCCATATTCATGTTCAGAATGTGGGAAAAGTTTTACAGATAAATCATATTTTGTTAAACATCAAAGAAGTCACACAGGAGAGAAACTGTATTCATGTTCAGTATGTGGAAAATGTTTTTTACGGCAAACAGATCTTGCAAAACATCATAGAAGTCACACCGGAGAGAAGCCATATTCATGTTCAGAATGTGGGAAATGTTTTGGAGATAAGTCGCATCTTGTTCGACATCAGAAAATTCACACAGGAGAGAAGCCATTTCCATGTTCTGAATGTGGGAAATGTTTTATTTCTAAGACCAAACTTGTTGAACATCATCGTAGTCACACTGGGGAGAAGCCATTTCCATGTTTGTTTTGTGGGAAATGCTTTGCAATTAAATCAAATCTTGCTACCCATGAGAGAATCCACACGGGAGAGAAGCCATATTCATGTTCAGAATGTGGGAAACAATTTGCACAAGTATCAAGTCTTATTCATCATCAAAGATTTCACAAAGGGGAAAAAGTGTAATTATGTTGCAAATGTAGACAGAGATATCTGGCTTTAAAAAACATTGGAGTTAAGGGAAAATGCTGTTTTCATGTTCAGAAGTTAGAAAATGTTTTATCACTAAAGACATCTAAAGTCATCAGAGAAGTTTTGATGCTCCGTATGTGTAAAATATTTTACAGATAAATAAAATTTTAAAACTCCTGAAAGAATTCATATTAAGAGGAAACTTTATCACTAGGTTATTAGACATTTAGCCAATAGAAGGTTTTTTTTTAGGTCAGTTTAGCCTGGATCTGCTAAACACCAAAATTATATGTGATCGAGATATATATGTATTCTTTAAATTTAAACTGTAATTTTTGTTAAAGTATTTACATGCTTTACAAACCCTAAATTTGAACCATTTGAAGGTTAAACATTGATTAATAACAGGTGGATAAGTGATAGGTGAAGGCATGGTGCTCAGAGCCCTGCTAAATTCAGGAAATAATAATAATAAAACTTTATTTGTATAGCGCCAACATATTCCGCAGCGCTTTACAGTACAATGGTACGTATAGGAAAAATATACGGTACAGAAAGGTAATGCAGAACAGTAGTTACATACAATAAACATAGAATCAACTCAGGAAATACAATAAAAAGGCAAAAAAATGAAGGTGACCCTGCTCGAAGGAGCTTACAATCTAAGAAGGGATGGGAACACAAAGTACAGGGGCTTATAACAATGAATATCTTATGTTTAGGTGACTACTGTTAGGGAGAAGGGTAGGCCGCCCTGAAGAGGTGTGTTTTTAGGGAGCGTCTGAAGCTATGCAAGTTGTGGATGGTCCTAATTTCTTGGGGTAGAGCATTCCAGAGGTTTGGTGCAGCTCGAGAGAAGTCTTGGAGTCGGGAATGGGAGGTTCGGATTAATGCTGATGTTAGTCTGAGGTCACGTTCAGAACGAAGGGGACGGGTGGGGTGGTAGACATAGATGAGGGTGGAGAGGTAAGGAGGTGCCGTATCATGAATAGCTTTGTGGGTGACAACGAGCAATTTGAATTTGATCCTATGCACAATAAAAAAAACTCTAATGCTAGGGTCACACTTAAATACAGAATTGCGTTCACTGAATCCGGATGCGGTGAACGCAATTGTCTTTTGACAGCCAGCAATCCTGTAACCGGATTGCTCGGGATGTGTAATCCTGCAGCGCTGCCCATAGATCTACTGTAAATGGCTTCAGGACCTCAGACCTCAGAGGAGCCCGGCACTTTCATTCATAAAACTGTACAGCAGCTGTCAGGAGTCAGCTGCTGTACATAACTGATTCCACCATTATATGCCCACCTGAGTGGGTGGAAGGTCTCCCACGGGGAGTGGGCACCCCCTAGGGACATTATACAAACATTTATTAATAAAATAAATAATTTCCACAAACACAGAACACTTTGCTTATCCCTGCGGCAGCCGAGATAAGCAAAGTATATGCGGGAACCGGATTGCTCAGGATTACACATCCTGAGCAATCCGGTTCCCGCATTGCAGATAACAGAACCGCTCCGAAAACTGCAGCCTGCATGATTTTTCACGCAGGCTGCAGAGCCGGAGACGGAACCCGTATTGCTTGTAAAGCAATACGGTTTTTATCATAGGCTCCTATGAGGAGCGTTTCCTGATCCGGTTATGAGCTTTTTAAAAGCTCAAAACCGGATCAGGTTTTTTAAAAAAAAACTGGATGTGTGACCCTAGCCTAAGAAGAATCTCCACATTTAAAAAAATTAGGGACAGATACCATGAAAGTGGCATCAATTGACCCAGAATAAAAATTGTATAATGGTACACGGTCTGGAATAGGGCCTGGTCTAGCATTTGAAGGTTGAGTGACACATGTAGGCATCGTGCTCAGAGAGCCCTACTTATTTCAGTAAACACACAACAAAGAGATCCCCAAGAAGAATCTACACTTTTCAAAAAAGTAGAGTCAGATACCACTAAAGTGGCATCATTTGGGCCAGAATAAAAATTGTATAATGGCGCAACCTGCATGCATTTGACAAGGTTTGGAACGGGGGCCTGGTTTAGCATATGAAGGTAAACATTGATTAGTTATCAAGGGCATGAGTGATACTTGTAGGCATGGTGCTCAGAGAGCCCTGCTAAATTCAGAAAACACACAATAAAGAGACCCCAATAAGAGTCCACATTTAAAAAAATTAGGGCCAGATAACTCGAAAGTTATCTGGCTCTAATTTTTTTAAATGTAGACTCTTCTTGACTTAGAATAAAAATTGTACATTGGTACACCTGCATGCATAGCACAGGGTCTGGAAAAGAGCCTGCCATAGCATTTAAGTATTTAAAGATTAAACAATTATTAGTAAGAGGGGGATGAGTGACACATGTATGCATTGCGCTCAGAGAGCTCTCCTAAATTCAGACAACACACAACGAAGAGTCTCCACATTTCAAAAAATTAGGGTCAGATACCTCGAAAGTGGCATCAATTGACCCAGAATAAAAATTGTATAATGATGAGATCAATGCAACACACTGAAAAGTACAACTTTGCTGAGTCTGCGACTGGGGTGGAAAAGTCCTTGGAGTTTCATAACTTGTTCATCTTG
>JARQOC010000003.1:873596682-873770567 GCA_033576535.1 Allobates femoralis | reverse complement strand
CCACCTCCCGTCTGAGCCACCCAATGCCCACGTCCCGTCTGAGCCACACAATGGCTCAGAGTCGCCATTCACATGTTTGACATTAACGTACTGAGGAAAGTCTGATTAATTGACTGGGATGTGATTTCAGAAGCACAAGCTGGGTACAATTTATTGGGCGCTACCGTGAATTACCAGAGGGGTGTAAATTCTAATAAGGGGTCACTTGAGGGAGGGTTTACGTACATCAGGGGTTCCGCAAACTATTCCAGAAAAATGTCACAAAAGTAACAACGCTCCTTCTACAGTGTTCCCCTGAAAATAAGACGGTGGCTTGTAATTTTTTTGCACTGAAATATGCGCTAGGGCTTACTTATAGAGGATGTCTTATATGTGACCCCCAATGCCTGCTGTATTATCCTCGGTGGCTCTCCTGATCCAGGAGTGACAGTTGCATAGAAATGCATGCTGTCACTCTCCGGTCAGGAGAGCCGCTGTGGATTATGGTGAGAAAGTGCTGGCTAATTAAGCTAATGCATATTCAACCGCACTCTGTTTATTGTATTGATCGAGGATCGCACTGCACCGTGAATCTTCTGAGCTGAGGGTGACAGCTGTATAAAGGAAACAGGGTCACTCTCAGCTCCGGAGTGCTGTCGTGCATTGCAGGCAGAGAGCAGCTGTCATTCTGGTTTAAGTGGGGTGGGCAAGTGGGTGAATATTCATTAGCTGGCATTTTCTGACAGCCATCCACTGTGGCTCTCCTGACCTGAGAGTGACAGCATGCATTTCTATGCAGCTGTCACTCTCAGCTGAGGAGAGTCAGCAAAGGTTGCAAAGAGAAAGTGCTGACAGTACCGTAATACAAGCAGTCAGAGTGTGTGTCCGTGCAAGACTTAGGCTGGTTTCACATCATGTTTTTTGTGATCCGGGCCGATCCGATGAGAACCTGATAGGCCTGGATCACATTTCTGCCCAATAGTGTGCCTATGGGCCCGGATAGCAGCTATCTGCCATCCGGTTTCCATGTGTCCGGGTGAATCTGGGAGGACTCAGATTTTACACCTGGACACAAAAATGCTGCATGCACCATTTTTATATCCGAGGAGAAAAATCTCCCCAAACTGGATCCTCCCGGATCCGGGGCAATCCGGCGCTCCCTAACATGGGTGCCTATGGTGCCGGATTACCCCGGTCCGGGAGGATCTGGGAACCGGACACCTGCGGCTGCACGCCGCTGTTGTTTCAGGACCGCGGCTTCAGCTGTGTGCGGCTGCACATCGGACCGGAGGGCATATTAACCCTCCAGTCCTGTGTGCTGATCAAGTCCGCGGCTGTCAGGGTCATCCCGGACAGCCCCGGACCAGATCACGCCGCAGTGTGAAGCCACCCTTAGAGGAATGGGTGGAATTCTTTGTCGGGAATGAGGGTGAATATAAATTAGCCAGGATTTAGAGCTATGCAAGGGGACAATAAAACTTACATATCCTGAAAGGGCTGTACAAGGGCTGTTTTTGGGGAACCACATTAGAACCATGTAGTGTGGCCAAAGAGTACTGTACAGTATGTGGGATATTGCCACATTCAGCAGAAATTGTATAACAAACTACCGTGTTTCCTGAAAAATAAGACACTGTCTTATATTAATTTTTGCTCCGAAACGTGCACCGTGTCTTATTTTCAGGGGGGTGTCTTATATTAGCCAAAAAAAATTGACAGAAAAGCAGCCTCCCATCCCAGTACCGTATCCCACTGCAGCAGCCTCCCATCCCAGTACCGTATCCCACTGCAGCAGCCTCCCATCCCAGTACCGTATCCCACTGCAGCAGCCTCCCATTATCCCAGTACCGTATCCCACTGCAGCAGCCTCCCATCCCAGTACCGTATCCCACTGCAGCCTCCCATGTGTGTACACACAAACACACACTGCACACACACACTTTCACTTTCTTTCCTCTGCAGTGCTGCTTTGGTGGTGGCTAACCCTAACCCTGGGCCAATCACAGTGCAGGAACCCTGGGCCAATCACAGCGCGGGAGCCCTGGGCCAATCACAGCCCAGGAACAATCAGAGGCTACTGACGTCAGCTGGCCCATGATTCCTGCGCTGTGATTGGCGCAGGGCTCATGGGCGGAGATCGGCACAGAGCTCCGGAGCTGTGATTCACGGCTGCGCTCCTGGACTGTGAGCACTGCAGTGGCAGAATAGCGGTACAGAGTGGCGGGCACCGGACAGCAGGGAGCGAGACACAGATATGTATGCCCCGCTCTTGTGATCGGTGGCATGCTGAGGAGGTTCGCCTTATAATCGGGGGGTGCCTTATATTAGGAGGTAGGGCGCCCGCAAGCATGCCTTACTTTAGGGGGGGTGCCCTATTTTCGGGGAAACAGGGTATTGGGGGGTTTGGAATTTCTCCTAGAAAAAAGGAATCTAAAAAAAAAAATCAGTATTTTAGTGATAAATTCAATTATTCATCATAAAATGGTTTTAACATTCTTTGAGACGTGTGGTGTCAGTATCCTCACTATGAATGTAGTGTGTAAAGCGGGGACACTTATACAGGGTTGTGATGTTCTGGCACCTCAGGGGCTCTGCCAATGTGACATGACCGTTCCAGCTAAATCTGCTATTCCATTTGGCGCACCTTCCCTTGTGAGCTTTGCACCGTTCCTGAAAAGTAGTTTCTAACCACATGTAGGATATTGGACAATTTCAGAGAGATTGTGTAATAAATTGTAAGTTCCATTTCCTAATGGTACCGTTACATGCTATGATATCGTTAACGATATCGTTTAAACATCACGGTTTTTATATCATTAGTGCGACGTAGCGTGTAAACGTGTGATATCTGACCAAAAAATCGTTTGACCAATCTTCGAAAAGGTGAGATCCTGAGCTCAAATCCGTCATTCATCGTCCAATTAACGTTCTCTCCATCTGCAGCATCGTTCAGTGTGACGCCTTTATACATCGTTCAGTGTGACACCTTTATACATCGTTCAGTGTGACGCCTTTATACATCGTTCAGTGTGACGCCTTTACACATGGTTCAGTGTGACGCCTTTATACATCGTTCAGTGTGACACCTTTATACATCGTTCAGTGTGACGCCTTTATACATCGTTCAGTGTGACGCCTTTATACATCGTTCAGTGTGACGCCTTTATACATCGTTCAGTGTGACGCCTTTATGCATGGTTCAGTGTGACGCCTTTATACATCGTTCAGTGGGACGCCTTTATACATCGTTCAGTGGGACGCCTTTATACATCGTTCAGTGTGACGCCTTTATACATCGTTCAGTGTGACGCCTTTATACATCGTTCAGTGGGACGCCTTTATACATCGTTCAGTGTGACGCCTTTATACATCGTTCAGTGTGACGCCTTTATACATCGTTCAGTGTGACGCCTTTATACATCGTTCAGTGTGACGCCTTTATACATCGTTCAGTGTGACGCCTTTATACATCGTTCAGTGTGACGCCTTTATACATCGTTCAGTGTGACGCCTTTATACATCGTTCAGTGTGATGCCTTTATACATTGTTCAGTGTGACGCCTTTATACATGGTTCAGTGTGACGCCTTTATACATGGTTCAGTGTGACGCCTTTATACATTGTTCAGTGTGACGCCTTTATACATCGTTCAGTGTGACGCCTTTTTGAACGATGTTGTTCAAAGTTCTCCTGTTCCTGCCGCTTTGTAACATCATTCACTAAGTTGTTCTAGTAGTAGCTGGAGCATTGCCAAATTCAAAATTGTTAACGATCTCCTTGCGTGTGACACCGCACTAACGATGTCGAAAGATAAAGCTCACGTGACTTTTTTAACAATCTCGTTTGCGATATCGTAGCGTGTAACGCTACCACAAGAATAGCACATTTGAAAATTAAGCAATTTAGTGAAAAAAATATATTTTGGGTTTAAAATGTTCACTACTCCCCTAGATGAATTACTGAAGAGGTGAGTTTCCAAAATGGGGTCACTTGTGGGAGATTTCCACTATTTAGGCACATAAGAGGCTCTCCAAATGCGACATGGCATCCACTAACTATTCCGAATTCTTTTGCCTTCCTAAAGTCAAATGGCTCTCCTTCCTTTACAAGCCCTTCTGTATGTCCAAGCAGTAGTTTTCCGACACGTATGGGGTATCGATGTACTAAAGTGAAATTGTGCCACAAATTGACACATATTCTATAGTTCATCTAGTGAAATTGCCAAATTTTGGGCTAAAAAAAAAGTATTCGAGGAAAAATATATATATTTTTTTATTTTCATAGTTCAACGTTCTGGAATTGTGTGAAGCACCTGGGGGTCCAAGGTGCTCCCCACATACCTAGACAGGTTCCTTGTGAGATATAGTTTCCAAAATGGGGTCACTTGTGGAGGGTTTCCACTGTTTAGGCACATCAGGGGCTCTCCAAACACAACATGGTGTCAGTTCATAATTCCAGACTATTTTGAATTTGAGAAGTGTAATGGCGCTCCTTCCTTCCCTGGCCGACTGTGCAACCACACCACATGAGGTATCAGTGTACTCAGGATAAATTGCAGAATAAACTGGTTCATTTTCCCTTAAGAAAAATCTAAATTTAGGACTAAATTATCATTGTTTGCGAAAAAAATAAATATTTTCGTTTTTTCCTTCCACATTCCAGATTCTTGAATGTGGTTGGGAACACTTTCAAAGGTGCAGATTTTGGAATGATGTCTATTTTGTGTGTTTTGTGTCATGTAGACTTCTCAAAGTCACTTCAAATGTGATGTGGGCTGTAAGAAAAATGCTTTAGTAAATTTTGCAAAAATTAGAAATTTATTATAAATTTTGATAGTTATTATATAACTGCCTCAAAGGCAAAAAAGTTTCAGAATTATCGACAGATATTTATTTAAAAAAAAAAATCGACATTAATTTACTACTAACATAAAGGTACAATAAGGCATGAAGAACAATCTCAGCATCACTGGGATCAATTGAAGGTATAACGTGAAATTCGTTTAAAATGTTGTTAGGAAAGTGAAAGAGGCTTTTGGTGATGAAGGGTTTAAAAAATTACATTATTTCAATTGTTATGTTTATTAATTTTAAATGCAAAAAAAATCTAAGATTTTCTTCACCTACAGGGATGTAGAGATACACTGCTATGTACAACGTATCTCTATGTACCTACAGTGTATCATTCAGTGTGGGCTGTGGTTCATTGCTACAGCAGTTACCTGTGAACATTGAGTTAATGAGTTTAAGTCTTGGGGGAGATGAGAATTTTTAATATTTTTATTATGAATATGTGCAGAAAGATGACATACATTATTCAAAAGGAGTAGGAGGAGCGCTGGAGCCGTCAAAGAGTGAGAGGACAAAACCTTAACGTGTCAGGATAGCTGCACTGAGACCGCTTAATACTGGACGGTTGGAAGCTTTACATTCTAGTGTCTTCCCAAGTAAATGGCCTAGAATGCATAGGTCTGCAATGAAGACCTATCAGAATCCCATACATTCAGAAATCCTCACTAATATATACCTGGAGGTAGTGGCGTAACTAGAGTCCGATGGGCCCTGGTCCAAAATTTGGTCCTGGGTCTACCCTGCGCACGCGGTGGTCAGATGTATGGGCCCCATGTAATGTTCTAAATCCTATAAACACAGTTGACATACTGCCCCATGCTCCCTCCCCAGGAACTGTCAGGATATACCATGTTTCCCCAAAAATAAGTCAGTGTCTTATATTAATTTTTGCTCCTGAAGATGCGCCATGTCTTATTTTCAGAGAATGTCTTATTTTATCATGTTCCCATTATCTCCTTGCAGCCCCCAATATTCCCATACAGCACACACACTCACCGATCCTGCACTGTCCGCCGCTGCATGCATTCACGGCCGCACTGAACTCTCTAAACTGCCGTACAATTACAAGTAGCTATTGGACAATCAGACGCCGGAGGCCGCTGGCGTCTGATTGGCCGTCGACTGCTGGCGTTTGATTGGCCAGCGGCTTTTCATAATTGTACGGCAGCGGAGAGAGCTCAGCACCGGAATACATACGGCAGCAGCAGCAGAGATGGCGGAGGTATCTGTATGCCCTTAGGTGTGCATATCTAAAATAAAATAAAGTTTGATATTAATTATTTTTGGGCGATGCCTTATATTATTAATATTTATTAGTATCGTGCCATCCATTCATTCCATGGCACTTTACATGTGAAAAGGGGAAAGATAGACAAGAACAAAATATATGGACAATATAAGGCACACCGGTATAGAAGGAGTGTGGACCCTGCCCGTGAGGGCTCACAATCTACGAGGAACAGGTGGGGAAACAGTAGGAGAGGGCAGAGCAGGTCGTGTGGTGGATTGGTGGACTGAGGCTCACATCAGGTTGTAGGATTGTTGGAAGAGATGGGTCTTCAGGTTTCGTTTGAAGGTTTTAATAGTAGTCGAAAATCGGATATGTTGAGGCAGGGAGTTCCAGAGTATAGCTGAAGTCCTGTAGGCGGTTGTTGGAAGAAGAGATGAGAGGGTAATAGAGGAGGAGATCTTGAAAGGATCGTAGGTTATGTGTGGGTAGGTAACGGGAGACCATATCACAGATGTACGGAGGAGACAAGTTGTGGACGGCTTTGTATGTCAACGTGAGGGTTTTAAACCGGGGCCTCTAAGAGATGGGGAGCCAGTGTAGGGATTGGCAGAGAGGAGAGACTGGGGAATAGCGGGGAGACAGGTGGATAAGTCGGGCAGCAGAGTTTCGGATAGATTGGAGTGGGGCCAGAGAGGTAGAGGGGAGGCCAGTAAGCAGGAAGTTACAATAATCGAGGCGGGAGATGATGAGGGCATTTACAAGTGTTTTGGTCGAGGAATGTGCGGATCCTGGAAACATTCTTGAGTTGCAGTCGGCAGGAGGTGGCCAGGGCTTGGATATGTGGCTTGGAGGAGAGGGCAGAGTCAAGGATTATGCTGAGGCACCGATCGTACGAGACTAGGGATAGTGAGTAGCCATTGACTTGATAGATAGGTCCATTGCGGAGGAAAAGTGAGTTGGGGGAAAGATGATGAATTCTGTTTTGTCCATGTTCACTTTTAGAATGCAAGTAGAAAAGAAGGATGAGATAGAGGACAGGCATTGTGGAATTTTGGATAGTAAGGAGGTGATGTCGGGTCCAGAGAGAGAGATCTGTGTGTCGTCAGCATAGAGGTGTAACTGAAGACCGTGGGACTCAATGAGCGGTCCCAGGCCTATGATGTAGATCAGGAGTCTCAAACTCCAGGCCTCGAGGGCCGGCCACAGTCCAGGTTTTCAGGATTTCCTTAGAATTTGACAGTTGGTAATTTGATTACCAACTGTCAAATGCTATGGAAATCCTGAAAATCTGGACTGTGTGCGGACCTCGAGGCCTGGAATTTAAGACCCTTGGTTTAGATGGAGAAAAGTAGGGGACCGAGAACCGAGCCTTGGGGGACACCGACAGAAAGGGGTAAGGTGAAAAGGTGGAGAGGGTGACACTGAATGTCCGGTCTGTTAATTATGAAGAGATCCAGGATAGGACCGAGCCAGTGATACCAAGAGATTCTAGAATAACAGGAGGGAATGGTCCACGGTGTTGAAAGTGGACAATAGGTCTAGGAGGAGGAGGACTGAGTAGTGTCGCTTGCTGTTGGTGGTTAATAGGTCATTGGTAACCTTAGTTAGGGCTGCTTCGGTGGAGTGATGCGGTTGGAAGCCACACTGTAAGGGGTCAAAGAGGGAGCAGGAGGAGAGGTGGGAGGACAGTTCAAGGTGGAAATGCTCCAGAAGTTTAGCTAGAAATAGATGCTGGGTTGAGGGAGGGCTTTTTAAGGATGGGTATGATCAAGGAGTGTTTGAAGGATGAGGGGAAAACACCGGTAGTAAGTGATAGGCTGAAGAGATGGGTTAGGGTTGGGATGAAGACAGTAGTGAGGTTAGGAATGAGGTGGGATGGGAGCTGGTCAAGGGCGCTGGTGATGAGGTGGGATCTTAACAGAAGGGAGGAGAGTTGTGCTTCTGTCATGGTGGAAAAGCTGTCTTTAGAAGGAGAGGGCTGTGCCGTTGTGTGGAGGGGTGGGGCACCAGCGGGTCAAAGCTATTTCTGATGTTGTTGATCTTCTGTTTGAAGAAAGTGGCGCAGTCGTCCGCAGATATGAGAGTAGAGGGAGGAGGTGCTGGGGGACGGAGTAGAGGATTGAGAGTTTTGAATAGCTGTTTAGGATTGTGAGACAAGAAGGTTATTAGAGATGAGAAGTAGGTTTGTTTTGTGGCGGTGAGTGCAGACTTGAAGCTGGTGAGGGACTGCTCATACATGGCGAAGTGCTTGGCGGAATGGGATTTCTTCATCTCTGCTCAGCAACCCTGGAAGCCCGTCTCAGGTCTTTTGTGAGGCTGGTGTGCCAGGGCTGCCTGTTTGTGTGAAGTTTGTTGAATGTGAGGGGACAGGGAAGAGACAGACGCAGGGGAGAGGCACAGCGCACAGAGAGGGGGAGACACAGCTCACAGGAGGAAACAGGCAAAGAGAGGTGAGACAGCACACACGGGGGAGAGACATCATACAGGGAAGACAGCATACAGGGGGGAGACAGGCACAGGGCAAGGAGACACAGCGCACAGTGGAAGACAGGCTCAGAGAGGGATTATATTTGTGCGGAATATATATATATATATATGCAACCAGTATGTGTTAAAGGGGCCCGCAAAAACCTGGAGCCGGCCCAGCCACAAACTGTCAACTTTATCTGAATTTAGCAACTTGCCGCCCACCACAGGAGCGGAGCTGTCACCCAGAAGGGAGATTCTAGATTCTGTCTCCTTCACTCTCTCCCAAAGGTTCTGTAGATCCAATCTCAGCATTGATACATCAATCTTCACCTCATCAATCTCACCTGTGACAGAGGTGTTAGACCGTATTGCTGAGAGAAGTTGGTTAGTCACTTGCCTCCAGCTGCACCATCTCCTCAGTTTCCTCTGTTGTTCTCCCCACCCCTCTCATCATCTCAGGGGAGGCAGCACCATTTTGGGCCGAGGGTCTGGCAAACTCCCGGAGCCTCTCCACCGCCAATGAATTCTTCCTTCTGCTGATCGTCAATTGCAACAGGGGCCCAGTTGCTCAGGGTAAGTATCGGTGCTGTTTGGCACCAGACCACGGCAGAATTAAAGTCTGCAAACTGAGGTTAAGCCGGAGCTCTCTCTAAGCACGTCTGTGCATGTCGGCTGCTGGCCACGTCCCTCTGAAGCTGTTGTTACCTCTGGAGTTGCTGTTCCTATTCCAATTCCTGGGTGAAGGTGAGGAGGGGGTGTTAACCTAGGGCTCGTCAGGAGAAGGGTAAGGGTGGTGACTCAGACATCCTTACATTTAGAGGTCATTCTGGGAACATGGTCAGCTAGGGAGCCACAGTCTACAGGGTCAGACAAGCTCCCCAGATTACCTTTGCCCATCTCTGCCATTCTGCTGCTTATCCCCTTGTCTCTTATAACCACCCTGTGACACCCAGTTTTGCTACATCCAGACCTCACGCTGAGCAGTGACATTAAAGTGACCGTTTAGTGTGAGCCCCGGAAGACAATGACATCACACAATGACGACACTTAGCGACGAGAGTCTGGGCCCCGGGGCTGGATACTTTCTGCTTCCAGACCGGACCTTTGTCCCTGCAGCTTCTCTACTCGGCATATTAAGACTCATAAAGAGAGTTTGAGTAAAATAGAATCTGCCTAAATATGACGACCTTGTCTGATCTATATGTCCTTGTATAAAGAGCTATGGAGATGGCGCTATTCTTCTGTATTAAATATGTGATGTCGATGTAACCCTTATATCTCTGTATCAATAATCGGCCACCAGCATTTTGGATTTGGAGAGGGGAAAAAGAATTGGAGACATTTTCTGGCAATTTCCATTTAATATTGATCCATTTTATTTCTATACAGCAACATATTCGGCAGCACTTTACAATACAGACAATAAAGACATTATAGAGTAACACATAATTCACCAAGAGCAGCGAGGGCCGAGCTCACAAGCTACAATCTACAAAAATATTAAAATATACAGTGATTAATTTTCCACCATTTTGCTTGTGCTCTGAAATATGACATATTGGCTGCAAAAGAAAAAGCAGGTTCTTCCTACAGCATCCACGTGATATTCCTTTGTCTTAAGTTACCGTCAAATTTAATAATGCACGTTCATGTCACAATTTCATAACTCATATTTCTGAAATGCTTTACATTCTTACAGATGTAATGGTATAGCTTACTTGTCTGGAAATGGATCAGAAACCTGGGAAATGAGTTCTGACCGTCCGCACATCACAGACATATCATATTTGATATCAAACAACATGTAAAACCCCGAGGGTAAACATGATGTTCATATTTGTGACGTGGGAGCAACAGCTGAGGTTTTGAGAACTGTGCAGCTGGGTGGGTTTACAGAACCCGGCCCACCTTTGATGTAACCATGAGGTTTGAGGTCTCATTACATAAAACCAAAACGTCCATTTTGGGGTCTTTCCCGCTTAAATAAAGAACATAACACTCCATCGCTGTGAGGCCGGAATCCTGACCCATCTCCAGGGTGCCTTCCCCCATGGACTCTGCGATTGCCACCGCATGGCACAGGTTTTAGTTCCTCTTATTTTAAGTCCTTTTATTTTAATAACTGTTTTATTCAAATATGTAAATTGTCTCTTTTGTAATAAGATAATCTTTTGGTATTTCTTTTGTAAACACTGCCAACTTTTGGAGTAAAAATGTAATATTACTAGCTTTGTTCTTCACATTCTATGAGCGAGTGACACGCACCTCCCGCTATTTCACGTCACGAAAACGGTTACCGATCCACCTAGAAAGAGATCGGTGGTGGCAGCAAAATGTTTGTATTTATGTGATATTGTGGGTCGGAGGTTAACTGGAACGAGGTATGTATACATTCCTGGCAGGAACTGGTGGTATATATACATCCCGTCAGATCAGGTGCCACAAAAGATGACATACATTAGAGCAGCTGCGCTCCTTTTCTTATCCTCTGGCAATACTGGGTTTGACCAGCAGGATAAGAGGGCGCCGGAGAGCTGCAGGTCCTAACTAAGTTTTCATGACATTAACATACCGATTTTTTAGACTAAATATGCACCTTACCATAATATGCACCAAGGTTTAGGCGTAATTAGTGTTTCCGGTACATGTCACATTTCCCTTTCTCATTCAATTACATGACTGACTGTCTATCATTTTGTACAATTTTTCTACAAAATATATAATTTCTCCCAGGGGGAGTAATTTTTCACGATCAACAAAATAGGATTTTCCAGTATTTAATTTTTCATATTTTAGTTATAATAATGGCTTCTCCCAGTGTGAGTTCTTTGGTGCTTAACAAGATTTGATTTAACTGAAAAACATTTCCCGCAATCTGAACATGAGAAAGGCTTCTCTCCTGTGTGAATTCTCTTGTGTCTAATTAGAATTGATTTCTGTACAAAACATTTCCCACATTCTGAACATGAAAAAGGTTTTTCCCCTGTATGATTTCTCTGGTGAATAACCAGATGTGATTTCTCTATAAAACATTTCCCACATTCTGAACATGAAAAAGGCTTCTCCCCTGTGTGAGTTCTCTGATGTCTAATAAGAAATGATTTACGTGTAAAACATTTCCCACATTCTGAACATAAAAAAGGCTTCTCCCCTGTGTGATTTCTTTGGTGCCTAACAAGCTTTGATTTCTGTACAAAACATTTCCCACATTCTGAACATGAAAAAGGCTTCTCCCCTGTGTGTCTTCTCTTGTGTGTAACAAGCTGTGATTTCTGTACAAAACATTTGCCACACTCTGAACATGAAAAAGGCTTCTCCCCTGTGTGAGTTCTCTGATGTCTAATAAGAAATGATTTACGTGTAAAACATTTCCCACATTCTGAACATGAAAAAGGCTTCTCCCCTGTGTGAGATCTTTGATGCTTAACAAGATTTGATTGCTCTACAAAGCATTTCCCACATTCTGAACAGAAAGGCTTCTCCCTGTGTGACATCTCTTGTGTCTAACAAGAGATGATTTATATGTAAAACATTTCCCACATTCTGAACATGAAAAAGGCTTCTCACATGTGTGAGTTCTGCGGTGAATAACAAGATCTGATTTCTGGTTAAAACATTTCCCACACTTGGTACAAGAAAATCTCTGTTTCTCAGTGTGAATTTTTTGATGTTCAGCAAAATATGTTTCGAGGGGAAAACTATTTCCATAATCTGAAAGTGAAAATGGCTTCTTTAATTTAAAAGCAGTTTGTTTTGTACTGCTCTTTTGTAACTTATATTTTTCTTAGTAGCCTGTGATACATCAGAAGACAGGGCCTGCTTCATAGGATCAGATGATAGATCTTTGCTGTGAAGGGATGATGGGATATCTGAAGTAATGTCATTCATGTCAGTTGTATCCTGTGTGGTTTCAGGTTCATCTGATTTATAAATGGATGATGTCAGTTGTCCCTCTGATCTCCAGGTACAGTCATCTGACAAGAATAAATACAATTATTATTTTTGAATAAAATATACCTGAAATTTATATTTAACATTTCTACTTAAAATGTTCATATGTTCATAAGGCAAGTTATGTTGTAGAATTGAATCATTCACAAAGTCAATGACAGTTCAGTCTAATAGAAGATCTCACAGCATGAGCCTGTAGAGTGCGGTGCTCAACTATTAGTCAGCCACCAATTGTGCAAATTCTCCCACTTAGAAAGATGAGGTCTACCGGTAATTGACATCATAGGTGACCTCAACTATGACAGACAAAATGAGAAAACAAATCCTGAAAGTCACATTGTCTGATTTAGAAAGATTTTTTTTCAAATTTTGGTGGAAAATAACTACAAACAAGCAAGATTTCTGGCTCTCACAGACCTGTAACTTCTTCTTTAAGAGGCTCCTCTGTCCTCCACTCATTACCTGTAGTACTGGAGGCTCCTCTGTCCTCCACTCATTACCTGTAGTGCTGGAGGCTCCTCTGTCCTCCACTCATTACCTAGTGCTGAGCTCCTCTGTCCTCCACTCATTACCTGTATGCTGGAGGCTCCTCTGTCCTCCACTCATTACCTGTAGTGCTGGAGGCTCCTCTGTCCTCCACTCATTACCTGTAGTGCTGGAGGCTCCTCTGTCCTCCACTCATTACCTGTAGTGCTGGAGGCTCCTCGTCCTCCACTCATTACCTATACTGGAGGCTCCTCTGTCCTCCACTCATTACCTGTAGTGCTGGAGGCTCCTCTGTCCTCCACTCATTTACCTGTAGTACTGGAGGCTCCTCTGTCCTCCACTCATTACCTGTAGTACTGGAGGCTCCTCTGTCCTCCACTCATTACCTGTAGTACTGGAGGCTCCTCTGTCCTCCACTCATTACCTGTAGTACTGGAGGCTCCTCTGTCCTCCACTCATTACCTGTAGTACTGGAGGCTCCTCTGTCCTCCACTCATTACCTGTAGTACTGGAGGCTCCTCTGTCCTCCACTCATTACCTGTAGTACTGGAGGTCTCTGTCCTCCACTCATTACCTGTAGTACTGGAGGCTCCTCTATCCCCACTCATTACTGTAGTACGGACCTGTTGAACTTGTTATCAGTATAAAAGACCTGTCCAACCTCAAACAGTCACACTCCAAACTCCACTATGGTGAAGACCAAAGAGCTGTCGAAGGACACCAGAAACATCATTATAGCCCTGCACCAGGCTGGGAAGACTGAATCTTTAATAGGCAGCAGCTTGGTGTGAATAAATCAACTGTGGGAGCAATCAATAGCAAATGGAAGACAAGATCACTGATAATCTCCCTCGATTTGGGCTTCATGCAAGATTTCACCCCATGGGGTCAAAATGATCTCAAGAATGGTGAGCAAAAATCCCAGAAACACATGAAGGGGGGGACCTAGTGAATGACCTGCAGAGAGCTGGGACCAACGTAACACAGGCTACCATCAGCAACACATTACGCAGCCAGGGACTCAGATCCTGCAGTGCCAGAAGTGTCCCCCTGCTTAAGTCAGTACATGTCCGGGCCTGTCAGAAGTTTGCTAGAGAGCATTTGGATGATCCAGAAGAGTATTGGGAGAATGTCATATGGTCAGATAAAACCAAAGTAGAACTGTTTGGTAGAAACACAACTAGTCGTGTTTGGAGGAAAAAGAATGCTGAGATGCATCCAAAGAACACCATACCTACTGTGAAGCATGGGGGTGGGAATATTATGCTTAGGGGCTGCTTCTCTGCCAAGGGACCAGGATGACTGATTCATGTACATGAAAGAATAAACGGGGCCATGTATCATGAGATATTGAGTGCAAACCTCCTGCTATCAGCAAGGGCATTGAAGATGAAACGTGACTGGGTCTTGCAGCATGACAATGATCCCAAGCACACTTCCAGGGCAATGAAGGGGTGGCTTTGGAAGAAGCATTTCAGGTCCTGGAGTGGCCTGGCCAGTCTCCAGATCTAAACCACATAGAAAACCTTTGGAGGGAGTTTGACAGTTTGTGTTGACCAGCGACAGCCCCAAAACATCCCTGCTCTAGAGGAGATCTGCATGGAGGAATGGGACGACATACCAGCATCAGTGTGAGACAACCTTGTGAAGACTTACACAAAACGTTTCACCTCTGTCATTGCCAACAAAGGATTGAGATGAACTTTTGTTATTGACCAAATACTTATTTTCCACCAAAATGTGAAAAAAAATTTCAAATTCAAACGATGTGATATCAGGATTTGTTTTCTCATTTCGCCTCTCATAGTTGAGGTCACCTATGATGTCAATTACAGGCCGACCTCATCTTTGTAAGCGGGAGAACTTGCACAATTGGTGGCTGACTAAATACATTTTTTCCCCACTGTATAGCATATATGTATAGTACATCCCAAAAGTGAGTACACCCCTCACATTTTGTAAATTTTTTCATAAAACAACACTTTAATATGCCCAGAGGTATGTACACACTGGCAGGTTTTTAACGTAGCATCTAGGGACAGAGTTAGGACTGTCTCTACCAGGGCCTACCGTGAAGTTGGTGAGGCAGCTTACTGTACGTTTTTTGCAAAAACTTATAAATCAAAAGGCCCTGTTTTTTTGTCACGGCACTTGCTATTTATAATTTTTACAGCAGAGCGCCTTTTGTGTGACACTTATACGGTTTTTGCATTGGTTTTTCATGTTTTTGGTGGGGATTGGTCGCAGTTCACATTGCTGCTTCCAATGTGTGCAGACTCATATTCTTTGGCTTCAGTACAGACCTCACCACAGTCGACCAGAGAGGTTCAGTGCACGTGTCGTCATATCCAGAGGTTGTCTTTTCATAATACACGTATGATTGTTACCAGCATTGCTGCAGAGGTTATAGGGGATGCAGAGCTCTTACCTGGTACAAGTACGGCCAGGCGAAACAGCAGAGGGAGGAATAATCACCTGTAGATCCTCCAAGCTGCAGACGAGAGACGCACAGACTGCTCTGACTGGTACCCATACATGATGGGAAGTTTATTTTGACCTCCCTGCCCCAAATTGGACTTGACAACAAATATGTAGAAAGGGTAGCTTCTTTTTATAGCTGCCCACCAGCAAGGGTCACGACAAGCGGGTTCCTATTTTCCCCATATCCTATCCATAATGGAATCGTCAGGGGTGTGCCCTATACCCTTTGTTCTACTTCATTATAATGGAACACAGCTGTGACATCATTGCTGCTGCGCCGGTCACATGACACCGGCACAAGCAGGAAGAAGGCAGGAGACCGGAGGAGCGGCGCTGCCAGCAAGGAGTCGCCGGAAAGCTGATGTATAAACTGTTTTTTTTTTTTTTTTTTTTAACTATAATATTTATTGATATTTTCAAAATACAGAAGAGAAAACAAGTCATTGGACAAATCAAGTCAATGCATTACACTTAAAGGAAGAAAATTAATAAGACCTGGGTTATTACATTATTGGCCTAAAGCCCCGAGGGGCTCCATGCCCATGTTATCATCCTCCTCTTATTTCCTCGGAGGAGCAGTCAAGTTCTAGCACAAATTCCCTAGGAGGAACATCCAGGTATGGGGGGGTCAAAGGTGGTAATCACCCTCCTAGTATAACTAGCAATTAGTAAATAAATGAACAAGATCATAACAAGAAAAACCAAGAGGGATAGAGAAGGAATCAGGTGGGGAAGTAGGAAAGAGAAGGGAGGAGAGGAAGGAAGAGGAGGGGTAGGAGAAAAGAGGGTAAGGGAATAGGACCCTCCAGGACCAGGGAATGCTCATCATTATATACCTTCTTGGGCAGCAAAGTAATCCCATGGGGCCCAGACCTGATTTAACTGTTCTACTCTGGCCACCAATAGGGCTGTCAAGTATTCCATCCTTCTAATGTCAGACAACCTGGTGAACAGATCTTTAAGGGAGGGTGGTTCCATCTAGCCGCCATGAGAATATGCAGAAGAAGCTTAGAGGCCAGTTTGCCCACCCGTCCAGTATGTGCATTAAGAAGGTATACCAATGGGTCCAGCTCCATTTCAACATAGAGAACCTTCATGATAAGATCTCTGAAAGATTTCCAGTAGCCCTCTAGCCGCGGGCATGACCAGAAGATATGGAGCAGATCGCCCACCTCTAAGCTACACCTCCAGCATGTATCAGGAAGAAGAGGGTATGGTACCAGAACATCATGAGTTTATATTGATTTTCCTTATATAGTGTGCAAATGGAGGTCTTGGCTGCTCTGTCCCAAATATATTGCCAAGTCTGGAGGGTGATCTGTCTACCCAGTAGGACCTCCCATCTCTTCATATATGAGAAGCTCTTAAGACCTCCACTTTCAGAAGAAGCGAGGAGTTGGTAAATCTCTGAGATCAAACCTTTAGTACTCGTTCCCCTCCTACAAATTTTTTCAAATTCTGATGGGACCGATACCCCTGACGTGCCATATAGCGATGTTGCGTAAATCTCGGATTTGGAGGTATTGGTAGAATATCTTATTAGATAAGGGGGGATAGTTTTCAAGTAGTCAAAGGGTTGGATTCCCATAGTCCTTTTATAGCTATGGATGAACCATGGCTGGCTCCAGCCCCCCAGGAAGGAGGGGATGGTATATAAATGAGACCATTGGGGAGGCTAGGGTAAATCTCCTTTGACAGTATTTCCAAACATCCCAAGTTGCTTGCATAGGGCCTAATAATGGGATCCGTGGAACTCCCTGGGCTGGCGGCCATAGTAAAGAGTTGGGGTGAACAGGAGCCAGCCATAATTTCTCGATCTCGGTCCAGTTATTGTATGCCCACAAGGATGATCACGATGGTATTCTACGGAGGTGCGAGGCCCAGTAGTACCTCACAATATCCGGGACTGAAAGACCACCCCGAGACCTATGTGTCGTCATAACATCTTTAGCTATCCTATGTCTTTTATTGTTGTTCCACACAAATTTCATAATGGCCGTCTGAAGAGATTTAAGGTCCCCCAGAGGGACCGTCACTGGTAGGGTCTCGAAGTAATACAAAAGCTTGGGAATGAGCGTCATCTTTAGCGCAGCCACTCTACCCAGCCAAGACAAGGATAACGGTGCCCATTTGAAAAGTAGGGCCCTCAGCTCTTTAAAAAGAGGGGGTGAAGTTATATTTATAAAGGGTACCAAAGGAGGCCGAGATATTAACCCCCAGGTACTTTATAGTATCCAGCTTCCATTTAAAATTCAAAATCAGATGGTCCAGAACGTCTGGAGGTATATTGATGGCTAGAGCTTCTGTCTTACTCCGATTCACCTTATAGCTCGAGAGGGAACTGTACAGTTTTAAAGAGGACATCAAATTAGGGAGGGAGACGTGGAGGTTCGTCAAGGTGAGGAGGACATCATCAGCAAAGAGAGATATTTTGAATTCCTTAGTGCTAAGTGTCACTCCTGAGATATCTCTGTTATTGCGGATGTCAGCGGCTCGTGGCTCAATGCACAAAGCGAAGAGGAGGGGAGACCCGTTAGAGATAGGGAAGGAGGGGGATGTAATAAAGGGGAGTTTGATGGACGCCGTGGGGGATCTATAGAGAGCTCTTATTGCGCTGAGGAATCTCCCTGAAAAGCCAAAAGACTGAAGGCAGGCAAACAAGAAGGAACAATCCAAGCGATCAAAGGCTTTTTCGGCATCTAAGCTTAACGCTAACATCTGTTGGCCTCTCCGGTTGACCACGTCTATCAAATCAATAACACGTCTTGTATTGTCTCCACCCTGTCCACAGGGTATGAACCCAACTTGGTCTTTGTGGACAACCTGGGGAAGCCAAGGACCCAAACTTTTAGCATAAATCTTAATATCCGAATTCAACAGCACAATAGGCCTGTAGTTGGCGCAGTCCATAGGGTCCCTGGGTGGCTTAGGAATTAGTATAAGGTGAGAATGTGACATAGAGGTGGGGATCTCAGCGCCATCCATGAAGGAATTGAACAAGGAGGTCATATGAGGGGGAAGAGTTTTGGCAAAAGCCTTATAGTACAAATACGTGAGGCCGTCTGGGCCCGGGGACTTGCCTTGGGGCAAATCGCGCAAGATCTCTTCCACCTCCTCGCATGTGACTGGTTGATCCAGAGCCGCTAGAGCCTCCGCTGGAAGTTTAGGGAGATTAAGGTTAGTCAGATAAGCCCCCACATCTCTGCTCCTCTGAGAGAAGTCCCCCTCTCCGGGGCAGGGAAGGTTGTAGAGATGTGTATAGTAGGAGAGAAAAATATCCGAAATGTTAGAGGGGTTATAATGGATCTTACCATCAGCCTGTGGACAGGCCCTAGAGGTGCGCTCCTTAAGCCGTCGTGCCAATAAGGAGGAGGCTTTATTTCCCCTTTCGTAATACCTTTGCTTAGAATAAAGGAGCAGCTTTTCCACCTTTTTGATGGATAGATCCTTCAGCCTTTCGCGGAGGTACAGTACCTTCCGTAATATGGGAAGGGAAGGGAAGGGCTGGCCGCCAACCTAGCCCCTAAGGACGTCAACTGGGAGGTCAACGTACGATGCTGAGCTGCGTCATCTCTTTTAATTCTGGTTCCCTCTCTGATACAATGACCCCTCATCACCGCCTTATGGGCCTCCCATAGAATGGACATCGATGAGACCGACGTCTGATTAAGCTGAAAGTATTCTTCTAAGTGTTTATGTAATGAGGCTTTAACGAGAGGGTCCTTTACCAGACAATTCATTCAGACGCCAATGTCCAAAGGACCTTGGGGTTCGAGCGTCTTTGAGATCCAGAATCACAGGGCGAGTGGTCAGACCAAATAATGGTCCCAATTTCAGATCCACCCATCACACGAAGCAAAGCGCTGCTCACAAAAAAGTAATCAATTCGTGTATGCGTCTGATGGGGGGCCGAATAAAGTCCCCGCCCAATATTACAGCAGCTGGAGGAAGACCACGAAGAAGGGAGAGGACCTTCCTATAGAAGAGAGCCTGACCTGAGTTTGGAGCATAGACATTTGCCAGAATCAACCTCTGCGCCCCCAGCTGAGCCTCCAAAATCACAAATCGCCCCCCCGGATCGCTATGTGTTCGATGGACGTGGACAGGACAATTGGCCGATATCAGAATGGCAACGCCCCCCCTTCTTATTGTTAGAGAAAGCAAAATAACTCGACGGGTAGGCATTCCCTGCGAAGCTAAACATCTCCTGCAGAAAGGCTATGTGCGCCTTGAGGAGTTTTAACTCTTGTAAAGTGAGTTTAAGTTTGCAGGGTGAATTGAGACCCCGCACATTAAGTGATATTAAACGCACCATGGGTAACGGCCCGAGAAGCATGGAAACCCGATGACATGTGTATTCCCGGCCCTAGAGGGTAGTGAAGGTATCAGAAAAGTGGAGATGGATGGGGATGGGGGGGGGGTAAAGGAGGGGGATCAACTGAAAACAAGATAGTATATACAAAAAACAACAGAGGAGCAAAAGGACACAACATTCCCGAGCTTTCGCCCGGCTGGAAGTCAACAGTGGGTTGACCCCTATCTTAGATGAGCCTGGGGAAAAAAAAGGAATAGCCCAAGTCGAGATCCAGAAATATCAAAGGAGGAGAATGCTCCGGTCAGCAGAGTCTCAATTCGAGCGGAAAAAAAACACCTCCCAATCGAGGAAAATGGTGCCTCGGAGAGAGGGAAGTGGCCCTGCCTGTATCAGGTAAGGAGAAGAAGGAAAGGGAACAAAATCCCCAATCCCTTCGATAAGGAAGTTTCCAGCAGTTAACAAAGATGACATAAGCATATCATTTAGTATTACTTAAAGTAAGGAAAAAGAGAAAATACAAGTTAAGCGTAAATTCGGCGCCAGCGGCAGTTCGCAAAATTATAGGAAAAAGCAGTGTGTATGAGGGGTGGAGTACACACAGCCCCTTCTTGTCCCCAAGAGGTAAGTGTCCAGGGTATCCGCTAGAGTCAGCGAGGGCGTCGGGAGGAGGGGAGTCCCGGGCCTCCCCCTCTTTTTCGAGTGGCCCTTTGGGGGATATTTTTAGACCACACCGGGGGTGGAGGTAGACCCGGCAATATGATATTCCAATGGGGAAGTTCCACAGGTGGGATGTCTAGTTCTCTGCAAAAGGCCAAAGAATCTGCTGGGGTACGCAGGATGGCTGTGCGTCCCCCACGGCGGGCAATAAGGGCAAAAGGATAGCCCCATCTATACGTAATTTGTTGCTCTGTGAGGACTTTGGTGAGAGGCTTTAGGTGCCTCCGCTTTATGTTTCTAATTTTAATGTGTGCCGCAGCCTGGGGAACAGATACAAAGGAGGGGGGGCTGGATATCACTGCTGGGGGCCAGTGTAGTGCAATATGCACCGCTCCACCAGCCACTGATGGACAGGGGAATGCAGTGCATATTCATTACACTAATGGGCGGCCCCACGTGACCTCCCATGGTCACTGGGGCCCCCTCCTATCTCCTCCAGCCCCCGGTCACAGCCCCCCCCTCAAGCAAATATCCAGTGACTCGAGTATAAGGCACTTTTCAGTACAAAAATTGTGCTGAAAAACTCGGCTTATACTCGAGTATATACGGTATACTTGTTATTTGTCCATACCTAGATATGCTAACGAATAGGGGGATACATTCCCCGAAATGTGTCTAGCGTTCCCCCCTCGGGGATGTCGGTGTGCTTTTAATTTGTACTGAATAAAGGAATAACCGCATTGGTGGCGCTGGGAAAAAACAAATGCTTTCTCATGGATTTCAGAAAGGCAGAGTTTAAGGGACTCAGAAGGAGGATAGGCTTGATGTCCTTAAGAACAGAAATGTCCCGGAAGGAGTGGAAATTTTACAAATGAGATTTTCAAAGCACAATAGTTAACAATCCCTAAAAGAAGGAAGAATAAGAAGCATTTAAAGAAACCAGGATGGATGAACACAAAACTTAAACACGTGCTAAAAAGGAAGAAAGAAATGTTGATCAAATGGAAAGAGAAAGGCGTATTTAAAGAAGACTACAATGCAGTCAGCAGAACCTGCATGGCATGCATCAGATTAGCTAAAGATGCTAATGAATTAAGGATTGATTAAGTACCCCAGGATACTGGAGGAGATAGCAGAGGAAATTTTTAAACTACTCTCCATAATCTTTGAAAATTCTTGGAGAATGGGAGAAGTCCCAGAGGACTGGAGAAGAGCAAATGTTGTCCCTATCTTTAAAAAGGGCAAGAAGGTGAACCCAGGGACCTATAGGCCTGTGAGCCTGACTTCTATACCAGGAAAGATTTTTGAACAAATTATTAAACTACGTGTATGACAATGAAGTGAATAACCAAAGCCAGGATGGATTTGTAACTAATGAGTAATGTCAGACTAACAATTTCCTTCTATGACAGAATCACTGACTGGGTGGATCAAGGAAACACAGTATATATAGTGTATCTTGACTTCAGTAAAGCATTTGAAAAAGTGTCTCATACCATCCTTATTGAAAAAATGAACAAGTATGGAATGGACAAGGCAACTGTTAGGTGGATTCATAACTGCCTTAGTGATCGGAGCCAAAGAGTGGTCATAAATGGCTGCATCCAGTTAGAAGAATGTGTCAAGTGGGGACCACAGGGCTCTGTCCTGGGCCCAGTGTTGTTCAACATCTTTATCAATAATTTAGATGAAGGAATTGAGGGTAAACTGATTACATTTGCCATTATTAATACTAACACTAGACAAGAGAGCGAAGATTCTAAAAGGTCTAAACAAACGAATAGTGGACAGCAAATAACGGAATGGGAGACATGCAAAGTCCTACATTTGAGAAAGAAAAAAAAAAAAAAAAACATATACAGTATGGGAGGAATAGAGATAAGCAACAGCACTCATAATAAAGACTTGGGTATATTAATAGATCACAGACTGAACATGAGTCACCAGTGTGATGCAGCAGCAAAAAAGGCAAACAATTCTGGGATGTATTAACAGAAGCCACAGTCTAGATCACGTGAAGTCATTATCACCCTCTACTCCTCTTTGGGCAGACCTCACCAGGGATATTGTGTCCAGTTCTGGGCACCAAATTTAAAAACAGACATCAACAAACTGGAGCAAGTTCAGAGAAGAGCGACCAGAATGGTGACCGGTCTGCAAACCATGTCCTATGAGGAACGGTTACAGGACTTGGGAATGTTTCGCTTGCAAAAAATAAAACCGAGACGAGACTTAATAGCTGTCTACAAATATCTCAAGGGCTGTCACACTGTAGAGGGATCTGCTTTATTCTCATTTGCACAAGGAAAGACTAGAAACAATGGGATGAAACTGAATGGGAGAAGACACATTAGATATTGGAAAAAACATTGTGGCAGTGAGGGTGATCAACGAGTGGAACAGGTGGCCACAAGAGGTGGCACTTTATGGGGTTTTCCTCTGTCTTTCTTCCATCACATTAAGGCTTCAGTAAATGGTGTCCTCTCCTGTGAGATCTGCTCCTGCCACATTCACTTCTGTCATCAGTCTCCACCTTATTCATTGTGCGGGTGGCTCTGGTGATGGAGGAGACATGGGCACCAGAAGCCTCTGTCCAGACACTAATAATAGGGAGGCTGGGACCAGTAGTACGGTCCAGTCTGGGTGTGCGGGTGTGTACAGTCCAGCTGGAGTAATCAGCTCTCTGCTTCACTCAATTAGAAAGCTCCGCACCCTACTAAACCTCAAAGTACTAGTGCATCTCAATGAATTATTGATATTGATTTTTGATAATATTCTATCATATTGCCATGTTTGAGGGAGCCCTGAAACACGTTGACTAATGAATCAATATTATATTCACCCTTTGATGTCGCATGGAATACAGCAGCGTGGTTTTTAACCCTTCATCCTACCTACCTTATTTTCTGAAATAATGACTTTTGGGTTTTCATTGGTTGTAAGCCATAATCATCAACATTTTCAGAAATAAACACATGAAATAGATCCCTCTGTGTGTAATGACTCTATATAATATATCACTTTATGTATTGAATTACTGAAATAAATTAACTTTTTGATGATATTCTAATTCATTGACATGCATTCGTGTCATGATCTCCACACTGCCTTTTGTCCTTTACTAGGTTGTTGTGGAGATTGTCAGTCTGGGCTGGCTCTGTGCTGCAAATCAACTGCATTCAGCTCACTTGATTAGAACTCTACTTAAGCAAGCTTGCTGCCCTATTCAGTATCAATTGTACAGTTGCCTTTGGATGTGTAGGACTGATCTCTCTGTGCTCTGAGCCAGACCCTACCTGATTAGTTACCTAACCTGGACGTTGACCCTCTGCTTGTGACTTGATTCCTCTTTCTGCCTGCTCCTCTGTATTCTGTTTTGTCCCTCTGGTTTCCTGACTTTGGCTTAAATTGGACTTCGCTTCTGACTAACCTGGCGCTGTTAGTGTGCCCGGCGCGGCGCAGCGGCACACCTGGGGGAGCTGATGCAGATCCAGCAGGGATACTAATTGAAGATGAGATTAACGATGTCTGTCCTTTGGCGCAGCATCCCCGGACCCAAACATCGAGAATAACAAGTTGTTCACCCATCTCTATCTGTGATTTCCCTGCGTTTAGTGATCACTACTCACCTGGGCGGTGATCTGAAGGGATCTCCTCTGTCCTCCGCTCATCACCCCTCACATAGGTCTCTGGAGGATTAATATGGGGCAGATCTTCACCCTGAAACAAATATTATAAAATTGACAGACAGATGGAGACATCTGTGATCAGCTGTAATCTGCCATCTCCACCGTCCTCATTACACAAGTATAACACATCTAATACTGGGGGATAACACAAGACCGAGCACAAGACCTTCACAGCCGTCTACACATCACAGGGAGATCTCATCACACCTTCTCTCCATCTACCTGATCATCCGGAGGAACATCGGGATCTTCTTCCTTACAGTCCTGTGGGAGAAGAGGACGGGGACATCTCTCTGGTGTTGTCCTCTTACTGGATAGACCTGGAGGAGACATATACAGGACTGAATTCATTCTTTACATACAGATCATTATAGGCCGTGTGTATTTAGTCCTATTACCTGGTGATGTGAGGGGATCCTCCATCATGACTATGTCCTTGTACAGATCTCTGTGTCCTTCTAGATACTCCCACTCCTCCATGGAGAAATAGACAGCGACGTCCTGACACCTTATAGGAACCTGACACACAATGATACCAACATCACCCAGAATCCTCCAGTGCTGTCCTGTATAATGTCCCAGCAGTCACCTCTCCAGTCATCCCCCAGAATCCTCCAGTGCTGTCCTGTATAATGTCCCAGCAGTCACCTCTCCGCTCATCACCCAGAATCCTCCAGTGCTGTCCTGTATAATGTCCCAGCAGTCACCTCTCTGGTGCTGTCCTGTATAATGTCCCAGCAGTCACCTCTCCGCTCATCACCCAGAATCCTCCAGTGCTGTCCTGTATAATGTCCCAGCAGTCACCTCTCCAGTCATCACCCAGAATCCTCCAGTGCTGTCCTGTATAATGTTCCAGCAGTCACCTCTCCGCTCATCACCCAGAATCCTCCAGTGCTGTCCTGTATAATGTCCCAGCAGTCACCTCTCCGCTCATCACCCAGAATCCTCCAGTGCTGTCCTGTATAATGTCCCAGCAGTCACCTCTCCGCTCATCACCCAGAATCCTCCAGTACTGTCCTGTATAATGTCCCAGCAGTCACCTCTCCGCTCATCACCCAGAATCCTCCAGTGCTGTCCTGTATAATGTCCCAGCAGTCACCTCTCCGCTCATCACCCAGAATCCTCCAGTGCTGTCCTGTATAATGCCCCAGCAGTCACCTCTCCGCTCATCACCCAGAATCCTCCAGTGCTGTCCTGTATAATGTCCCAGCAGTCACCTCTCCAGTCATCACCCAGAATCCTACAGTGCTGTCCTGTATAATGTCCCAGCAGTCACCTCTCCGGTGCTGTCCTGTATAATGTCCCAGCAGTCACCTCTCCGGTGCTGTCCTATATAATGTCCCAGCAGTCACCTCTCCGGTGCTGTCCTGTATAATGTCCCAGCAGTCACCTCTCCGGTGCTGTCCTGTATAATGTCCCAGCAGTCATCTCTCCGATGCTGTTTAATGTCCCAGCAGTCACCTCTCCGGTGCTGTATAATGTCCCAGCAGTCACCTCTCTGGTGCTGTATAATGTCCCAGCAGTCACCTCTCCGGTGCTGTCCTGTATAATGTCCCAGCAGTCACCTCTCCATTGCTGTATAATGTCCCAGCAGTCACCTCTCCGGTGCTGTATAATGTCCCAGCAGTCACCTCTCCGGTGCTGTATAATGTCCCAGCAGTCACCTCTCCGGTGCTGTATAATGTCCCAGCAGTCACCTCTCCGGTGCTGTATAATGTCCCAGCAGTCACCTCTCCACTGATCACCCAGAATCCTCCAGTGCTGTCCTGTATAATGTCCCAGCAGTCACCTCTCCACTGATCACCCGGAATCCTCCATTGCTGTCCTGTATAATGTCCCAGCAGTCACCTCTCCGGTGCTGTATAATGTCCCAGCAGTCACCTCTCCGGTGCTGTATAATGTCCCAGCAGTCACCTCTCCGGTGCTGTATAATGTCCCAGCAGTCACCTCTCCAGTGCTGTCCTGTATAATGTCCCAGCAGTCACCTCTCCGGTGCTGTATAATGTCCCAGCAGTCACCTCTCCGGTGCTGTATAATGTCCCAAAAAATCACCGAATGGGTACATAATATATAGAAAAAAGAAAAAAATGGCCGCTTACAAATACCTTTGCATTTTGCAGGACGCCATAAGTTACCCCAGAGGCACCCCAAATCTCTCAGCACCGATGCGCCATCTCCTACAACCCTGGCAACGGGGGCGATTTGTAGCATCAGCTCCAGCCATGCCACAAGGAAGAGACAGGTGTTGTCGCTGGACATGAGGTCACCACAGGGCAGCAAGCCACTCCACTAGTGAAGCACAGTGTCAGAAGACAGCCTATTAATGACGCCCAGCTGTTATACAAGGCGGGCCGCTTCTGCAGCAGCTAATGCAACACAAGTGACTGTCGCCCCCTAGAGGACACTGATGTAAACTGCAGATAGAAATGCAATATATCACTACAGATAAAAAAATGCAATATATCACTATAATCGCCCCCGTTGCCAGGGTTGTAGGAGATGGCGCATCGGTGCTGAGAGATTTGGGGTGCCTCTGGGGTAACTTATGGCGTCCTGCAAAATGCAAAGGTATTTGTAAGCGGCCATTTTTTTCTTTTTTCTATATATTATGTACCCATTCGGTGATTTTCTGTAAAATAAAATTATACATGTGTTAAACATGTGGCTAGGTACTCATAGGTGTGAGGTCCCGTGACGGGGGCTACGAGCTTACGCTATTTTGGTCCAAGATATCAAACTAAAACCTCACTGTCATCTGTAGTGATATATTGCATTTCTATCTGCAGTTTACATCAGTGTCCTCTAGGGGGCGACAGTCACTTGTGTTGCATTAGCTGCTGCAGAAGCGGCCCGCCTTGTATAACAGCTGGGCGTCATTAATAGGCTGTGTTCTGACACTGTGCTTCACTAGTGGAGTGGCTTGCTGCCCTGTGGTGACCTCATGTCCAGCGACACCACCTGTCTCTTCCTTGTGGCATGGCTGGAGCTGATGCTACAAATCGCCCCCGTTGCCAGGGTTGTAGGAGATGGCGCATCGGTGCTGAGAGATTTGGGGTGCCTCTGGGGTAACTTATGGCGTCCTGTATAATGTCCCAGCAGTCACCTCTCCGGTGCTGTATAATGTCCCAGCAGTCACCTCTCCGGTCAGCAGCTCAATCATCTTGTAGGTGAGTTGTCGGATCCTCTGGTCATGTATCAGGGGGTGAGGTGGGGGCCCCGAGCCCCGGGCTCTTCCCTCCTCACACTGTACAGGCTCCTGACAGCGCCCTCTACAGCTCTTCACCACTGTGTAATCCTGAGGATGGAGAGGAGACACATTCATCAATCTCTAGAGTCCTCACCTCTCCAGCTCTGTCCGTTCTTCTGTCCATAGATAATAATAATAAATAATAATAATAATAAATCTTTATGTATATAGCGCCAACATATTCCGCAGCGCTTTACAATACAGTGGGTAATAGATGAAAATACACAGTATAATGCAGTAATTCCAGTAGAGAAAGAATACAGTACAATAATAGGAAACAATACAATGAGCAGAGAATCAATGTAAAAAATACAATACAATAGATAAAGCAAAAATAAAGGTCACCCTGCTCAAGAGCTTACAATCTACAACGAGATAGGGGTTATACAAAGTACAGGGGCTTATTACACTGATGGTCCAGGCATCTGGAGGAAATGGGGGATAGAAGTAAAGTTACCAGACAATCTGTGTAGAGGCTTTTGGGTTTGGTGGAATTTGGAGAATTGTTATGTCCAGAGAGACAGTGAATGGGCTATGTACAGTATAAAGGACTTCTATTAGGGAGTATGATAGGCCGCCTTGAAAAGATGTGTTTTTAGCGAGCGTCTGAAGCCATGCAAGTTGTGGATAGTCCTGATTTCTGGGGGTAAAGCATTCCAGAGGATTGGTGCAGCTCGGGAGAAGTCTTGGAGCCGGAAGTGGAAGGATCGGATTAGTGCAGATGTCAGTCGAAGGTCATTTGTAGAACGTAGAGAACGGGTGGGGTGATAGACAGAGATGAGGGAGGAGAGGTAGGGGGGTGCTGCTCTGTGAAGAGCTTTGTGGGTGAGAACAAGCAATTTGAACTTTATCCTGCAGTGTACGGGCAGCCAGTGCAATGACTGGCACAGAGCGGAGGCATCTGAGTAACGATTGGCCAGATGGGTGATCCTGGCTGCTGCATTAATAATGGACTGGAGAGGAGAAAGTCTGGTGAGGGGAGGCCGCATAATAGAGAGTTGCAATAATCAAGGCGGGAATGGATTAGGGCCATGGTGAGGGTTTTTGTTGTTTCCAGGGTGAGAAAGGGCGAACTCTAGAGATGTTCTTCAGGTGTAAGCGACAGGAGCGGACGAGGGATTGCGTGTGGGAGGAGAAGGAGAGATCAGGGTCAAATATAACACCCAGACAGCGAGCCTGCTGACTAGGCGTTATCATAGCGAGCTTGCTGTCTAGGCGTTATCGTGGTGCCGCATACTGAGAGAGAGATGTCCGATTTAGGGAGGTTAGTGGATGGGGGGAGCAGAAGAAGTTCAGTTTTGGAGTGGTTGAGTTTCAGATAGAGAGCGGACATGATATTGGAAACTGCGGTTAGACAGTCATTGGTGTTCTTTAATACCGCAGGGGTAAGGTCAGGAGAGGAAGTGTATAGTTGTGTGTCATCAGCATAGAGATGGTACTGGAAACCAAATCTGCTGATGGTCTGTCCAATCGGGGCTGTGAAGAGAGAGAAGAGAAGAGGAGAGGGCCAAGGACTGAACCCTGAGGGACCCCAATAGTGAGAGGAAGAGGGGAAAAAATGGAGCCAGCAAATTATACACTGAAAGAGCGGTCAGAAAGATAGGAGGAGATCCAGGAGAGAGCAGTGTCCTTGATGCCGATGGAGTGCAGCATAGAGAGTAGGAGATGGTGGTCAACTGTGTCAAAAGCTGCAGAGATCAAGAAGAATAAGCAGAGAGTGGTCTCCATTACGTTTTGCTGTCAGAAGTTCATTGGTCACTTTGATGAGAGCAGTTTCTGTAGAGTGAAGGGGGCGGAAGCCAGACTGTAATGGATCTAGAAGAGAGTAAGCAGAGAGTAACGGGTGAGGCGGGAGTAGACCAGGCGCTCCAGGAGTTTAGAGCTGAAGGGGAGGTTGGAGACTGGTCTGTAGTTATTTGTGCAGGATGGGTCAAGAGAAGTTTTCTTTAATAATGGAGTAATGATCGAGTGTTTGAAGGAGCAGGGGAAGAGGCCAGAAGAGAGGGAGAGGTTGAAGATTTTGGTTAGGTGAGTGGTGACGACCAGACGGAGAGACTGGAGTAGGTGTGAGGGGATGGGGTCAGCAGTGCATGTAGTGGGATGAGAGGAAGAGAGGAGCCTGGCAACCTCTTCTTAAGTAACTGGGTCAAATGAGGAGAGTGAGCTGGAGAAGATGTGGGGAAGAATGGGAGTGTCAGCGCTTGGAGGCTGGGAGCTGATTTCCTGGCGGATGTTGTTTATTTTCTCCATAAAGTAAGAAGCCAGATCATCAGCACAGAGGTCAGTGATAGCGGCCTGTACTTTAGGACTGAGGAGAGAGTGAAAATGTCAAAGAGGTTTTTTGGATTGTTGGCTAGTGAGGAGATCAGGGTGGTGAAGTAGGTTTGTTTGGCGAGGTGAAGGGCAGAGTTGTAGGTTTTTAGCATGAATTCATAATGGATGAAGTCTTCTGGTGAGCGAGTTTTCCTCCATAGACGTTCAGCACTCCTGGAGCATCGCTGGAGGAATCGAGTTTGTGATGTGAGCCAGGGCTGTTTTGTTCTCTGTTTGGAGGTTCTGAGGGTGAGGGGCGCTACTTGGTCCAGGGAGCTTCCGAGAGAGTCATTGTAGTGATTTACTGCCTGATCTGGACAGGAGAATGAGGAGATTAGGGACAGTGATGAGTGTAGAGAGTCTGTGAGTGTATGAGGGTTAATGGTCTGTAGATTTCTGAATGTTTGATAGGTAAGGGTGGGATGTGGTGGGTGAGGGTTAGTAAGTGTGAAGGAGAGAATATTGTGGTCGGAGAGAAGAGGTGAATTATCTAAGGAGAAGGTAGATCAGAGCTGGGTAAAGATCAGGTCAAGGGTGAGGCCACCCTTGTGTGTCTCAGAGGTTGAGAGCTGTGAGAGGCCGAGTGACGTGGTTAGAGATAGGAGCTGGGATGCAGATGGGGAGATGGGGCTGCTTATGGGGATGTTAAAGTCTCCCAGAATGAGGATTGGTAATTCTGAGGACATGAAGTGTATCAACCATGCGGAGAAATGGTCGAGGAACTGGGTGGGTGACCCTGAGGGGGGCGGTATACCACCGCTACTCTGAGGGGAAGGGGATGGAATAACCTAATGGTGTGATCCTCAAAGGAGGGGAATGAGAGTGATGGGGCTGGAAAGATGACCTGGAAAGTACATTGTGGGGAAAGGAGTAAGCCAACTCCACCACCATGTCTGTTTCCAGTTCTCGGGGAATGAGAGAAATGTAAGCCGCCATAAGAAATAGCAGCAGGGGAAGCAGTGTCTGAATCCAGGTTTCAGTGAGGGCCAGCAGGTTAAGAGAGTTAGTGAGAAAGTAGTTATGAATGAAGGGAAGTTTGTTACATACACACCATGGATTCCAGAGAGCGCAATTAAAAGAGGGAGATGAAGGTGTGCAGGTAATGTTTATAAGGTTAGTAGGGTTTCTGAGTGTGGTGGGAGAGGGGTTGAAGTTAGCAGCGGGCGGACCAGGGTTGGGAGATATCACCTGACAGGAGAAGCAGTAAAAGGGGAAAGAGCAAATAGTTTTTGGAATTAGGACATGATTTATTATGACAAACTTTGGAATATGATGGGCTGAGAATCTTCAGTAAACTGAAGATAGCATGGGAGCTGTACATAGGGGAGGGCAGGAGAGAGGGGCTGATGTGAATGAGTGGTGATTTGGGGGGGATGCCTTCCAGTCGCACCACATGGACAGCAGAGATGAGTGGAGGACTGTGCAGTTACATGTAAGTTTTAAACTATAACAAATTGTGGGGTATTGGTTTGTCTTTTGGTCCAAAACACGTAAGCTTGTGAGCCCCTACACGGCCCCCCACGGATCACAAGTCCTATCCACTAAATTCTCATCTAGAGTGAGCAAAGGACACAAATAGAAAATAAATTTTCTTACCACAGCAGATTCTGGTCAGACGACCATTACACTCAGTGCTGTGTGCAGCTTTTCCCAGGTTATAACTGAAGGCATCATGAATGCAAGACACCAGCCCCAATCACTAACAACCTCCTTTCACACAGAGGGAGCGACCACTGGTTGTCCTGCACACACAATGGGCTCCATATAGGGCGCAGTTCACACAGGCCTGCACAGTGTATGCCCAGCCTCTTGCTAGTGATTGGGGCTGGTGTCTTGCATTCATGATGCCTTCAGTTATAACCTGGGCAAAGCTGCACACAGCACTGAGTGTAATGGTCGTCTGACCAGAATCTGCTGTGGTAAGTGCAGTTACATGTACCACTGTTATTTTAAGTATTGAAGACATTGAATACAGGCATTGAAGTAAAGGACATGATAAAAAATAAATAAATAAATAAATAAAAGTAAAGTAACAAAGACAGTTTGATGGGTTTTGCTGGTACCTTCTGGTTACTTCTGTGGTATTTCTGGGATATTTCTGATGTGACACTTTAAAATGTCACACTTCAATAATGTCACATCTGACCTGCTCCATTCAACTTATACTACCATTCAAATGACCATAAAATGAGTCAGGTGAGAGGAGGGAGGAGGACGAGCAGGAGAGGGGAGGAGACAGCAGGAGGAGGGAGGCAGGAGGGAGGAGGAGAGGAGGAGCGGAGGAGGGAGGAGGAGGAGAGGAGGAGGGAGGAGGAGAGGAGGAGGACGGAGCAGGAGGAGGGAGGAGGAGGAGCAGGAGGAGCGGGGAGGAGGAGGAGACGGAGCAGAGGAGGAGGAGGAGGAAGGAGGACGGAGCAGGAGGAGGGAGGAGAAGGAGGACGGAGCAGGAGAGGGGAGGACGGAGCAGGAAAGAGGAGGAGGACGGAGCAGGAGGAGGGAGGAGGACGGAGCAGGAGGAGGGAGGAGGAGGACGGAGCAGGAGGAGGGAGGAGGAGGAGGGAGGAGGAGGAGGGAGGAGGACGGCTCACAGCAGGGAGTAATTAACAGATTGCAGTTATGAGAACATTTGACTAGAATCAAAGCTGCACAATGAGACATAATCAAATGGAAGGAGAATAAGGGTAAGTTCACATTACCCGGCGTGTTGGTCGTCGGCGGCTGGGCGGGACCCGCCAGGAAGCTCCGGCGCCGTGCACCGGCTTCCTGGCGGGTATGTGCGGGCGGTATCCGGCGGCTGCCCAGCGGGTTCTCGGCGGCGATTCTGCAGCGGCTGGAAGCAGCACATGATTCTGCTTGCAGCCGCTGCAGAACCGCCGGTTTTTAGAACATGGTCATTCTTTGCTAACCCGCTGGGAAACCTGCGGGTTAGCAACGGATGACGCTGGGTAACCGCCGGTGTGTGCACAGCCTTGGGCTGTTTACATTAGTTTTAATGTTAATCCCAAACGCCGGTTTGGATTAACATAAATTAACATAAAACTAATGTAAACAAAACGGCGGTTTACACAGGTAAACCGCCGAAAACCCGGCCAGTGTGCACTTACCCTAATAGGTGTAAGAAGCAAAGACTTATCAATATGCAAAACCTAAATTTGAAGTATGATACATGGAATTGTAATCAGGGAAAAAACAGCAGCGTACCCGTTCACACAGAGGGAGGGGAGTACATAGGAGTCTAGGGTGCAGCAGGTATTCTGGGTTCACAGTTCAGATGTACCCGTTAACACAGTGGAAGAGGATAAGAATCAGGTCATGTGACATCTCTCACCTCTCCAGTAACCAGGAAGAGGATCTCTAGGGTGAGGGGTAAGATCCTCTCCGCCATCTTGTCCCTGTCCACATCCATCCTTGATGGTCAATCAGGAGATTGTAGAGACCTGAATGTGCTGACAGGACCTGTGATGATGTCACATGAGGGGAGGAGTCAGGGTCACATGATTAGCTCCTCAGCCGAGTGTGTACGAGGTGTACGGAGCGGAGCCGTGTGTGTACGAGGTGTATGGAGCAGAGCCGAGTATGTACGAGGTGTACGGAGCGGAGCCGAGTGTGTACGAGGTGTATGGAGCAGAGCCGAGTGTGTACGAGGTGTACGGAGCGGAGCAGAGTGTGTACGAGGTGTACGGAGCGGAGCCGAGTGTGTACGAGGTGTACGGAGGGGAGCCGAGTGTGTACAAGGTGTACAGAGCAGAGCCGAGTGTGTACGAGGTGTACGGAGCAGAGCCGTGTGTGTACGAGTGTGTACGGAGCGGAGCAGAGTGTGTACGAGGTGTACGGAGCGGAGCCGAGTGTGTACGAGGTGTACAGAGCAGAGCAGAGTGTGTACGAGGTGTACGGAGCAGAGCCGAGTGTGTACGAGGTGTACGGAGCGGAGCTGAGTGTGTACGAGGTGTACGGAGCAAAGCCGAGTGTGTACGAGGTGTACGGAGCAGAGCCGCGTGTGTACGAGGTGTACGGAGCAGAGCCGAGTGTGTACGAGGTGTAGGGAGCAGAGCCGAGTGTGTACGAGGTGTACGGAGCGGAGCCGAGTGTGTACGAGCTGTACGGAGCGGAGCCGAGAGTGTACGAGGTGTACGGAGCGGAGCCGAGTGTGTACGAGGTGTACGGAGCAGAGCCGAGTGTGTACGAGGTGTACGGAGCAGAGCCGAGTGTGTACGAGGTGTAAGGAGAGGAGCCGAGTGTGTACGAGGTGTACGGAGCGGATCCGAGTGTGTACGAGGTGTAAAGAGCGGAGCCGAGTGTGTACGAGGTGTACGGAGCGGAGCCGAGTGTGTACGAGGTGTACGGAGCGGAGCCGAGTGTGTACGAGGTGTACGGAGCGGAGCCGAGTGTGTGCGAGGTGTACGGAGCGGAGCCGAGTGTGTGCGAGGTGTACGGAGCGGAGCCGAGTTTTGTGCGAGGTGTACGGAGCGGAGGCGAGTGTGTACGAGGTGTACGGAGCGGAGGCGAGTGTGTACGAGGTGTACGGAGCGGAGCCGTGTGTGTACGAGGTGTATGGAGCAGAGCCGAGTATGTACGAGGTGTACGGAGCGGAGCCGAGTGTGTACGAGGTGTATGGAGCAGAGCCGAGTGTGTACGAGGTGTACGGAGCGGAGCAGAGTGTGTACGAGGTGTACGGAGCGGAGCCGAGTGTGTACGAGGTGTACGGAGGGGAGCCGAGTGTGTACAAGGTGTACAGAGCAGAGCCGAGTGTGTACGAGGTGTACGGAGCAGAGCCGTGTGTGTACGAGGTGTACGGAGCGGAGCAGAGTGTGTACGAGGTGTACGGAGCGGAGCCGAGTGTGTACGAGGTGTTTGGAGCGGAGCCGAGTGTGTACGAGGTGTACGGAGCGGAGCCGAGTGTGTACGAGGTGTACGGAGCGGAGCCGAGTGTGTACGAGGTGTACGGAGCGGAGCCGAGTGTGTACGAGGTGTACGGAGCGGAGCCGTGTGTGTACGAGGTGTTTGGAGCGGAGCCGAGTGTGTACGAGGTGTACGGAGCGGAGCCGAGTTGTGTACGAGGTGTACGGAGCGGAGCCGAGTGTGTACGAGGTGTACGGAGCGGAGCCGAGTGTGTGCGAGGTGTACGGAGCGGAGCCGAGTGTGTGCGAGGTGTACGGAGCGGAGCCGAGTGTGTGCGAGGTGTACGGAGCGGAGCCGAGTGTGTGCGAGGTGTTACGGAGCGGAGCCGAGTGTGTACGAGGTGTACGGAGCGGAGCCGAGTGTGTACGAGGTGTACGGAGCGGAGCCGAGTGTGTACGAGGTGTACGGAGCGGAGCCGAGTGTGTACGAGGTGTACGGAGCGGAGCAGAGTGTGTACGAGGTGTACGGAGCGGAGCAGAGTGTGTACGAGGTGTACGGAGCGGAGCAGAGTGTGTACGAGGTGTACGGAGCGGAGCCGAGTGTGTACGAGGTGTACGGAGCGGAGCCGAGTGTGTACGAGGTGTACGGAGCGGAGCCGAGTGTGTACGAGGTGTACGGAGCGGAGCCGAGTGTGTACGAGGTGTACGGAGCGGAGCCGAGTGTGTACGAGGTGTACGGAGCGGAGCCGAGTGTGTACGAGGTGTACGGAGCGGAGCCGAGTGTGTACGAGGTGTACGGAGCGGAGCCGAGTGTGTGCGAGGTGTACGGAGCAGAGAATGTAGAATGTAGAATGTAAGCCGGCAAGGGCAGGGTCCTCTCCCCTCTGGACCAGTCTATCATTGGTAATTTGTTTACTGTATCTATAACTTTGTATGTGGCCCTTTCTCATGTACGGCACCATGGAATTAATGCTGCTATATACATAAATAATAATCAAGTCAGAAATTCCCTGAAAGGCCCCGTTACACCTATTGTGTCTAACACTTTGCCCAGCCATGGCCACCTGACATTATCAAAAGCTTTTTAAGCATCAAGAGTGACCCTGGCTGGTTTTCCTGTGGTCCTGACCATCCCTCACTGCATCCATGATCAATAAGGCTTTCCTTACATTTGTAACTGCTGATCTCCCTTTGATGAAACCCGTCTGATGATTGAAGATTAACCTTGGCATGATACGGGCCAAGAGATCAGCCATGATTTTAGACAGTAATTTAAGATCCTGGTTGATCAATGAGATCCATTTTTGGAGTTTTGTGTGAAATGATCAATGTTTTGCTTTTTGCTTCATTCTCTTTTGTGTTTTTTCATTGAAGACAAATTAAATGAAGATAATAATAGCAAAGAATTTGTGATTGCAATCATTTTCAGGAAGAAACTGAGTATTACCTGACAGAATTGTAGGGGTGTCAATACTTTTCGCCACAAATGTATATATAGCCAGGATCATATTCCTCTCCAGCCACTTCACTGATGCCTCTATCCTGTGCCACTCATTGCACTGGTTGCCAATCCGCTATAGAGTACAATATAAAATTATCACTGTCACCCACAAAGCCCTCCACAGTTCTGCACCACCCTACCTCTCCTCCCTCATCTCTGTCTATCACCTACCCTTCCTCTCCACAGTTCTGCACCACCCTACCTCTCCTCCCTCATCTCTGTCTATCACCCTACAGGTGCCCTCTGCTCCGCAAGTGACCGACATCAGCTACAATCTGAACCTCCCACTCCCGTCTCCAGGACTTCTCACGAGCTGCATCAATTCTCTGGAACAGACTACCAAGAATGATTCAATAAATTCCAAATATTTAAGCGAGCCTTAAAAATAAATCTCTTTAGACTGGCCTATCACCTTATCTATGTAATTATTCCTATTCTGTCCTTCTCCAAATCTGGCCTCTTGCATCATCATTCTACACCCTCCATGCATTTTATAGCACTTTATCTGCACTTGTACTGATCCCGGCTGGTGACTGTTTCATGCAGCGTTACGTGAATACCCTATTTATTATACACCATGTTCCAAATTATTGTGCAAATTGGTTTTAAGTGTCATAGGGTTTTTTTTGTCAATGAACCCCATTGCTGGTCTTGTGTCTCAGGGTCTCTGGGTCACTGAAATCAATCTCAGATGCCTGTGATAATTAGTTTGGCAGGTGAGCCCAATAAAAGGAAAACTGGGTGTTCCACAATATTACGCAGGCCGCAGTTTTCAAGTAACATTGGACAGAAAAAACATCTCTCTGCTGCCAAAAAAACAACAAATAGTGCAATGCCTTGGACAAGGGATGGAAACATTCAATATTGCATGAAAACATAAGCGTGATCATCGTATTGTGCAGAGATTTGTGGCTGATTCTGAGCACAGATGTGTTTGTGCAGATAAAGGCAGAATGAGGAAGGATTCTGCCAGGCAAGTTCATCGGATTAAGAGAGCAGCTGCTAAAAAGGCCTTACAAACCAACAAACAGATATGTGAAGCTGCTGGAGCCTCTGGAGTCCCTCCAACCTCAAGGTGTAGGATCCTTCAAAGGCTTGCTGTGGGGCATAAACCTACTATTCGGCCACCCCTAAACAGTGCTCACAAGCAGAAATGGTTGCAGTGGGTCCAGACATACATGAAGACTAATTTTCAAACAGTCTTGTTTACTGATGAGTGCCGAGCAACCCTGGATGGTCCAGATGGATGGAGTAGTGGATGGTTGGTGGATGCCACCATGTCCCAACAAGGCTGCGACGTCAGCAAGGAGGTGGAGGAGTCATGTTTTGGGCTGGAATCATTGGGAAACAGCTGGTAGGCCCCTTTAAGGTTCCTGAAGGTGTGAAAATGACCTCTGCAACGTATATAGAGTTTCCAATTGAGAGCTTTCTTCCAATGGTACAAAAAGCAGAAACGTGCCTTCAGGAGCAAAATCATCTTCATGCATGTCAATGCACCATCTCATGCTACAAAGAATACCTCTGTGCCATTGGCTGCTATGGGCATAAAAGGAGATAAACTCATGGTGTGGCCACCATCTTCCCCTGACCTCAACCCTATAGAGAACCTTAGGAGTATAATCAAGCAAAAGATCTATGAGGGTAGGAGTCAGTTCACATCAAAACAGCAGCTCTGGGAGGCGTCTCTGACATCATCCAAAGAAATACAAGCAGAAACTCTCCAGAAACTCACAAGTTCAAAGGATGCTAGAATTGTGAAGGTGATATCAAAGAAGGGTCCTATGTTATCATGTAACTTGGCCTGTTAGGATGTTTTGGAGTTAAATAGCTTTTTATTTCAGTGAATGTGACCTCCTAATGCTGCAAATTCAACAAATGAGCATTTTCAGTTCTTTCAAACATATCAAATGTTTAGAAACTCTCCTGTGCCGAATAATTTGGAACAGGGCATTTAGAGGTTTATTTAATTTTGAAGATTATACTGTTATCATTGGGAGATTTGTTCAATAAAATCGATGTATCCTCGAACTGACTGACATCTGCACCGACCATTTAGGAAAATCAGAGAAAAACAACATTTGCATAATAATTTGGAACATGGTGTATTGATGGCTGGTCCACGTATGACGGCACTTTTTACCATTCACCTTTTGTGCCTCCCCTATTTCCTCATAGATTGTGAGCAGGGACCTCACTCCTCATGGGCTCAGTGATGTATTTATTTTTTTTTGTCTCATATTGTATTTATTGTATTATATTTGTATTGTCTCGGTATTGACTCACCCAGGACAGGGGACTCAGTTCTCAGGCGCAGTCTGGTAGTCACGGGTGGCGGTGCCTGAGGCTGTGAGCCTGGTGGTCAATGAAAAAAACAGGAAAAATAATAAAGTTTTTGTTTGTGACATCACCTGTAGGTTTCGGTGATAGCACCGGCGCTGCTTGGACCTCCGGGGTGATGGGCGTCAGCAAGATGGAGTCGCTCCCTACAGGACGAGCGGGATCCCCGGAGTGTTGGAAGTAGTAATAAGTGGGGTAGTACGACAGCGCAGTCACTGTGAAGCAATGCAGGTGAAGAACAGTTCATGGAGTAAAGTTCGGACACATTGCTCACTCTGAACGGGTATTTACTCGGGTATTCTGCAGCATACCTAATTTGAAACACTGAGGGCCTTCCAGCGGCGTACCTAGGTTTGACGGCGCACAGGGCAATGATCTATTATGGCGCCCCCCCACCTCCAAAGGGGGGTGCTGTCAGTTTTCAGCCCCGCCGCCCCTGCTGCACCCGTGGTTGAGGACCGGGCTGCATTACCTGACAATTCCGGGATGCTGCTGGAGTACAAAGATGGCCGCCGAGGCATGTCCGGTGACGTCACGCTGGGCGGTACCATTGCTCCTGGCCAGCAGGGGGTATTATAGATAGGAGCTCAGTGTGCGGCGGGTGCAGACTCCTCCGGAAGTGGCCAACCACTCGGGCCCCACATACAGTCTGTGCATATCAAGCACTGTGATATACACACCAAGCGGGGAAGGGGACGGGGGAGGGAAAGTGCCCCTAGATACACCCCTGGGGCCTTCGGTTGGGTCACCGCTGCAAACATTTTCTCCCTCGGCGGGCCCTGGTTCTCTTAGGTCCTGGTATAAGCTGCGGTAGTTGGTAGCTGGTGAGTCATGCTCCTGTAAAGCCTGCGACCACTCCGGGTTCTGTGGTTCAGGGATGTAGCCTGCTGGACCACGTCGGAGTTGGTACACCGGGTTTGGACTGGGCGAGGATATTGGATTACCCGTTCTGCTCTTGGCCCCCTTCTCTTCTGGGTCACCAGGTTAAGGTGCCCTCCCAGTTAGCTGTCTCTTTTTCCACTCTCTGCAGCTCCTGGCCTGTAGCTTCTCTCTCGTCTCAACTTGACTTCCTGCTTGATCTCTGCTGTAACTCCTTGCTGCTTTCCCTTGCTATATACCCAAGCCTCTCCTCCCACCAGGACCGGTTACCTTAGTTATTGGTCTTTTAACACTAGGTGTTGCACGCGGTGGATGGAGCTTCAGGATTATCCTACTCATTACTAAAACAAAGAACACGACACCTTCGGTCAGGGGTGTAGTACCCTTTTGTGACGCACTCTTAGTGGGGCGCCACAGTATAAAAACACATCCACAATCAGTGCGGTAACTTGAAGCTCATGAGCCCCGATGAGAAAGCTCCAACGGGGCCCCCAATTACTGCAAATCTTTAGTAGCATTAGTCTTTTCCTATAGGCCAAACGGACTCTTGGGGCCCCCCAGGCTCTGGGGCCCGGGTGTGATTGCAGCCCCTGCACCTGGTGTAGTTACGCAGGATCTGCTGCTCTGCACGAGCTGAAGAAGCCGTGATGATGTCACAGTCATGTGATCACTGCAGGGAACAATGAGGAAGCAGGAGGAACCTCTGTTCTCCCCTGAGCTCCGCCCCCTGGTCACATGACAGTGACATCATCACAGGTCCTCCAGCTCTTCTCTCCTGAGCTCCGCCCCCTGGTGACATGACAGTGACATCATCACAGGTCCTCCAGCTCTTCTCTCCTGAGCTCCGCCCCTCCTGCACAGATATAAAAGCTGCCATATTCGGGGCAGAGTTTGGTGATTCCCATCTTCTCCTTTATCATAAGGGCGAGATCCCTCCACTGATCCAGATCCCATCCCTCCTTCTCCTGAATGACCCCGAGGATGGACGAGGACGGGAATGAGATCAGCAGAAGATTATTCCACCTCACCCTGGAGATCATCTCCCTGCTGAGCGGAGAGGTAATGATACTAGAGGTGACGGCCCCCTGATTACTGATTATTGATCTGGAGCGGGGAGGGATTCTCCTCCATACGTGTGTCCTCACTGGTGTGATAAACTCATCCGATGTTGCTCCGGAAAATGTCCATAAGTCACGCGAGCGCGGTTTGTTTTCTCACCTAGTGTCCGTGTGCAGTCCGTGTGCTGTCCGTGTGCTGTCCGTGTGCTGTCCGTGTGCTGTCCGTGTGCCATGTGTCTTTACATACTACATTACTCAATGTCCATTTTTATTCCAAGAAGAAAGCAAGCCTACAGTTGTGTTCAAAAACATAAGTTATGCCCCAAATCTTTCTAGTAGCTTGTGTTGCCATGTGTTGGGGACGCTGCACATGGAGAATTGTTGTCTATAACTTTTAACTACTTAACAGAAAATCACAAAAAAATGAACATTGGGTTGTTCAAAAAACTAGCAGTGTCTGCGTTTGATGTAGCCTCCTGTGAATCACTGACTTGACATTTAGTTGTATCACCACAGCTTGTTGCAAAGAGTCAACCAACGTCTGGCACCCGTCACCTGTTATTCCAGCCCAGGATGCTTTGACTACATCCCACAATTTATTTGCATTTATTGGCTTTGCCTCAGAAATTGTATCTTTGATGTCACCCCACAAGAGCTCTATTGGATTAAGGTCCAGGGATTGGGCACCGCTCCATAACCTTAATTTTGTAGGACTGGAGCAAAGATTATGCTTATTTATTGGTGTGTTTAGGGTCGTTGTCTTGTTGTCCCATTTCAAGGGTAAGGTAACATGACCTCTACAAGTATTTTGATATCTCCACTGGTCCATGATCCCAGGTATGTATGGGTAAATAGGCCGCACCATAGTGATAGACCTGCCCATATCATGAGGCTTCACTGTGTGCAGAGTGGACTGTGGTGGATTCAGAGTTTGGGGGTCGTCGGTTGAACTTTCTGCCGTCCTTGGACCCAAAAAGAACAATTTGACTTTCATCAGTTCACAAAATGTTTCTCCATTTCTCTTTAGGCCGGTGATGAATTCTTTGGTAAATTGTATCTGCTTCGGTCCATGTCTTATAATAAATCTTTATTTATATAGCGCCAACATATTCCGCAGCGCTTTACAATACAGCGAGTAATAGACGAAAATGCACGATATAATACAGTAATTCCAGTAGAGAAATAATACAGTACAATAATAGGAAACAATACAATAAGCAGAGAATCAATGTAAAAAATACAATACAATAGATAAAGCAAAACTAAGGGTGACCCTGCTCAAAAGAGCTTACAATCTACAACGGGATAGGGGTTACACAAAGCACAGCGGCGAATTTCACTGATGGTCCAGGGATCTTGAGGAAGAGGGGGATAGAAATAAAGTTACATGAATGGTCACCAGACATCTGTGTAGAGGTTTTGGGTTTGGTGCAGTTTAAAGAAGAGTTACGTGCAGAGAGATACTATGTACAGTACAAAGGAATTTTGTTAGGGGGCATGATAGGCCGCCTTGAAAAGATGTGTTTTTAGGGATCGTCTGAAGCCATGCAAGTTGTGGATAGTCCTGATTTCTTGGGGTAGAGCATTACAGAGAATTGGTGCAGCTCTGGAGAAGTCTTGGAGCCGGGAGTGGGAGGATCGGATTAGTGCAGATGTTAGTCGAAGGTCACTTGTAGAACGTAGAGAACGGATGGGTCTTATTTTAACAGTGGGACCTTACGGCGACTTCTTGCTAATAGATGACCTTCGTACAGGCATCTTCTCACTGTCACAGTCCTCACAGGTAACTCCACACTGGACTGGAGCTGACCATTGGCTGAGCCTTTGCCTTTCTGGTTATTCTGTGATCCATTCATATGGCCGCCTTCCGTTTTCTTCCACGTCTCTCTGGGTTTCCATTGTAAAGTATTGGAGATAACTTCAGCTGAACAGCCGATCATTGTCTGCTCTTCTTTATATGTTTTACCTTCTCCAATCAACTTTTTAATTGAAGTCCACTGTTCTTCTGAACAATGTCTCCAACGACCCATATTGCTCATTCAAGGAGAAATGCATGTACAACACGTGCTGGCTTCATCCTTAACCCCTTAGCGACCGCGGTTAATAGAGCCACAGGAAGGGAAACCTGTGATGACGCAGCATATGCGTCCAAGGTCGGGAATTAACTTGTTTTCATGACGCATATGCTGTGTCACGGGTCGGGAAGGGGTTAAAGGGAACCTGTCACCTACCTAAAGCCCCCCCAGGCTATCACTACCTGTCCCTGCATCTTCCTATTACTACTCTAACTATCCCTTTCTGTCCTAAATCTGACCTGTGACTGTGTAAGAAAAGAGTTTTGATACTCATTAGTATGTTAATGATCCGGGGGACTACCGTTGCTAGCCCCCCTGGGCGTTCTCTGTATGACCCCTTCGCCGAATCCTTTCTTGTGTATCACGCCCTGATGGGCGTGATGTTGACTTCCCAATCCACGCTCCCCCCGCCTGGCTCGTCCGTCTGCAGAGTTCCGGGTATGACGCTGAACGCGTCATTTCCGGTACTCCGTAGGCCGACTTCAGGCTGAGCAGTACGCATGCTCTGTGGATCTGTGATCTGTCATCTGTGATGAGCTGCTGTACGTGCATCCCCAGAGTGACACACACTGCTCAGCCTGAATTCGGCCTACGGAGTACTTGAAATGACACATTCGGCGTCATACCCGGAACTCTGCAGATGGACGAGCCAGGTGGGGGGAGAGCGCATTGGCAAGTCAACCTCATGCCTATCGGGGCGTGATACACAAAAAAGGAAGCAGCAAAGGAAACAAACAGAGGATGCCCAGGGGGGCTAGCAATGGTAGCCCCTCCAATCATTAACATATTAATGAGTGAGTATCAAAACCCTTTTGTTACACAGTCACAGGTCAGATTAAGGACAGAAAGAGATAGAGTAGTAACAGGAAGATGCAGGGATAGGTAGTGATAGCCTGGGGGGCTTTAGGTAGGTGACAGGTTCCCTTTAAATAACAGCCACCTGATTCACACCTGTTTCTTCACAGAATGATTGACCACACTAGTTTGAACTCCACACTGCTATTATGTTGAACACATTCCCTTCCATACCACACACCTCAGTTTTAGAGGTGGAAAATAGGTAAAAAATTTAGTAAAATATTTAATAAGATAAATAACATACTATTATACGTTATTATATATGATACTATGTTATTTATTCATTTGGAAGCTACGGGCAGAAGATGGTGCCGCAGGCCCAGAGTGGTGTCAGTAACTTACTATATGAAGATGCTGGACGGTGAGTATAAGAATGAGAGCATGGGGCTTATATTTAAGTGGAGCGCTGCTTTATGATCTTTTGGGTGCCAGTCATGTTTAGTTACGGAGAACTATAACTCCCAGGATGCCCTCCAGATCCTATGGCTTTCTGGGAGTTATAGTTCACCACAGGAGTGGTAGAGTGCTTTCATGTACTGTACTTTATACACTTTTAATGCTGACTTAATTCTTAGTTGCTACAAACCAGGAAGTCTCAACATCAGGACTTGCACAGAACAGCGCTCTGCCTCCTCATTACGTCAGTGCAAGTCCTGATGTTGAGACTTCCTGGTTTCTAGTGCAGCAGCAGGACCAGCACTAATGTGGCACCCAGCATAGAGACTGCACGCTGTGCTGCTCAGGTACGCCATGCCTCTCCCTACAGTGATCTGCACTTCCTCCAGGCACGACTGTGACCAGTGTGTCTGCTGTTTAAAGTACTTGAATATACATCTGCTGCTCCTCACGTCACTGAAGCCAGTGCTGAGAGGTGGGCGTAGGGAAGCAGTGAGCAGTGAATATTCATTTACTTTAAACTGCGGGCCCACGTGGTTGACCCAGCTGGATTCCTGCATTGGTGACCCTTTCCTGCCTACTGTGATCCTACCCCATCACCACCCCCTCCCCACAGCAAGCCCCCACATGTTACTTTTGGACTATAAGACGTAATCTACACTTTACTCCATAATTTAGAGGAAAAAAAGTGTGTCTTATAGTCTGAAAAATACAGTAATTGTTCAAATACACAGACACAAAACCATGCAGATCATGAATGCTGAGTGTTGGTTTTCTGAGAAACTATTACACCAACTGGTAAATTGTTTGACATGTGATAATATAATTTATACCAAAAACTGAATAATCTGGTTAGTCATATTGGACTGCTGTTATTTTGAACCAGGGCCGGCTCCAGATTTTAGTGGACCCCGGGTGAGTCTTAATGGGCCGCTTTTACACTCCTCCCCTGCTCCTCCAAATTATATATGACACACACAGCTCTGCTACATGCCCATAGAAATAGATGGCTCTGCTACATGCACATGTAGACACACAGCCCAGCTACATGCACACTACACATAGTACACACATACAGCTCTACTACATGCCCATAGACCTAAACGGATCTGCTACACGCACATGTAGACACACAGGTCTGCTACTTGCACACTATACATAGTACACACATAGTATACATAGCTCTACTACATGAACATACAGATATACACACACAGCTCTACTAAATGAACATACAGATATACACACACAGCTCTACTAAATGAACATACAGATACAAAACACACAGCAATAGTAGATGCCCAATTCATGCACATTCAGATACATGCAGCTCTGCTAAATGCACACTACACATAGACATACATGTCCATAGACATAGATGGCTCTGCTACACTCACATCTAAACACACAGCTCTGCTACATGCACACTGCACATAATACACACACAGTTCTACTACATAAACATACAGATACACACATAGAACTAGTACATGCCTAATTCATGCACATACTGACACACGCAGCTCTGCTACATGCACACTAAACATACAGATACACATAGGCTCTGCTACATGGACACTACATACCCAGCTCTGCGACATGTACAATGCATGCACGTACAAACACACACAGCTCTGCTCACGTATACAATACATGCACAATACATGCACATACAGATACATACCCAGCTCTGCCACATGCACACTACACACCTAGATCTGCTACATGTACAATATATGTACATACAGATACACACACAGCTCTGCTACATGCACATACAAACACACACAGCTCTGCTACATGCACATATAGATACACAAATACAGATATACACAAATACAAATACACACACATACAAACACACACAGATATAGATACACACAGAGACACATACAAATGCAGACACACACATACATAATCAGACACACAGATACATACAGACACACACAGATGCACACACATACAGAAACACACACATACTACCACATTCAGATGATCTTGATCCGTGCAGAGCAGGAGAGAAGGCACTGGAAGCTGCACAGAGGCTGCAGAAGTTAAGCAGTTTCTTCTAGGTCCTTCTGCCTCCATTCAGCTCCTGGTAAGCTTCTTTTCCTGCTGTGTACCAATCACACAGATCAGTGCAGAGCAGGAGAGAAGAGAGGGAGAGAGGGCCACTATCTGTGAGCAGAACTCCTCTGCTTCCCTCAGAGACAGCTGTGGGCCCTCTCGCTGCTTCAGGGCGCCGACATCTGCCCGGGTATGCCAGGTGCTTGCGCCGGGCCTGTTTTGAACACTACTGTAAAGATATAGATAGATGCTGGAATAGAAAGATACGTGTGAAATGCCTATATAATGTCCCCCCCCTACATATTGTAAGCTTACACCCTTTAGTGCCTGTCATGTGGCAGTAAAGGGTGTTTAGCCTTGTATTTAGGAAACTTTTTTTTCTAAATATTTTTAAAAAAAGACAACGTGCGATCATCCCTTATTTTAATCACCTGCTAGGGTAAAGCAGACGGCTGCAGACCACATCTGGCAGCTTCTCGGCTGGCAATCCAAAACAGGGTTCGCCCCACACTATTTATGCAAATTATTTTTTCATAAATAAATAATTAGAAAAACATACGTGGGGTCCCCCCATTTTGGAAAACCAGCCAAGGTAAAGCCGAGAGTTGGGGTCCGGTATTCTCGAGGTGGGAAGGGCCATTGTTAATGGGCCCCCTCCAGCCTAAAGGTAGGCTGCAGCCATCTCAGAACTGGTGCTTCCATAACATGCGCCAATCCTGGCACTTCGCCCTGGCTCCTCCTGCTGCCCTGGTGCGGTGGAAATGGGGTAATTGAAGGGGTTAATGACAGCTTAGAATTGACAGCTGTCATCAAGGCTGAGGATTGGTAATGTTCTGGCTTCTATGAGACCCACACATTACCAATCCAGTCAGTAAATGGTTAAAAAACACAAACACACACACAGAAAAATCCTTTATTTGAAATAAAACACACAGACTACCTCTTTTGCCCATTTATTAACCTTAAACATACCCAGCTCCGACGGTAATCCACAACACAATATCCCTCGACCAGGCTCTACTATGCTGCGATCAGAGGTTACATTCTATGACCGCTCATTGCAAGCAGTGCTCCCACAATGGACGGATCTGACAACTGCGGCTGAGAGCTGCGATGTCAGGGAGTTCTCCTGAGGTCACAGCTGAGCTCCCATGGGAACCGCGCCAGCTGTAACCTCAGATGAACTCTCTGACGTCGCCGTTCTCAGTCGTGGCTGTCGGACCATTGTGAGCGCTTCTTGTGATGAGCGATCACAGAAATGTATTGCGATGTAGCAAAGCTGCGGGGCTTCCTCGAGGGACATTGTTTTGTGGATTACAGACTGCAGCTGTCCGCTTTATCTTCACTGAGAATCAAATATATAGAAGACCCGTAAGCAATTGTTTTTGGCAGGTTGGTTTCCATACACTTATGTATATGGCAACCAATCACAGACACTGCTACAGACTGATGGGAGTGCAGTGTGACTACAACAGCCAATCAACGATGCTGTCACAGAGAGTGGGCATCTGTGATTGGCTGTTGCAATTGAGTGCAGTGAATATTCATGAAGCTTCGTGACCACAGTGCGGGAGACTGGTAATCGCTATCCATCTCTCCGTGTCGCAGATGGTTTTTTCTCGCACCCAAAGACGATGAGTTGATGAGTCAAGTGTGAGACTCGCTGACAGTTGGAGCATGCTGTGATTGTTTCCTGCGTTTGATTTCACCTGAGCAAACACTCGCAGATGTGACATCACTCAATTATTAACATCGGTCCGGGGGCAGTGTGATTTATTTAATTTATTTTTTTTAATCATACTGCACATATCCATTTTAAGCGCCAGTGTGAGAGTTCCCTAAGTGTCTCTCTCCATACACAGGATTACACTACAGTGAGGAAGACACCGGGGGACTGTGTGACTCCCATCATCCATCTCCAGGAGTCAGGAGGGCGGAGCCTCATCACAGCCCCTCCCCCGCACTCCCTGATACATGAGAGGAACAAGAAGAAGATCCTAGAGCTCAGCAACAAGATGATTGAGCTGCTGAGCCGAGAGGTGACTGCTGGGACATTATACAGGACAGCACTGGAGGATTCTGGGTGATGAGCGGAGAGGTGACTGCTGGGACATTATACAGGACAGCACTGGAGGATTCTGGGTGATGAGCGGAGAGGTGACTGCTGGGACATTATACAGGACAGCACTGGAGGATTCTGGGTGATGAGCGGAGAGGTGACTGCTGGGACATTATACAGGACAGCACTGGAGGATTCTGGGTGATGAGCGGAGAGGTGACTGCTGGGACATTATACAGGACAGCACTGGAGGATTCTGGGTGATGAGCGGAGAGGTGACTGCTGGGACATTATACAGGACAGCACTGGACACTGGAAGATTCTGGGTGATGAGTGGAGAGGTGACTGCTGGGACATTATACAGGACAGCACTGGAGGATTATGGGTGATGAGTGGAGAGGTGACTGCTGGGACATTATACAGGACAGCACTGGAGGATTCTGGGTGATGACTGGAGAGGTGACTGCTGGGACATTATACAGGACAGCACTGGAGGAATCTGGGTGATGAGCGGAGAGGTGACTGCTGGGACATTATACAGGACAGCACTGGAGGATTCTGGGTGATGAGCGGAGAGGTGACTGCTGGGACATTATACAGGACAGCACTGGAGGATTCTGGTTGATGAGCGGAGAGGTGACTGCTGGGACATTATACAGGACAGCACTGGAGGATTCTGGGTGATGAGCGCAGAGGTGACTGCTGGGACATTATACAGGACAGCACTGGAGGATTCTGGGTGATGAGCGGAGACGTGACTGCTGGGACATTATACAGGACAGCACTGGAGGATTCTGGGTGATGACTGGAGAGGTGACTGCTGGGACATTATACAGGACAGCACTGGAGGATTCTGGGTGATGAGCGGAGAGGTGACTGCTGGGACATTATACAGGACAGCACTGGAGGATTCTGGGTGATGTTGGTATCATTGTGTGTCAGGTTCTATAAGGTGTCAGGACGTCGCTGTCTTTCTCTCCATGGAGGAGTGGGAGTATCTAGAAGGACACAAGGACGGTACGAGGAGGTGATGATGGAGAGCAGCGGCGTGACATCACAAGGTGAGACGCGATGCTCCTTGTTGGCTCGTGGATGGTGACTTGATGAAGTCTCTTATGCGTCGTCCTATAATACAATCATTGATACAAGAATTTTCCACTTTCTATTTGTAGAATATAATTAATCACCTTTCAGTAAAGAGAAATCTATAATCTCCTCCCTCCATCGCTGGTTTTCACTTTCTCCTCATTTTCCCTCGTTCTTCTCTTCTGATCTGAGAGTCACCATTTCTCCGCTGTCGTCTCGTCTTCATCAGTCTTCAATCTTCGTCCTCGTTTTTCTTCTTTCAGACTCTTTCTCCTTCCTTACAGCTTCACTCCATATAGTCTGTGCAGATGTCCCAGCGCTCCTCTCCGTTCTCTCTCTCTCTTCTCTCTCTCCTCTCCTCTGTCCGTTCTCTCTCTCTCTCCTGTCCGTTCTCTCTCTCTCTTCTGTCCGTTCTCTCTCTCCTCTCTCTCTCTTCTCTCTCTCTCTCCTGTCCGTTCTCTCTCTCTCCTGTCCTTCTCTCTCTCTCTCTCTCTCCGTCGTTCTCTCTCTCTCCTGTCCGTTCTCTCTCTCTCCTGTCCGTTCTCTCTCTCTCCTGTCCGTCTCTCTCTCTCTCCTGTCCTTCTCTCTCTCTCCTGTCCGTTCTCTTCTCTCCTGTCCGTTCTCTCTCTCTCTCCGTCCGTTCTCTCTCTCTCTCCTGTCCGTTCTCTCTCTCCTGTCCGTTCTCTCTCTCTCTCTCCGTCTCTCTCTCTCTCCTTCCGTCGTTCTCTCTCTCCTCTCTGTCCGTTCTTCTCTTCCTGTCCGTTCTCTCTCTCTGTCCGTTCTCTCTCTCTCTCTCCTTCGTCTCTCTCTCTCCTGTCCGTTCTCTCTCTCCTCTCCTGTTCTCGTTCTCTCTCTCTCTCCTGTCCGTTCTCTCTCTCTCCTGTCCGTTCCTTCTCTTTTCTCCTCTCCTGTCCTTCTCTCTCCTCTCTGTCCGTTCTCTCTCTCTCTCTGTCCGTTCTCTCTCTCTCTCCTGTCCGTTCTCTCTCTCTCTCCGTCTCTCTTCTCTCTCTCTCCTGTCCGTTCTCTCTCTCTCTCTGTCCGTTCTCTCTCTCTTCTGTCCGTTTCTCTCTCTGTCCGTTTCTCTCTCTCTCCTGTCCGTTCTCTCTCTCTCTTCCGTCTCTCTCTCTCTCCTGTCCGTTTCTCTCTCTCTCTCTGTCCGTTCTCTCTCTCTCCTGTCCGTTCTCCTCTCTCTCTCTCCTTTCTCTCTCTCTCCTCTCTCTCTTCTGTCCGTTCTCTCTCTCTCCTGTCCGTTCTCTCTCTCTCTCCTGTCCGTTCTCGTCGTTCTCTCTCTCTCTCGTCCGTTCTCTCTCTCTCTCTCTGTCCGTTCTCTCTCTCTCCTGTCCGTTCTCTCTCTCGTTCTTCCGTCTCTCTCTCTCTATCTCCTGTCCGTTCTCTCTCTCTCTCTCTGTCCTGTTCTCTCTCTGTCGTTCCTCTTCTGTCCGTTCTTCTCTCTCTCTCTCCTCTCCTGTCCGTTCTCTCTCTCTCCGTGTCCCTTCTCTTCTTCTCTCTCTCTCTGTCCGTTCTCTCTCTCTCCTGTCCGTTCTCTCTCTCTCTCTTTCCTGTCCGTCTCTCTCTCCTTCGTTCTCCTCTCTGCTCTCACGTCTCTCTCTCTCTCCTGTCCGTTCTCTCTCTCTCTCTCCTCTCCGTTCTCTCTCTCTCTCCTTCCGTTCTTCTCTCTCTGTCCTTCTCTTCTTCCTGTCCGTTCTCTCTCTCCTCCTCCGTCCGTTCTCTCTCTCTCTCTCCTGTCCGTTCTCTCTCTCTCTCCTGTCCGTTCTCTCTCTCGTCCTTGTCCGTTCTTTTCTCTCTCTCTCTCCTCGTCCGTTCTCTCTCTCTCTCTGTCCGTTCTCTCTCTCCGCCCGTTCTCTCCTCTGTCCGTTCTCTCTCTCTCTCCTGTCCGTTCTCTCTCTCTCCTGTCCGTTCTCTCTCTCTCTCCTGTCCGTTCTCTCTCTCTCCTGTCCGTTTCTCTCTCTCTCCTGTCGTCCGTTCTCTCTCTCTCTCCTGTCCGTTCTCTCTCTCTCCTGTCCGTCTCTCTCTCTCTCCTGTCCGTTCCTCTCTCTCTCCTGTCCGTTCTCTCTCTCTGTCTCCCTCTCTCAGTCCGTTCTCTCTCTCTCTTCTCCTGTCTCTCTCGTCTCTCTTCCGTTCTCTCCTCTCTTCCTTCCTTCGTCTCTCTCTCTCTCTCCTGTCCGTTCTCTCTCTCTCCTCGTCCGTTTCTCTCTCTCCTTCGTTCTCTCTCTCTCTCATGTCGTCTCTCTTCTGTCCGTCTCTCCTTCTCTCTCTGTCCGTTCTCTCTCTCCTGTCGTTCTCTCTCCTCTGTCGTTCTCCCCTCTCTCCTGTCCGTTCTCTCTCCTCCTCCTTTCCTCTCTCTCTCTCTGTCCGTTCTCTCTTCTCCTGTCCGTTCTCTCTCTCTCTCTCCTGTCCGTTCTCTCTCTCTTCTGTCCGTCTCTCTCTCTCTCTGTCCGTTCTCTCTCTCTCCTCTCTGTCCGTTCTCTCTCTCCTGTCCGTTCTCTCTCTCCTCTGTCCGTTCTCTCTCTCTCTCTCTCCTGTCCGTTCTCTCTCTCTGCCTTCCTCTCTCTGTCTCTCTCTCTCTCTGTCCGTTCTCTCTCTCTGTCCGTCTCTCTCTCCTCTCTCTCTGTCCGTTCTCTTCTCTCTCTCCTTCCGTTCTCTCTCTCTCTCTTCTGTCCGTTCTCTCTCTCTCTCTCCTGTCCGTTCTCTCTCTCTCCTCGTCCGTTCTCTCTCTCTCTGTCCGTTTCTCTCTCCTCTCTCTCTCCTGTCGTTTCTCTCTCCGTCTCTCTCTTCCGTTCTCTCTCTCTCTCCTGTCCGTTCTCTCTCTCTCTCATGTCCGTTCTCTCTCTCTCTCTGTCCGTTCTCTCTCTCTCCTGTCCGTTCTCTCTCTCTCTCCTGTCCGTTCTCTCTCTCTCTCCTGTCCGTTCTCTCTCTCTCCTGTCCGTTCTCTCTCTCTCTCCTGTCCGTTCTCTCTCTCTCTCCTGTCCGTTCTCTCTCTCTCCTGTCCGTTCTCTCTCTCTCCTGTCCGTTCTCTCTCTCTCTCTCCTGTCCGTTCTCTCTCTCTCCTGTCCGTTCTCTCTCTCTCTCTCCTGTCCGTTCTCTCTCTCTCTCCTGTCCGTTCTCTCTCCTCTGTCCGTTCTCTCTCTCTCCTGTCCGTTCTCTCTCTCTCCTGTCCGTTCTCTCTCTCTCTCTACTGTCCGTTCTCTCTCTCTCTCTCCTGTCCGTTCTCTCTCTCTCTCTCCTGTCCGTTCTCTCTCTCTCTCTCCTGTCCGTTCTCTCTCTCTCTCTCCTGTCCGTTCTCTCTCTCTCTCTCCTGTCCGTTCTCTCTCTCTCTCTCCTGTCCGTTCTCTCTCTCTCTCTCCTGTCCGTTCTCTCTCTCTCTCTCCTGTCCGTTCTCTCTCTCTCTCTCCTGTCTGTTCTCTTCTGTCCATTCTCTCTTCTCGCCTCCCCGTTCTCTCTCTCTCTCCTGTCCGTTCTCTCTCTCTCCTGTCCGTGTTCTCTCTCTCTCCTGTCTGTTCTCTTCTGTCCGTCCTCTCTTTGTCCTGCATGAAGATGATTTTGCTCCTGTTTTTGCTTTTTGTACCATGGAAGAAAGTTCTCAGTCAGAAGCTCTATATACTTTGCAGAGGTCATTTTCACACCTTCAGGAACCTTAAGGGTACCTTTACATGCCGCAACCACAGGAGACATTTTTGTCGGCGATATGTCCCCATGGAATTATCGCCGTCAAATTGCCTGCCAATTGCGGCGTGTAATTGGAGAATTTGGCGCGGTAATTAGGGGGCCTATCAGCTGTTTCCCCATGATTCCCACTCAAAACATGACTCCTCCACCTCCTTGCTGACGTCGCAGCCTTGTTGGGACATGGTGGCATCCACCAACCATCCACTACTCCATCCATCTGGACCATCCAGGGTTGCTCGGCCTCATCAGTAAACAAGACTGGTTGACAATTAGTCTTCATGTATATCTGGGCCCACTGGAACCGTTTCTGCTTGTGAGCACTGTTTAGGGGTGGCCGAATAGTAGGTTTATGCCCCACAGCAAGCTTTTGAAGGATCCTACACCTTGAGGTTCGAGGGACTCCAGAGGCTCCAGCAGCTTCACATATCTGTTTGTTGGTTTGTAAGGCCTTTTTAGCAGCTGCTCTCTTAATCTGATGAACTTGCCTGGCAGAAACCTTCCTCATTCTGCCTTTATCTGCACAAACACATCTGTGCTCAGAATCAGCCACAAATCTCTTCACAATACGATGATCACACTTAAGTATTCGTGAAATATCAAATATTTTCATCCCTTATCCAAGGCATTGCACTATTTGTTGCTTTTTGGCAGCAGAGATCCTTTTTCTTTCCCATGTTACTTGAAAACTGTGGCCTGCGTAATATTGTGGAACACCCAGTTTTCCTTTTATTGGGCTCACCTGCCAAACTAATTATCACAGGGATCTGAGATTGATTTCAGTGATCCAAAGACCCTGAGACACAAGAGCAGCAATGGGGTTCATTGACAAAAAACCTTATGACACCTAAACCAATTTGCACAATAATTTGGAACATGGTGTATTTCATGTATTAAAAAATTCAGAACTTTTTCCTGAGACCCAAAAGTGTACATTTCTGTTGTTGGATTTGTGTGACGACTTCGCTATTTACTTCGATTATGCGACTGACTGGCAGGGAAATGGGACACCCAACCACTTACATGGTACTGTCAGGGTGTCAGCGGCAGCGAAGTAGTTAAAAGGCAGCAATCTGGGCTCGCTCCATAGACGTGCACTTGCTCCATATCACGAATTCTTAATGCGCAGGAGTTCAACGACAGTAAAATGTCGGGTAAGCGGCTCCTCTTCATGTGGTCTGATCAGAACGATACAGGTGAGGTGATGACATCGACCCTGCAGGACAAGCAGGCTGCCCCAGGGGGTAATAATAAGTTTATGTCTCCCTTAATGGGTTTGCTTTGCCAGAACTATATGTATTATGGGAGCTTTACTGTGGAATCTGAACAGACAAAACTAGACTTCGCTCCCCGCGTGCGTCCCTCAAAACCTTAAAAAAACTTAAGGTGCACAATGTGCTGGGACCTCAGCTCCGGTGGTGAGGGTGACAACAATAGACTTTACTCCCTGATACATAAACATTTCTGGTGTTCAGAGAAGTGTCTCCTATATAGACAGATCCACGGCCGGTCATGTATTCAGTCTCTGTGTTTCCACAGATGGATCCAGGAGGAGAAATCCCCCAGAGAGATGTCCCCGTCCTCTGTATCCCCCAGAGAGATGTCCCCGTCCTCTGTATCCCCCAGAGAGATGTCCCTGTCCTCTGTATCCCCCAGAGAGATGTCCCCGTCCTCTGTATCCCCCAGAGAGATGTCCCCGTCCTCTGTATCCCCAGGACTGTCCAGAGGAGGATCACAATGTCCCGGAGAGTCACCAGGTAGATGGCGCTGAGCCCTGTATCTATATGGAGGGTTGGGGGCTTTCCTGCCGTCATAGAGGTCATAGATTTTGGGGGTCTCTTATATTGCACTGATTGTTACATCTGATCTATCAGGGGGAAGATCCGACTAATATTAAAGTGGAGGATGAGACCGAAGAAGTGATGACGAGGGGGGATCAGCCGTGTGTGAGTGACGGGAAGGAGGAGATTCTGGTAGATGTCTCCACAGGTATATAATATTGTTGAACGTGTGACATTGGCGGGTGACATTGTGTGCGAGTCTCCGCTGCTCGCAGTAAAGCTTTATCTGCTGTTCTCATCACAGTAGAAGCGTCTGGTGATGATGCAGAGTCCGGCTGTGCACTGATGACTATTGTGGCCGCCTTCACACCTCTTCTTGATGATTTAGGAAGCTCATGTTCATATTGCCTAATTATCCCTTTTTTTTAATATCACTTCCATCCTTTACTTCCATCTTTCCCTTACACAAGTCCCGCACTGCCATATAAATGTCTGAGCTCGTTTTACAGGTTATGACCTCCCCGTTCTATGGATCTCCGTGATGTCGTCGCTCTCTGTCCTGGCACTGACAAGTGACGACACATCTCACATGTAGAGTCGTCCTACCTGTCGCCCTCTGTTTGCCTCCCACACTGAGGCTGCACTCTGGTCCCTCTGCTTCCGGGAAGCCTCCACAGTGGCATGAAGAGCCTTGTGGTAAGTACCGAGGTATGGAGGTCTGGTCAGACATACGGCTGCTGTCCCTGTGCCACTATGGAGGCCATGTTGGATGTAGCAGGACCAGAGCACAGGTCTCAGGAAGGCAGCGGAGGGCACCAGGTAGGTGACGGTACATGACAAGTGTTTAGTCACTTTTCTGTGCCAGGGGGAGGGTTGATTTAACATTAAAGAGGTTACGAGCTTCTATGTACAAACAGACGTGATGGCCACATTTAGCTTTGCCTTTATCATGTTGGGTTTTCATATCGGGTTCATTCAACATATAAATGTGGAGGCAAAATAAAGGAATAATCGGAAGCTTGCTAGAAAGTGAAATGGCTCTGGTGGTACATTAAGGGGCAAATCATAATGACAGATTCCCTTTAAGAACTCTCTATTTGCAGTCTGATCTATGCCATCCCTGACTTGTGCCCATGTCACCAGTGTATAAGTGTTACTCACTTTACCCATCATTGTGTTAATGTTATGACATGTAATTGTCTTCCTTATTACAGACTTTCACTGACTAGAGTCTTCATTCTGAGCTCCATAACATAAATGTAGAAATCTCTGTTGTATCGTAGAATAAAATCACATCCAATCTATCTTTCATCCTTATAGGAAATCCTTGTGAGGATAACAGTTTGTCACTAAATTGTAAAGAAGAGATCAGGAAGCCATCTAATGGAGAAAACCTCATTACCCTTCAATTACATCCTGGTATTCACAGTACTTCACTATCATATAATCCCCCTAATCATGGGGAGCCCTCTCCTGAGCAATCTCAGATCATTACCACAATTCCAGGTGATGAAGTGGAGACAAGATTTCAGTGTGACGAGCAACTTGCTGAAAGCTCAGATTTAAAGCACAAAGGGGAAAAGCCGTACTCATGTTCAGAATGTGGGAAATGCTTTACATTTCAATCAAAATTTATTACACATCAGAGAATTCACACAGGAGAGAAGCCATATTCATGCTCAGAATGTGGAAAGTCCTTCTCCGCTAAAGGGAATCTTAATAGCCATCAGAAAATTCACACAGGAGAGAAGCCATACTCATGTTCAGAATGTGGGAAATACTTTACAAATAAATCAAATTTTGTTAGACATGAGAGAGCTCACATAGAAGAATTTGGAAAATGCTTTGCAGATAAATCAACATTTCTTAAACACGAGAGAAGTCACACAGGAGAGAAGCCGTATTCATGTTCAGAATGTGGGCAATGTTTTATATATAAATCAGGTCTTGTTACACATCAGAGAATTCACACAGGAGAGAGGCCGTATTCATGTTCACTGTGTGGGAAATGCTTTACAAGTAAATCAAATTTTGTTAGACATGAGAGAGCTCACATTGATGAAAGGCCGTTTTTATGTTCAGAATGTGGGAAGTCGTTCATAAGTAAATCCAATTTTATTAGACATCAGAGAACTCATACAGGAGAGAAATCTTATTCGTGATCAGAAGGTGAGAAATGTTTTGAAAATAAATCGCATCTTGTTATACATTAAAGACCTCACACTGGAGAGAAGCCGTATTCATGTTTACAATGTGGAAGGTGCTTTACAGATAAATCACAACTTGTTATACATCAGAGAATTCACACAGGAGAGAAGCCGTATTCATGTTCAGAATGTGGGAAATGCTTTACAGATAAATCACAACTTGTTAAACAGAGAATTCACACAGGAGAGAAGTTGTTTACATGTTCAGAATGTGGGAAATGCTTTACAGATAAATCACAGCTTCTTAAACATCAGAGAACTCACACAGGAGAGAAGCCGTATTCATGTTCACTGTGAGACGTCCTTCAGAGAAAACACGAATCTTAATAGACATCACAGAATTCATACAGGGGAGAAACCATATTTATGTTGAGAATGTGGGAAATGTTTTAGAAATAAATAAAACATCAGATATCTTACACAGGATGGGCCGTATTCATATTCATTCTGTGAGAAATTGTTACCTGGCACCGCTCCCCCGCTCACCTCTCCGGGGTCTGCATCCTCTCCTCCTCTACCGATCGGGCATCCGGCGTCCAGGCGTGCTGTGTCTCGAAGCCATCGCTGGGTCCCCTTCCTGTCTGCTGACCACCGGGCTCACACATCAGCACGGCTCAACCTGACACTCCCCTTGACCAATAGCTGTCTGTCCTCCGGTATATGAGACCACCTCCACTGCTGGGAGGTGCCTGATTATTGAGGGCTGTTGGTCAGGCCCTCCTTGTGCTCTCCTCCGGTAGAACCATTCCTGCTCTCTTAGTCTTGGGCCCGGTTACCTCGAATCCTCCTTAGCTATACTGTAGTATAGGCTAACCCTACGAGCTGCCCCCTTGGTACTAGCAGCTGTGGCATTTAGACTCCCTGGGCTTGCCCCTCACAATCCCTGTATAGGCTTTGGTTAAACTAGGACCAGCTCACCCATAGGAGTTTGGTACCAAGGCCCAGTGGGTCCACTCTAGTCCACTCTAGGGTGCCAAATGGTGAGGGAACCACACAATGGTAAGTCTTTATTTGATCAGTCAAAGGCATACACAAAACCAAGCAAAACACATAACGGAACTGTGACAGATATCAAGTCTAGCGAAACACGAGAGAACTCACGCAGGAGAGAAGCCGTATTCATGTTCACTGTGTCGGAAATGTTTTGTACAAAAAACAAATCTTGTTATACAGGAAAGAAACTGTCATTATGTTCACTGTGTTTTTTAAATTTTAATAAACAATTCTCAGCATAAATGAGTACACCCTCTTTGAAAAGTAAGTCAAATTGTGCTACCCCCTTCTGAGTGCGCCTTATTGTCCGCAGAGTATGAACGTTAGAAAGCTTTCAAAAGATGTTGTCGAACTTTGGAAGTCAAGGCTCTCATTGTCGTCACTTGTGCCCTCCAGTAGGTGCTCTCCTTTAGAAACACCGCATGGGCCAGGGCTCCTCCCAACTGAACGCTCGAACTTCTTAAACATGGGCAGAACACTACTCAGACAAGGAAAGGTGAGGGAACCACACAATGGTAAGTCTTTTTTTGATCAGTCAAAGGCATACACATAACCAAGAAAAACACACAATGTAATGGTACCTTTACACGCCGCTACCGAAAGGTAGAAACCGGCAGGTGTCGGGAGACAATTGTACCTTTTACCTTCAAAACACCGCGAAGTGGCGGCGTGTAATTCAGGTTGTACCTTCCTGTCTCTTTGGATACCTGTCTTTCAGCCGTGCTGAAAAACAAGCAGGTACAAGCCCTATGGTAGCTGCGTGTAATCGGGGCACAGGTACGGTATTTGAGTTCCCTGGGGCGTGCTACAGCGTCATGTATACCACGCCCCATCTGCGATCATTGGTGGGGGCTACTGTGTACCCATTGGCTGTCCCTGCACAGGGCGGCATATTTAACGATCTGACCAGTCACTACACACTTGCTATAGGGTCATGTATTAGCCAGCGACCCTGCGCAGGCTGGCCAATCATGATGTTATTGCATTGTCCAATCACCGTACGAGCGTCGCGTAATACACTACTCTGACACGCCTATGTAGTTATGGCACGCAATATGTATGCCCAGATTCCCTTGAGGTAGCGGCGTGTAAATCAGGGAAAGTGCTCCACTGAAGGTAACCTGCGGCACCCGTCGGCACTCCCGGGGAAAGAAAATACCTTCTGTGGAGCACCTTGTGGCGGCGTGTATTTGCGGCATCAGATACTGTTAGCAACCGTTGAAAACGCGCATGTGCGGTGCCTACCTGTTGCTACCTTCGGTAGCGGCATGTAAAGGTACCATTACAGGCAACAGAGTCTTAGGCTGGTTTCACACTGCAGTTTTTTTCCCTGATCAGGTTTGGGTGCCAAAACCAGGAGAGGAACTTGCAGAGAAAAACTAGAATTGAAAGATTGACACCTGTTCTGAGTTTTGGAGACACTCCATGTTTTGACACACAAACCTCATCGAACCTGATCAGGGAAAAAACTGCAGTGTGAAACCAGCCTTACCCTTCCGCTGGCTCACCCGAGATTAGAATATTAGTGCCTTTGGGGTCTAAAGGGCCAACTACGCCAATCCAGCAGCACCCCACTTTTGTCGGACACCCACCAATAAAGGAATAGCAGCAACCTTAGGAAGCTGACCGAGCCCAGCAAGGTCTGTAGGCAGGCGACCGAATTGTCCCAACATGGGTATCTTTCTTAAGTAGTCTCTAATATTCCAGCCGAATCCTAGAATTCTAGGCTGAACTCCTGTAGAATCTAATCCAGTTTTGGTGCTTCTCAAGTCGGACCCAAAGCTCCTAGACTGAGGCCATGCAGAGTATGTAGACACAATGTTATCCTGGCAGATATGAATGAAGATAATAATACCAAAGAATTTGTGATTGCAATCATTTTCAGGAAGAAACTGAGTATTATCTGACAGAATTGCAGGGGTGTCAATACTTTTGGCCACAACTGTATAATCCAGCGGAGCAGCCCTTAGTATGGCATGTTAAAATGCTTTATTTCTCAATCTTCATTAAAAAAGTTTCATTCTTACATGATTCGAGTTTAACAATGCAGAGTTTAGACCTAGAAGAAGACCTATATGGTTGAAATGCGTTGTCTGCTCCCAGACAACCTTGTCCTCTACACTGCCTTAAAAAGCCAACTGCACTTGGTTCATGTAAGAATGAAGCTTTTTTAATGAAGATTGAGAAATAAAGGATCTTAACATGCCATACTAAGGGCTGCTCCGCTGGATTATATTTGCTCTACGTATATTATATAGTGTCAATACACACAGAGTGATCTATTTCAAGTGTTGAATATTTCTGTGAATGTTGATGATTATGACTTACAGCCAATAAAAACACAAAATTCATTATGTCAGAAAATTAGAATATTATACAAGACCAACTGAAGAAAAAATTAAACTCATAAATGTTGGCGTACTGAAAAGTCTGTACAGTAAATGCACTCAATACTTCGTCCTTTTGCATGAATTCCTGCATCAATGCAGCGTGGCATGGACGAAATCAGCCTGTGGCTGCTGAGTGTGTTATGGAAGCCCAGGTTGCTTTGATAGCAGCCTTCATCTCATCTGCTTTGTTGAATCTGGTGTCTCATAGATTCTCTATGGGGTTTAGGTCAGATGAGTTTGCTGGCGAATCAAGGACAGCGATACTAGGGGGTGTGGCCTGGCTGCACATGCTGGAGGTCACCTAATTCAGGAGCTTCCGGACCCGCGGGCTTAGAAGCGGCTTTTATAGCGGCCACACCGACCATACTGACCCTGAAAACACTAAAACTCTTCCCGACCTGATCCTGCATTGATGGGGAAATCTAAAAATCGCCAGGAGCTGATCTCAAGCCGAGTATCAGACTACTTCCCTCCGGGCCGTCCTTCCTCACTCTCTGCAACCAATATGGCGCCAGCCTCTCCTAGAGCGGCGCGAGCTTCCCGCCGTGAACAACAGCTACAGGGCTCAATGGCAGCTTCACTACCCCCAGAGACCCCGGTCACCCTGGCACTGATGAAGGAGCTCCTGGGAGACCTCCGGTCGTCCCTACAAGAGGACATGACAACTGCACTAGCTGATCTGCGAGGTGAGGTGGCAGATCTTGGCGGGAGAACGGACCATGTGGAGAACAAGCTGGCTGAGCTGATCCGCTCCCACAATCAATTAATGGACGATCATGACCAGCTCCGTCATACAGCAGACTTGATCCAAGCCAAAAATTGTGACCTGGAAGATAGGAGCCGGCAAAATAATGTTCGACTCCGGGGCATTCCTGAATCGGTCCCTGCTGAGGGGCTGCGTGCACTTCTACAGAACTTCATGTCAGAGGTTCTCCCTGACCTCCAACCGCGCGATCTTAAAATAGATCGCATTCACAGAGTGCCGAAGCCCCCTGGGATCAGAGCTGAACTCCCCCGTGATGTCCTCGGGCGCATACACTTCTATGAAGCAAAGGAGGACTTCCTGAGAGCCCTGCGGACTGCAACATCGCTATCTCCACAGTTTGCCAACCTGGAAGTGTTTCCTGACTTGTCTCCTGGGACTTTAACACTACGCCGTGCATATCGGCCATACACTTCACTCCTGAGAGAAAAGAACATACCCTATAGATGGGGTCGTCCGACCCGTCTCCTCATCCAAAAGAATGAGAAGCTCCATGTGTGCTTCTCCCCTACTAGAGCTGCCCAGCTCCTGAAAACCTGGAACCTGATTCCGTCCTCTACTGGATCTTCTGAACGATCATCCCAACACAGTTCAGAGAACTCATCTTCCCAGCGACGCAGGATTGACCCAGAATGGAACGATCGCCTGAATCCAACATCGGTCGGGTGTGGATTAATTTTCATTCCTCTCCCTTCGGTGGTGAGAGGATGCCCGCGGGACTGCCTTCCTGGACTTATCATCTGCCTCCCAGGTCGTATCTTTCTATTTGCTTACTTTTTCTTCACTACTCTTTCTATACCTCTGATCGGTCTCACAGCTGATCACTAGCCTCCTCTTCCTGTTCCTTCTTTCTCCTCTTATCTCCTTTCCTTTCATTACACCATTCTCTTTGGCCTCGGGAGTGTAGCCCCGCTGAGCGAGAGTGCAGACACATTCTCCTCGCTCTTATCTCTCTGAGTGGAACTCAGATAAAGACTACTAATGTTTGGTTGTAGTTTTGTGACCCCTTTTTTTGGTCACATACTGACTTATGTTTTTTTCTTTTTATCTCTCTTTTTGAGTAACTGTCCTGCTCATTTTGGCATACACTGGGTTAGGTGGCATATCTTCCCAGCTGTAGCCCTGTTCTTGCAAACTTGCTATATTTTATGTATTCATTTTATATCCCCTCCCCCGGCCCCCTCCCTATGTGCAGAATTGACTCTGGAAATCATTATGATTGTTGGTAGGCTTGTAATGGGTACTAATCCTGTATTAATATGTCTATATCTGTAATTTCTTTGAACGTAAACGGCCTAAATTCCCCGCATAAGCGTTCACTACTATACACACAACTAAGAAAGTCTCGGCCGGGGATTGTTTTCCTTCAGGAACACACCTGTTGGAGGGGGACAATGTCCGTGTCTCTCCAAAACAGTTTCCTCACCGATACTTCTCCAACGCCACAACGAAGAAAGCTGGCGTAGCAATTTTCATCAGCAATAATATTGCTTTTGAATTTATCTCAGCCATCACAGACGCTGAGGGGCGCTACCTACTACTGAAGTGCCGGCTGAACGACGCTGTATACTCCCTCTTGGTCCTGTATGCCCCTAATTCTAGGCAATCATCCTATTTAAGAATGTTGCTGGAACGGCTCACTCCAGATATGACTGGGCACAAAATTATTGCGGGAGACCTAAATGCTCCATTATCCAGAATACTAGACTGCTCCTCCTCTGCCACTTATAGAGCGGACCTGGGTGATTTAGTACACTCCTTCCACATGCATGATATTTGGCGCTATCTACACAGCACCGAGAGGGACTATACATTTTTCTCGCCCCGGCACAAGTCGTTCAGTCGCATTGACTATATCCTAATAAATGACTCCCTCCTCCCTCTCTGTACCAAAGCTAGCATTGGTACCGCAACTTGGTCCGATCACGCTCCCATCCACTTGACCTTCTCCGACTCCTTTTCCTGTGAACCGAGAGCTCACTGGAGACTAAATGAGCGCCTGTTAGCCTCTGAAGCCAACATAGAGACCTTACAGGCTCAACTCTCTGAATTCTTCTTAATAAATAATACGCATGACATTACACCAGATACGCTCTGGTATGCGCAGAAGGCAGTGATGAGGGGTAATCTGATTAAATTGGCTTCATTGGCTAAACGAAAATACAACGAGACTCTGGAGTCCCATCTGATCAAGATTAAATCATTGGAGCGTGAATGTGCGGAGACCCCCACCACAGTTCTCCTCTCAAATCTTGCGACCGCCAGACACCAACTACGTAGTTTTTTACTCACCAAAGTAGAATTTCATCTTAAAAAAGTCAAAGCCCGATTTTATGGCATGGGAGACAGGGCAGGTGCAATCCTTGCTCGTTGTATAAAGAAAATAGAAGCACGGTCCAGAATCACACAAATTAATTCTCCACAGGGTATTCCAATACGTAACCCCATTCTGATAGCAGAACGCTTTCGCGAATACTATGAGGACTTGTATAACTTATCCTCATCCCAATCCACTCCACAACCGACTACAGAACACATCTCATCTTTCTTAGACTGAGCAGAGTTACCCTCACTCTCCCCTGAACAATTGTCTTACCTAAATAGTCCATTTAATCTATCAGAGATTATGTCAGCTATACGCTCTGCAAAAAAATCCTCAGCTCCTGGCCCTGATGGCTTTACCTATCGTTATTATGCAACCTTTGCTCAAACCTTAGCCCCTCACCTTCTATCTCTATTTCAATTCTGGCAGGAGAGGGGGACCATTAAACCAGAAGGCCTACAGGCATCTATATCAACCCTTCTGAAACCTGGAAAATTCCCCACTGACCCAGGAAATTACAGGCCAATAGCGTTGCTGAACTGCGATTTGAAATTATACTCTAAATTGCTGGCGGACCGTCTCAAGGTCGTCCTTCCGTCCCTGATCGCTTTGGACCAGGTTGGTTTTGTACCCGGTCGACAAACGAGAGATGCCACAAGGCGGGTTATTGATCTCTTAGAGATTCTAGAGAGGAGAGATGTCCCAGGGGTTCTGGTCTCTTTAGATGCAGAAAAAGCATTTGACCGAGTCCACTGGGGATATTTGGCAGCAGTTCTTGACAGATTTAAATTTGTTGGCAATATAAAATCAGCCATACTAGCTTTGTATTCAGACCCCTGTGCTTTTGTACGGGCAGGGGGCTTTTCGTCCTCTGTCTTCCGCATCACCAACGGAACTAGACAGGGCTGCCCTCTCTCCCCTCTCATATTCGCCCTTGCGATGGAGCCGCTAGCCGCAGTTATACGCGCTCACCCTAATGTCTCGGGCATCACAGTGGGTCCCGTAGACCATAAGATTAGTCTTTATGCCGACGATGTCCTCCTCTCCTGCATTAATCCTACAAGCTCCTTACCCGCTATTCTCTCTATTCTATCCGATTTCTCCCGTGCCTCTTTCTACAAACTCAATCTATCTAAGTCTACCTTCTTTCCTGTAAACCTCTCAAATGAAACACAACATGATCTCTCAACTCGCTATTCGTTCCAGTGGTCTCCAGGAGGCTTTTCCTATCTGGGAATCCAGATTACCTCTCTAAAAGACATTGTCAGCCACAATTGTGAACTCCTGCTCTCCACATTGAAAGCCACCTGTGCGGACTACTCTTCATATCAACTGTCGTGGGTGGCACGCATACAGACAGTTAAAATGATGCTTCTACCAAAAATCCTGTACGTAATGCGCTGCATCCCCATAACCATCACGAAATGGTACCTTTCTCTTCTACAGTCCACTCTTAATCGATTTATATGGAATTATAAGGTCCCCCGAGTGGCACATTCCTCTCTTATTCTCCCTTATAATGGGGGGGGCTTTGAGGTCCCGGATGTGGCAAAGTATCATACAGCACTTATTCTGGACGTAGCGAGAATCTGGTGGGCAGACTCCCCTGCATCAAGATGGCTACAAATTGAGACTAGTTTTGCTCCTTCTGGGTCCCTCCGCCTCCTCCTTCAAGTCAACCTCTTAAAACGTTATACACCACCTAACCCTCTACACTCTGTCTTGGGTTTATTAACAACTTGGCGGCAGCTTAGTAGACCTTATTTCATATTCTTATACCGCTATGTAACGCTGAAGGCGATAGCCTTCCTAATGGGTGACATCTCCTTCTCCTCCTGGGGGGAGGGAGACAATACACCTCTCTCCTCCCTACTATACCAAAATTATCTCCTACCGTATGACTCGCTTGCAGCAAAACTCTCTCTTCCAACTCCCTCTATTTTCTCCTATCTGAGATTGAAACACTTTCTCTCTACAATCGACATCCCCACCTGCGTCATGGAAGAGATCTCCCTTCCTTTACAAACTCTATTCAAATGCACGGGCCCGGTAAGCAATGGTACTTCAATTATCTATAAAGCTTTATTAGATATCAAAGGCGAACATAAATTATCTTATATGATCAGATGGGAATCCAGACTGAATTTTGAAGCCACTAGAGAACAATGGCTATCAGCGTCAGGTCATGCAGCACTATATACACGCTGCATAAACCACTTGGAGCAATCCAAAAAAATTATGTTTAACTGGTATTTAACACCATCACGCATTGCCAAATTTAAAACTCCTCTTCCCTCTCCTTCCCCTAACTGTTGGAAAGGTTGCAATCTGCCTGGGACGGAGGTTCATATGTGGTGGTCGTGCCCACACATCAATAAACTTTGGAAGGAGATAGAATCATTATTGAGCTCGTTAACAGGCCTCCCTATTGTCCTTACCGACCCCTTAGCATTACTAGGAATTGATCTGAATAATTTCCCTTCACCCATTAAACCTATCATCACTAATATTTTGATCGCAACGCGACAAACTATTGCAGCTCATTGAGAATCTACCGAAATACCTGGGAAACCTGAGGTTCTTACAAGAGTAAATTCCCATTATGCACATGAACTCGCATTAGCACATTCGCTAAGACGTAAATTGAGAGTTGCCACCTGGTGGGACCCTTGGGCCTCTTCGAGATATAATACAGTCCCTACTTCCATTTCACTAGGAACTTTACCAACATATCAGGTTGACCTGCTACAATCTTCTGCACATCCCCCTTCCCCCCTACCTTCCCATTACTTGTCCCCTTAGTTTATTATTATTATTTAATTGCTTTCTATGTTTATGTTATTTGCAATATATTGTACCCTTGTCACGGTTTACCTATGTTTTCCGTTAAAACTTAATAAAAAAACTATTGGTTTAAAAAGGACAGCGATACTGTGGTTAGTTAACCAGGTATTGGTACTTTTGGCAGTGTGGACAGGTGCCAAGTCCTGCTGGAAAATAAAATCTCCATCTCTAAAAAGCTTGTCTGCAGAGAGAAGCAAGAAGTGCTGTAAAATGTCCTGGTAGACGGCAGCGCTGATTTTGGTCTTGATAAAACACAATGGACCTACACCAGCAGATGACATGGACCAAACCATCACTAATTGTGGAAACTTCACACTAGACCTCAAGCAGCTTGGATTGTGGCCTCTCCACTCTTCCTCCAGACTCTTGGATTGTGGCCTCTCCACTCTTCCTCCAGACTCTTGGATTGTGGCCCCTCCACTCTTCCTCCAGACTCTTGGATTGTGTCCTCTCCACTCTTCCTCCAGACTCTTGGATTGTGGCCCCTCCACTCTTCCTCCAGACTCTTGGATTGTGCCCTCTCCGCTCTTCCTCCAGACTCTGGATTGTGCCCTCTCCGCTTTTCCTCCAGACTCTGGATTGTGGCTTCCTCACTCTTCCTCCAGGCTCTTGGATTGTGGCCTCCTCACTCTTCCTCCAGACTCTTGGATTGTGCCCTCTCCGCTCTTCCTCCAGACTCTTGGATTGTGGCCTCTCCGCTCTTCCTCCAGCCTTTGGGATTGTGGTCTCTCCACTCTTCCTCCGGGCTTTTGGATTGTGTCCTCTCCACTCTTCCTCCAGACTCTGGGATTGTGGCCTCTCCACTCTTCCTCCAGACTCTTGGATTGTGACCTCTCCACTCTTCCTCCAGACTCTTGGATTGTGGCCTCCTCACTCTTCCTCCAGACTCTTGGATTGTGGCCTCTCCACTCTTCCTCCAGACTCTTGGATTGTGGCCTCTCCCCTCTTCCTCCAGACTCTGGGATTGTGGCCTCTCCGCTCTTCCTCCAGACTCTCTGTCTCTCTGTGTACAGGCTGTGTAATAATCTGCTGTGCTGTCTCTCTGTGTACAGGCTGTGTAATAATCTGCTGTGCTGTCTCTCTGTGTACAGGCTGTGTAATAATCTGCTGTGCTGTCTCTCTCTGTGTACAGGCCGTGTAATAATCTGCTGTGCTGTCTCTCTCTCTGTACAGGCTGTGTAATAATCTGCTGTGCTGTCTCTCTCTCTGTACAGGGTGTGTAATAATCTGCTGTGCTGTCTTTCTGTGTACAGGCCGTGTAATAATCTGCTGTGCTGTTCCTCTCTGTGTACAGGCTGTGTAATAATCTGCTGTGCTGTCTCTCTCTGTGTACAGGCTGTGTAATAATCTGCTGTGCTGTCTCTCTCTGTGTACAGGCTGTGTAATAATCTGCTGTGCTGTCTCTCTCTGTGTACAGGCTGTGTAATAATCTGCTGTGCTGTCTCTCTCTGTGTACAGGCTGTGTAATAATCTGCTGTGCTGTCTCTCTGTACAGGGTGCGTAATAATCTGCTGTGCTGTCTCTCTGTGTACAGGCCGTGTAATAATCTGCTGTGCTGTCTCTCTCTGTGTACAGGCTGTGTAATAATCTGCTGTGCTGTCTCTCTCTGTGTACAGGCTGTGTAATAAGCTGCTGTGCTGTCTCTCTGTACAGGGTGTGTAATAATATGCTGTGCTGTCTCTCTGTGTACAGGCTGTGTAATAATCTGCTGTGCTGTCTCTCTCTGTGTACAGGCTGTGTAATAATCTGCTGTGCTGTTCCTCTCTGTGTACAGGCTGTGTAATAATCTGCTGTGCTGTCTCTCTCTGTGTACAGGCTGTGTAATAATCTGCTGTGCTGTCTCTCTCTGTGTACAGGCTGTGTAATAATCTGCTGTGCTGTTCCTCTCTGTGTACAGGCTGTGTAATAATCTGCTGTGCTGTTCCTCTCTGTGTACAGGCTGTGTAATAATGTGCTGTGCTGTCTCTGTGTATAGGCTGTGTAATTATCTGCTGTGCTGTCTCTCTCTGTGTACAGGCTGTGTAATAATTTGCTGTGCTGTCTCTCTGTGTACAGGCTGTGTAATAATCTGCTGTGCTGTCTCTCTGTGTACAGGCTGTGTAATAATCTGCTGTGCTGTCTCTCTCTGTGTACAGGCTGTTAAATAATCTGCTGTGCTGTCTCTCTGTGTACAGGCTGTGTAATAATCTGCTGTGCTGTTCCTCTCTGTGTACAGGCTGTGTAATAATCTGCTGTGCTGTCTCTGTGTACAGGCTGTGTAATAATCTGCTGTGCTGTCTCTCTGTGTACAGGCTGTGTAATAATCTGCTGTGCTGTTCCTCTCTGTGTACAGGCTGTGTAATAATCTGCTGTGCTGTCTCTCTCTGTGTACAGGCTGTGTAATAATCTGCTGTGCTGTCTCTCTCTCTGTACAGGCTGTGTAATAATCTGCTGTGCTGTCTCTCTCTGTACAGGGTGTGTAATAATCTGCTGTGCTGTCTCTCTGTGTACAGGCTGTGTAATAATCTGCTGTGCTGTCTTTCTGTGTACAGGCCGTGTAATAATCTGCTGTGCTGTTCCTCTCTGTGTACAGGCTGTGTAATAATCTGCTGTGCTGTCTCTCTCTGTGTACAGGCTGTGTAATAATCTGCTGTGCTGTCTCTCTCTGTGTACAGGGTGTGTAATAATCTGCTATGCTGTCTCTCTGTGTACAGGCCGTGTAATAATCTGCTGTGCTGTCTCTCTCTGTGTACAGGCTGTGTAATAATCTGCTGTGCTGTCTCTCTCTGTGTACAGGCTGTGTAATAATCTGCTGTGCTGTCTCTCTCTGTGTACAGGCTGTCTAATAATCTGCTGTGCTGTCTCTCTCTGTGTATAGGCCGTGTAATAATCTGCTGTGCTGTCTCTCTCTGTGTATAAGCCGTGTAATAATCTGCTGTGCTGTCTCTCTCTGTGTATAAGCCGTGTAATAATCTGCTGTGCTGTTCCTGTGTACAGGCTGTGTAATAATCTGCTGTGCTGTCTCTCTCTGTGTACAGGCTGTGTAATAATCTGTTGTGCTGACTCTCTCTGTGTACAGGCTGTGTAATAATCTGCTGTGCTGTTCCTGTGTACAGGCTGTGTAATAATCTACTGTGCTGTCTCTCTCTGTGTACAGGCTGTGTAATAATCTGTTGTGCTGACTCTCTCTGTGTACAGGCTGTGTAATAATCTGCTGTGCTGTTCCTCTCTGTGTACAGGCTGTGTAATAATCTGCTGTGCTGTTCCTCTCTGTGTACAGATCGTGTGACTGTAATTTTTAGTGTGACAAAGAATGAGAACATCAAATAGGGGACGTGGTAGTGGTGGTTGAGCGGCTTCAGGGTGAGGACGTGGTAGTGGTGGTTGAGCGGCTTCAGGGTGAGGACGTGGTAGTGGTGGTTGAGCGGCTTCAGGGTGAGGACGTGGTAGTGGTGGTTGAGCGGCTTCAGGGTGAGGACGTGGTAGTGGTGGTTGAGCGGCTTCAGGGTGAGGACGTGGTAGTGGTGGTTGAGCGGCTTCAGGGTGAGGACGTGGTAGTGGTGGTTGAGCGGCTACAGGGTGAGGACGTGGTAGTGGTGGATGAGCGGCTTTAGGGTGAGGACGTGGTAGTGGTGGTTGAGCGGCTTCAGGGTGAGGACGTGGTAGATCTGTCCCTGTGATGCGTGAAAATGAAATACCTTCCTCTGGTGCACGCAGGCCACGGGCTGTTCTTCATCACTTCGGAGGGTCACCTGCCTCCCCGCATACACATGATGTGCCAGCGACACTGCCACCATCTGCGTCCCATGGAAGTCTTCACCTCTCCATCCAGGGGTGTAAGTACAAGAGGTACAGGGGTTGCAATCGCATCGGGGACTAGGAGCCTGGGGGGGCCCCAAAAGTCCCTTTAACCTATAGAAAGGCTAATGCTATTAAAGATTTGCATAATTGGGGGCCCCGTCGGAGCTTCCGCATCGGGGCCCATGAGCTTCAAGTTACGCCCCTGTCTCCATCCCACAATCCAACTACAAGCTTTTTAAATGTAGCAGCCATAATGTCCACTACAATTTGGTCCTGAAGGGGATCTGCTAAAACAGGTATTCTAACAATCAGTGCCCAAGCTGAAAGCACAGCTGGCACCTGAAGATAATGGGCATCTTTGTTCAACATCGCACCCCAGGTAGTGTGAACCTCAGCAAGTCCTTGTGCTTTTTGACTGCTCCGGTGGAAGTGGTGGAGCTCAGGGGACCTTTCCTGCGAGGGTCAACATGGAAAACAGGCTCTCTGGGGGTCTTTCTGAAATCTGGTGCTCTGTGTTATGTGAACAGACTGGGTGATGGTTCTGCGCCATGTAGTTACGGTTCATGCGCTTGTTCTTGCACCTCGTCCAGTCTGAGAGTCACCGGGATCCGCTGAAGCTCCAGAGTTATATCATAGAGCAGGGGTGGGGAACCTCAGGCCCCAGGGCCGCATGCCTCGATGACCTTTTCTACGGCCCTCGGGCAGATTCCTGGGGACCACAGTACTTGGGCTGGCAGACACGTTTTGCCAACTGCCTATTAAATCCAGTTCCCCAGTTATCTCTATGCCCCAGTCTCAGCCTCCCCGGTGACGTACATGCCCCCAGCCTCTCCTGTGATGTCTAGAGCCCTAGCAAACCTCGAAAAACAGTTGGAAATCAACATGACCATTATCGCCTAACATCACAGCCGCACCAAAGAGAAGACTCTGCAGCCAAAACAGTAGGGTTGAGCTGATAGTTTAACCCAGGGGTCTCAAACACGCGTCCTGATGGCCCCTGGGACTTCACTATGCGGTCCGTGGCACCTTGGAACAACTTAATGATGCATCGCCCCAGTGCAGGGGGTCGCTGCAGTTCCCGCTGTGTGATGACTTCCGTCCGCGGCACTAACATGCTCTGCCACTCAGCAAGATCAATGCAAGCTGCCAGCCAATGAGAGGACCGCAGCTGATGGCGGAATATGACGTCACATGCGGGCCTCTGGCTGGCAGATTGCATTGATCTTGCTGAGCAACAGAGCTTGTCTGAGCGGCGGCTGCAGGAAGTCATAGCACAGCGGAGGCCGGAAGTCAGCACAGCGGGGACCGCGGTGGCCCCCTGCACTGGAGCGATGCATCATTAACCTCCTTGGCGGTATGATTATGTCAGGAATTTAGTACTAAATGCGGTACCATTTTTTTGGTAAAAAATTTCTTTTATGGGCAGAAATGTTATACTTTTTTATTTCCCGCCCAGTTCCGCCCCCAATGAGCTGCTGCGGCTCACAGAGACGGAACCAGGAAGTCATATGGAGGCATCAGAAGGGGCTCTCACTGGCGATCACAGCAGTGACATCGCTGGATCACCAGGAGAAGGTAAGGAGACTCCGCTGCCATTTACCCCGAGCGTCAGGGGTGGACCTACCGTGGTGCAGCTAGTTCAGCTGCACCAGGGCCCCGACTGGGTAGGGGGCCCCTCAAGCATCAGTAGGGGGCCCCCGTGACCAAGGAGAGGAGGGCAACTGAGGGAAGCATCCTGCTTCCCCATTCCCTTGGGTGTCCCCACCCCTCCTCTCATCTGCAGCCCCGTCTCCCAGACCTCCCAGCCCCAGGCGGTAGCACCCCCCCGCTCCTCAGCTATAGGCACCAGCCAGCACAGCCGCTAGCACCCCAACCCCCCCTCGCTCCTCACCACCCATAGGCGCCAGCACAGCTGCTGCTAGCACATATCCGCCAGAACCCCCCCCCCCGCTCCTCACCTATTAGCGCTAGCCAGGACAGCCCCCAGCACCCCCAACCCCCCCCCCCCACTCCTCAACTAACAGCACCAGCCAGCAGCACTGCTGCTAGCAAACCCCCCAGCTCCTCACCTAACAGCAGCAGCCAGCAGCACTGCTGCTAGCCCCACCCCCCGCTGCTCACCTAATGGCAGCAGCCAGCAGCACTGCTGCTAGCCCCCCCATCCTCAAATAACAGCAGAAACCAGCGGCCCTGATGCTAGCCCGCCCTCCCCCCCGCCACTCACATAACAGCAGCAGCGCTGCTGCTAACACCCATCCACCTTCCCCCCCCCCCCCCGCTACTCACCTAACAGCAGCAGCGAGCGGCACTGCTGCTAGCGCCCTGGCTCCCACCCCCCAGGCTCCTTGCAATGAGCTGTGGCACTGCCCGCGGGTAATCCCGAGCGTGACTCGGGTTACCGCTTCTGGCAGTGAAAGTTAACCCCAAGTTAAAGTGAGAAAAGTGTGAGTGTGTGAGAGGGTGTGTGTGTGAGTGAGGATATGTGTATAAGAAAGTGTGTGTGAGGTGTGTGTGAGTTTCAGTGTGTGTATGACAGTGTTTTGAGTGTGTGTATGGGGATGTGTGAGAGTGTGTGTGTGTGTGTGTGTGAGAGTGTGAATGAGTGTGTATGTGAGTGTGTAAAAAGAAGGTAAAACAGGATGGGGGGCATCACTATAAAAGTAGATCAGGATGTGGGACATACCTAGAAAAGGGGATCAGGATGTGGGACCTCACTACAAAAGGGAACCGGGATGAGGGATATTACTACTAAAGGGGATTGGGATGGGGGCATCACTAGAAAAGGGGATCAGGATGGGGGACATCACTACAAAAGGGGATCAGGATGGGGGACATCACTAGAAAAGGGGATCAGGATGAGGGACATCACTAGAAAAGGGGATCAGGATGAGGGACATCACTAGAAAATAGGATCAGGATGGGGGACATCACTACAAAAGGAGATCAGGATGGGGGACATCACTACAAAAGGGGATCAGGATGAGGGACATCACTACAAAAGGAGATCAGGATGAGGGACATCACTACAAAAGGGGATCAGGATGGGGGACATCACTAGAAAAGGGGATCAGGATGGGGGACATCACTAGAAAAGGGGATCAGGATGAGGGACATCACTAGAAAATAGGATCAGGATGGGGACATCACTACAAAAGGGGATCAGGATGAGGGACATCAGTACAAAAAGGGATCAGGATGGGGGACATCACTAGAAAATAGGATTAGGATGGGGGACATCACTACAAAAGGGGATCAGGATGAGGGACATCAGTACAAAAAGGGATCAGGATGGGGGACGTCACTAGAAAAAGGGATCAGGATGGGGGACATCACTACAAAAAGGGATCAGGATGGGGGACATCACTAGAAAATAGGATCAGGATGGGGGACATCACTAGAAAAGGGGATCAGGATGGGGGACATCACTAAAAAAAGGGATCAGGATGGGGACATCAGTAGAAAAAGGGATCAGGATGGGGAACATCACTAGAAAAGGGTATCAGGATGGGGACATCACTAGAAAAAGGGATCAGGATGGGGATATCACTAGAAAAGGGGATCAGGATGGGGACATCACTAGAAAAGGGGATCAGGATGGGGGACATCACTAAAAAAGGGGATCAGGATGGGGGACATCACTACAAAAAGGGGATCAGGATGGGGGACATCACTAGAAAAGGGGATCAGGATGGGGGACATCACTAGAAAAGGGGATCAGGATGGGAGACATCACTAGAAAAGAGGATCAGGATGGGGACATCACTAGAAAAGGGGATCAGGATGGGGGACATCACTAGAAAAGGGAATCAGGATGGGGACATCACTAGAAAAGGGGATCAGGATGGGGACATCACTAGAAAAGGGGATCAAGATGGGGGACATCACTAAAAAAGGGGATCAGGATGGGGGACATCACTACAAAAAGGGGATCAGGATGGGGGACATCACTAGAAAAGGGGATCAGGATGGGGGACATCACTAGAAAAGGGGATCAGGATGGGAGACATCACTAGAAAAGAGGATCAGGATGGGGGACATCACTAGAAAAGGGGATCAGGATGGGGGACATCACTAGAAAAGGGAATCAGGATGGGGACATCACTAGAAAAGGGGATCAGGATGGGGACATCACTAGAAAAGGGGATCAAGATGGGGGACATCACTAAAAAAGGGGATCAGGATGGGGGACATCACTACAAAAAGGGATCAGGATGGGGGACATCACTAGAAAAGGGGATCAGGATGGGGGACATCACTAGAAAAGGGGATCAGGATGGGAGACATCACTAGAAAAGAGGATCAGGATGGGGGACATCACTAGAAAAGGGGATCAGGATGGGGGACATCACTAGAAAAGGGGATCAGGATGGGGACATCACTAGAAAACGGGATGAGGATGTGGGACATCACTACAAAAGGGGATCAGGATGGGGGACATCACTAGAAAAGGGGATCAGGATGAGGGACATCACTAGAAAAGGGGATCAGGATGGGGGACATCACTAGAAAAGGGGATCAGGATGGGGGACATCAATAGAAAAAGGGGATCAGGATTTGTACTTTACTACATTGAGCAAAAAATTCTGATATTACTAAGATTATCACTTAGTCCTACAAGGGTTGCGGCCCCCCGATATAAATGGTTTTCTATGTGCGGCCCACCAACCCAGCCGAGCCCCCTGGTTTAACCAAATATAGCAGGGGAATTTTCAAGTTGATTTTTTTGCGGCCCCCGAAGGATGGTAGAAATTTCCAAATGGCCCCTGGTAGAAAAAGGTTCCCCGCCCCTGTCATAGAGTGACGCTGGGCAGAATGGAGGAAGCGGCCCGGGCCCCGAGGAGTTAATGTCTCTGCTGATCCCCGGTGTAGACTCCGGGACGGCGCATCCTGAGGAGATCTGACCTCTCTCCACAATGGGTCGTTATTTCACCCCTACACAGACGGACACTGTAAGGACAGACGGACACTGTAAGGACAGACGGACACTGTACGGACAGACGGACACTGTACGGACAGACGGACATTGTACGGACAGACGGACACTGTACGGACAGACGGACACTGTACGGACAGACGGACACTGAACGGACAGACGGACATTGTATGGACAGACGGACACTGTACGGACACTGTATGGACAAACAGACACTGTATGGACAGACGGACACTGTACGGACAGACGGACATTGTATGGACAGACGGACACTGTACGGACACTGTATGGACAGACGGACACTGTACGGACAGACGGACACTGTAAGGACAGACGGACACTGTACGGACAGACGGACATCGTATGGACAGACGGACACTGTACGGACAGACGATCATCGTATGGACAGACATCGTACTGATAGACGGACACTGTACGGACAGACGGACACTGTACGGAGAGACATGCGTTATTCTCTCTTCACCACCAGGCGACGCCTCAATATGGGAAACACTGAAATCATTGAGTCTCCTCAGATCCCACTAATGGTTTCCATGACAACAGCCCCAGAGACACATTCCCCTTGTGTGATCAGTGACTGCTGCCCCCTAATGGGGAGAGAGAGGACCTGTGGTGACGTCACTGTCGTGATTAGTGCAGGAGGAGACAGAGCAGCAGGAGGAGCTTCTCTCCTGAGCCCGCCCTCTAATCACATGACAGTGACGTCATCACAGGTCCTCCAGCTCTTCTCTCATGACCTCCGCCCTTTAGTCACATGACAGTGACATTAGAACAGGTCCTCCACCTCTTATCCCAGAGCTCCGCCCCCTGCTCACATGACAGTGACGTCACCACAGGTCCTCCAGCTCTTCTCTCCTGAGCTCCGCCTCCTGGTCACATTACAGTGACGTCATCACAGGTCCTCACGCTTTTCTCTCCTGAGCCCCGCCTACTGGGTCGCATGGTGATGACGTCATCACAGGTCCTCCATCTCTCGGAGCAGCAGCTCTTGTTCTCTGTTATCAGCCGCAGTTTCCCGCCCTCAGGTGAGATCACATGAGACTGCGGCTCCTCAGTGCTCGGGGTGCAGTGTGGGGGAGGCTCCTCAGTGCTCGGGGTGCAGTGTGGGGGAGGCTCCTCAGTGCTCGGGGTGCAGTGTGGGGGGGGCTCCTCAGTGCTCGGGGTGCAGTGTGGGGGGGCTCCTCAGTGCTCGGGGTGCAGTGTGGGGGAGGGGGGCTCCTCAGTGCTCGGGGTGCAGTGTGGGGAGGTGAGGCTCCTCAGTGCTCGGGGTGCAGTGTGGGGGAGGGGAGGCTCCTCAGTGCTCGGGGTGCAGTGTGGGGGAGGGGGGCTCCTCAGTGCTCGGGGTGCAGTGTGGGGGAGGGCGGCTCCTCAGTGCTCGGGGTGCAGTGTGGGGGAGGGAGGCTCCTCAGTGCTCGGGGTGCAGTGTGGGGGAGGAAGGCTCCTCAGTGCTCGGGGTGCAGTGTGGGGGAGGGGGGCTCCTCAGTGCTCGGGGTGCGGTGTGGGGGAGGGGGGCTCCTCAGTGCTCGAGGTGCAGTGTGGGGGAGGAGGGCTCCTCAGTGCTCGGGGTGCAGTGTGGGGGAGGCTCCTCAGTGCTCGGGGTGCAGTGTGGGGGAGGGGAGGCTCCTCAGTGCTCGGGGTGCAGTGTGGGGGAGGGGGGCTCCTCAGTGCTCGGGGTGCAGTGTGGGGGGGCTCCTCAGTGCTCGGGTGCAGTGTGGGGAGGGGGGCTCCTCAGTGCTCGGGGTGCAGTGTGGGGGAGGGGGCTCCTCAGTGCTCGGGGTGCAGTGTGGGGGAGGGGGGCTCCTCAGTGCTCGGGTGCAGTGTGGGGGGGAGGCTCCTCAGTGCTCGGGGTGCAGTGTGGGGGAGGGGGGCTCCTCAGTGCTCGGGGTGCAGTGTGGGGGAGGGGGCTCCTCAGTGCTCGGGTGCAGTGTGGAGGGGGGGGGCTCCTCAGTGCTCGGGGTGCAGTGTGGGGAGGGGGGCTCCTCAGTGCTCGGGGTGCAGTGTGGGGGGGGGGGCTCCTCAGTGCTCGGGGTGCAGTGTGGGGAGGGGGGCTCCTCAGTGCTCGGGGTGCAGTGTGGGGGAGGGGGCTCCTCAGTGCTCGGGGTGCAGTGTGGGGGAGGGGGCTCCTCAGTGCTCGGGGTGCAGTGTGGGGAGGGGGGCTCCTCAGTGCTCGGGGTGCAGTGTGGGGGAGGGGGCTCCTCAGTGCTCGGGGTGCAGTGTGGGGGAGGGGGGCTCCTCAGTGCTCGGGGTGCAGTGTGGGGGAGGGGGCTCCTCAGTGCTCGGGTGCAGTGTGGGGGAGGCTCCTCAGTGCTCGGGGTGCAGTGTGGGGGAGGGGGCTCCTCAGTGCTCGGGGTGCAGGTGTGGGGGAGGGGGGCTCCTCAGTGCTCGGGGTGCAGTGTGGGGGAGGGGGCTCCTCAGTGCTCGGGGTGCAGTGTGGGGGAGGGGGGCTCCTCAGTGCTCGGGGTGCAGTGTGGGGGAGGGGGCTCCTCAGTGCTCGGGGTGCAGTGTGGGGGAGGCTCCTCAGTGCTCGGGGTGCAGTGTGGGGGAGGGGAGGCTCCTCAGTGCTCGGGGTGCAGTGTGGGGGGAGGGGAGGCTCTTCAGTGCTCGGGGTGCAGTGTGGGGAAGGCTCCTCAGTGCTCGGGGTGCAGTGTGGGGGGGCTCCTCAGTGCTCGGGGTGCAGTATGGGGGAGGGGGGCTCCTCAGTGCTCGGGGTGCAGTGTGGGGGAGGGGGGCTTCTCAGTACTCGGGGTGCAGTGTGGGGGGGGGGCTCCTTAGTGCTCGGGGTGCAGTGTGGGGGGGGCTCCTCAGTGCTCGGGGTGCAGTGTGGGGGAGGGGGGCTCCACAGTGCTCGGGGTGCAGTGTGGGGGAGGGGGGCTCCACAGTGCTCGGGGTGCAGTGTGGGGGAGGCTCCTCAGTGCTCAGGGTGCAGTGTGGGGGAGGGGGGCTCCACAGTGCTCGGGGTGCAGTGTGGGGGAGGGGGGCTCCACAGTGCTCGGGGTGCAGTGTGGGGGAGGGGGGCTCCACAGTGCTCGGGGTGCAGTGTGGGGGAGGCTCCTCAGTGCTCGGGGTGCAGTGTGGGGGAGGGGGGCTCCTCAGTGCTCGGGGTGCAGTGTGGGGGAGGGGGGGCTCCTCAGTGCTCGGGGTGCAGTGTGGGGGGGGCTCCTTAGTGCTCGGGGTGCAGTGTGGGGGAGGGGAGGCTCCTCAGTGCTCGGGGTGCAGTGTGGGGAGGGCGGCTCCTCAGTGCTCGGGGTGCAGTGTGGGGGAGGGGGGCTCCTCAGTGCTCGGGGTGCAGTGTGGGGGGGGCTCCTCAGTGCTCGGGGTGCAGTGTGGGGGGCTCCTCAGTGCTCGGGGTGCAGTGTGGGGGGGGCTCCTCAGTGCTCGGGGTGCAGTGTGGGGGGGGCTCCTCAGTGCTCGGGGTGCAGTGTGGGGGGGGCTCCTCAGTGCTCGGGGTGCAGTGTGGGGGGAGGGGGGCTCCTCAGTGCTCGGGGTGCAGTGTGGGGGGGGGGCTCCTCAGTGCTCGGGGTGCAGTGTGGGGGGGCTCCTCAGTGCTCGGGGTGCAGTGTGGGGGAGGCGGCGGTTTATCTCTTGTCTCCATGTTTCTCTGGTTTTGACTGATTTTCTGTGACGTCTCTAGAAAAGGCTAAAAAATGATAGAGAAATTAGGAAAACCGACGTAGCAGAGAGGAGACTCCACACAATGACCCCGATATCATCATCAGCCCCATCCTCCTCCTCTCCATCCTCATCATCCTCCTCTCCATCCTCATCCTCCTCCTCCTCGCTATCCTCATCATCATCATCCTCCCTATCATCTTCCTCCTCCTCCTCCTCTCCATCCTCCTCATCATCCTCCTCTCCATCCTCATCATCCTCCTCCCTATCATCCTCCTCATCATCCTCCTCTCCATCCTCATCATCATCCTCCCTATCATCCTCCTCATCATCCTCCTCCCCATCATCATCCTCCTCCCCATCCTCCTCATCATCCTCCTCTCCATCCTCATCATCATCCTCCCTATCATCCTCCTCATCATCCTCCTCCCCATCATCATCCTCCTCCCCATCCTCATCATCATCCTCCTCCCTATCATCCTCATCATCATCCTCCTCCCTATCATCCTCATCATCATCCTCCTCCCTATCATCCTCATCATCATCCTCCTCCCTATCATCCTCATCATCATCCTCCTCCCTATCATCCTCATCATCATCCTCCTCCCTATCATCCTCATCATCATCCTCCTCCCTATCATCCTCATCATCATCCTCCTCCCCATCCTCATCATCCTCCTCCTCCACATCCTCCTCATCATCCTCCGCATCCTCCTCATCATCCTCCTCCTCTCCATCCTCATCATCCTCCTCCTCTCCATCCTCATCATCCTCCTCCTCTCCATCCTCATCATCCTCCTCCTCTCCATCCTCATCATCCTCCTCCTCTCCATCCTCATCATCCTCCTCCTCTCCATCCTCATCATCCTCCTCCTTTCCATCCTCATCATCCTCCTCCTTTCCATCCTCATCATCCTCCTCCTCTCCATCCTCATCATCCTCCTCCTCTCCATCCTCATCATCCTCCTCCTCTCCATCCTCATCATCCTCCTCCTCTCCATCCTCATCATCCTCCTCCTCTCCATCCTCATCATCCTCGTCCATCCTCATCATCCTCGTCCATCCTCATCCTCCTCCTCTCCATCCTCATCATCCTCCTCCTCTCCATCCTCCTCCTCTCCATCCTCATCATCCTCCTCCTCTCCATCCTCATCATCCTCCTCCTCTCCATCCTCATCATCCTCCTCCTTCCTATCATCCTCATCATCCTCCTCCTCCTCTCCATCCTCATCATCATCCTCCCCATCCTCATCATCCTCTTCCTCCCCCCCATCCTCATCATCCTCCTCTCCATCCTCATCATCCTCCTCATCCCCCTCCTCATCATTTTGCTCCCCATCCTCATCATCCTCCTCCCCATCCTCATCATCCTGCTCCCCATCCTCATCATCCTCCTCCCCATCCTCATCATCCTCCTCCCCATCCTCATCATCCTCCTCCCCATCCTCATCATCCTCCTCCCCATCCTCATCATCCTCCTCCCCATCCTCATCATCCTTCCTCCCCATCCTCCATCATCCTCCTCCCCATCCTCATCATCATCCTTCTCATCATCCTCCTCCCCATCCTCATCATCCTCCTCCCCATCCTCATCATCCTCCTCCCATCCTCATCATCATCCTCCTCATCATCCTCCTCTCCCCATCCTCCTCATCATCCTCCTCCCCATCCTCATCATCATCCTGCTCCCTATCATCCTCATCATCATCCTCCTCCCTATCATCCTCATCATCATCCTCCTCCCTATCATCCTCATCATCATCCTCCTCTCTATCATCCTCATCATCATCCTCCTCCCTATCATCCTCATCATCATCCTCCTCCCTATCATCCTCATCATCATCCTCCTCCCTATCATCCTCATCATCATCCTCCTCCCTATCATCCTCATCATCATCCTCCTCCCTATCATCCTCCTCATCCTCCTCCTCCTCTCCATCCTCATCATCCTCCTCCTCTCCATCCTCATCATCCTCCTCCTCTCCATCCTCATCATCCTCCTCCTCTCCATCCTCATCATCCTCCTCCTCTCCATCCTCATCATCCTCCTCCTCTCCATCCTCATCATCCTCCTCCTCTCCATCCTCATCATCCTCGTCCATCCTCATCATCCTCCTCTCCATCCTCATCATCCTCCTCCTCTCCATCCTCCTCCTCTCCATCCTCATCATCCTCCTCCTCTCCATCCTCATCATCCTCCTCCTCTCCATCCTCATCATCCTCCTCCTTCCTATCATCCTCATCATCCTCCTCCTCCTCTCCATCCTCATCATCATCCTCCCCATCCTCATCATCCTCTTCCTCCCCCCCATCCTCATCATCCTCCTCCTCTCCATCCTCATCGTCCTCCTCCTCCTCTCCATCCTCATCGTCCTCCTACTCTCAATCCTCATCGTTCTCCTCTCCATCCTCATCGTCCTCCTCCTCTCCATCCTCATCGTCGTCCTCCTCTCCATCCTCATCGTCCTCCTCCTCTCCATCCTCATCGTCCTCCTCCTCTCCATCCTCATCGTCCTCCTCCTCTCCATCCTCATCGTCCTCCTCCTCTCCATCCTCATCGTCGTCCTCCTCTCCATCCTCATCGTCCTCCTCCTCTCCATCCTCATCGTCCTCCTCCTCTCCATCCTCATCGTCCTCCTCTTCTCCATCCTCATCATCCTCCTCATCATCCTCCTCCCCATCCTCATCATCCTCCTCCCCATCCTCATCATCCTCCTCCCCATCCTCATCATCCTCCTCCCCATCCTCATCGTCCTCCTCCTCTCCATCCTCATCGTCCTCCTCCTCTCCATCCTCATCGTCCTCCTCCTCTCCATCCTCATCGTCCTCCTCCTCTCCATCCTCATCGTCCTCCTCCTCTCCATCCTCATCGTCCTCCTCCTCTCCATCCTCATCGTCCTCCTCCTCTCCATCCTCATCGTCCTCCTCCTCTCCATCCTCATCGTCCCTCCTCTCTCCATCCTCATCGTCCTCCTCCTCTCCATCCTCATCGTCCTCCTCCTCTCCATCCTCATCGTCCTCCTCCTCTCCATCCTCATCGTCCTCCTCCTCTCCATCCTCATCGTCCTCCTCCTCTGCATCCTCATCGTCCTCCTCCTCCTCCATCCTCATCGTCGTCCTCCTCTCCATCCTCATTGTCCTCCTCCTCTCCATCCTCATTGTCCTCCTCCTCTCCATCCTCATTGTCCTCCTCCTCTCCATCCTCATCGTCCTCCTCCTCTCCATCCTCATCATCCTCCTCCTCCCCATCCTCATCATCCTCCTCCTCCCCATCCTCCTCCTCCCCATCCTCATCATCCTCCTCTCCATCCTCCTCATCATCCTCCCCATCCTCATCATCCTCCTCCTCCCCATCTTCATCATCCTCCTCTCCATCCTCATCATCCTCCTCCACATCCTCCTCATCCTCCTCCTCCACATCCTCCTCATCATCCTCCTCATCCTCATCATCCTCCCATCCTCATCATCCTCCCCCTCCCCATCCTCATCATCCTCCTCCTCCCCATCCTTTTCATCCTCCTCCTCCCCATCCTCATCATCCTCCTCATCTCCATCCTCCTCCTCCTCCACATCCTCCTCTCCATCCTCATCATCCTCCTCCTCCACATCCTCCTCATCCTCCTCCTCCACATCCATCATCATCCTCCTCCTCCTCCCCATCATCCTACTCCTCCTCCCCATTCTCATCATCCTCCTCCTCTCCATCCTCATCATCCTCCTCCTCTCCATCCTCATCATCCTCCTCCTCTCCATCCTCATCATCCTCCTCCTCTCCATCCTCATCATCCTCCTCCTCTCCATCCTCATCATCCTCCTCTCCATCCTCATCATCCTCCTCCTCTCCATCCTCATCATCCTCCTCCTCTCCATCCTCATCATCCTCCTCCTCTCCATCCTAATCATCCTCCTCCTCCCCATCCTCATCATCCTCCTCATCATCCTCCTCCTCTCCATCCTCATCATCCTCCTCCTCCCCATCCTCATCATCCTCCTCATCATCCTCCTCCTCTCCATCCTCATCATCCTCCTCCTCTCCATCCTTATCATCATCCTCCTCATCCTCCTCCTCCTCCCCATCCTCATCATTCTCCTACCCATCATCCTCCTCCCCATCCTCATCATCCTCCTCCTACCCATCCTCATCATCATCTTCCCCATCCTCATCATTCTCCTACCCATCATCCTCCTCCCCATCCTCATCATCCTCCTTATCATTATCCTCCTCCCCATCCTCATCATCCTCCACCTTCTCATCATCCTCCTCCTCCCCTCCCCATTATCCTCTTCCTCCCCATCATCCTTCTCCCCATCCTCATCATCCTCCTTCTCTTCCTCTCCATCATCATCCTCCCCATCCTCCTCCTCCCCATCATCCTCCTCCTCCCCATCCTCCTCCCCATCCTCCTCCTCTTCCTCCCCATCATCCTCTTTCTCGTCCTCCTCCCCATCATCCTCGTCCTCCTCCCCATCATCCTCGTCCTCCTCCCCATCATCCTCGTCCTCCTCCCCATCATCCTCGTCCTCCTCCCCATCATCTTCGTCCTCCTCCCCATCATCTTCGTCCTCCTCCCCATCATCCTCGTCCTCCTCCCCATCATCCTCCTCCTCCTCAACATCATCCTCCCCATCCTCCTCCACCCCTTGCTCATCACTCCCCACACTCCTCCCCATCCTACTCCTTCTATCATCATCCTCCTCCCCATCATCCTCCTCCTCCCCATCATCCTCCTCCTCCCCATCATCTTCCCATTCACATCCTCCTTCTCCCCATAATCATCTTCCTTCTCCCCATAATCATCCTCCTCCTGCCCATCATCATCCTCTTTCTGCCATCATCATCCTCCTCCTGCCCATCATCATCCTCTTTCTGCCCATCATCATCCTCCTCCTGCCCATCATCATCCTCCTCCTGCCCATCATCATCCTCTTTCTGCCCATCATCCTCCTCCTCCTCCCCATCATCCTCCTCCTCCTCCCCATCATCCTCCTCCTCCTCCCCATCATCCTCCTCCTCCTCCCCATCATCCTCCTCCTCCTCCCCATCATCCTCCTCCTCCTCCCCATCATCCTGCTCATTTTCCTCCTCCTCATCCCCATCATCCTCCTCCTCCTCCCCATCATCCTCCTCCTCCTCCCCATAATCCTGCTCATTTTCCTCCTCCTCATCCCCCTCATCCTCCTTTCCCTCATCATACTCCTCCTCCTCCCCATCCCATGATTATCTACTCCTCTAAATGAAATAGAAAGCGAAATCCTGTTCCTCTCTTCTCAGTATTTGTGGTGACGGCTCGGAGGACCTGCTCCTCTGCTCAGTGACTGATGTTCTGTATCTCACGTTCTATTCTCCTCTATGATTCCCATCTTCTCCTTTATCACACAGACGCCGCAGGACCAGATCCCTCCACTGATCCAGATCCCATCCCTCCTTCTCCTGAATGACCCCGAGGATGGACGAGGACGGGAATGAGATCAGCAGAAGATTATTCCACCTCACCCTGGAGATCATCTCCCTGCTGAGCGGAGAGGTAACTCCTCCACATCTCTATCAGCTTTATTGTATCACTAGCTGTAGTACCCGGCTACGCCCTATATATATATATATACTAGCTGTAGTACCCGGCTACGCCCTATATATATATATACTAGCTGTAGTACCCGGCTACGCCCGGGTTAATAAATAACTGCTGTTAGCTATAACAAAATAGAATTTGAATATGTCATATTAATGACCTGTAGGAAAATAGAAGCTGAGCTGTGATTGGTTGCTATAGGCAGCCTGATAAATCTCCAGCCAACAGTAAACCCTCCCCCTGGCCGGGCAGTATATGTTACCTCACACATACACATAATAGACAGCTCATGTCACTGACATCTGCCTTAATTCCCTATATGGCACATGTGTTGCACATTGGCTGTTTTTAATCAGATGTTTATTTTTGGAAATTAAAGATAGCACACGTATGAGGCGAGGTGTGTGAGGTGATTTGTGCACATCTGTGTCTGTCTGTGTGGTGTGTGTGTCCCTGGGGTGTGTATGTGTGTGTCCCTGTGGGATGAGGTCTGTGTGGTGTGTGTGTGTGTATCTGTGTTGTGTGTGTCTCTTTGTGGTGTGTGTCCCTGTGGGGTGAGTGCTTGTGTCCCTATAGGGTGTGTATGTGTGTGTGTCCCTGTGGGGGAGGGGGTGTCTGTGTGGGGTGTGTGTGTCTCTGTGTTGTGTGTGTCTCTTTGTGGTGTGTGTGTGTCCCTAAGGGGTGAGTGCATGTGTCCCTATAGGGTGTGTATGTGTGTGTGTCCCTGTGGGGGGTCTGTGTGGTGTGTGTGTCCCTGGGGTGTGTATGTGTGTGTCCCTGTGGGGGGGGTATGTGTGGTGTGTGTCTCTGTGTTGTGTGTGTCTCTTTGTGGTGGGTGTGTGTGTCCCTGTGGGGTGAGTGCATGTGTCCCTATAGGGTGTGTATGTGTGTGTCCCTGTGGGGGGGTCTGTGTGGTGTGTGTGTGTGTATCTGTGTTGTGTGTGTCTCTTTGTGGTGTGTGTCCCTGGGGGGTGAGTGCATGTGTCCCTATAGGGTGTGTATGTGTGTGTGTCCCTGTGGGGGGGGGGTGTCTCTGTGTGGTGTGTGTGTCTCTGTGTGGTGTGTGTGTCTCTGTGTGGTGTGTGTCTCTTTGTGGTGTGTGTGTGTCCCTGAGGGGTGAGTGCATGTGTCCCTATAGGGTGTGTATGTGTGTGTGTCCCTGTGGGGGGTCTGTGTGGTGTGTGTGTGTCTCTTTGTGGTGTGTGTGTCCCTGTGGGGTGAGTGCATGTGTCCCTATAGGGTGGCTATGTGTGTGTGTCCCTGTGGGGGGGGTCTGTGTGGTGTGTGTGTCGGTGTCATGTGTGTCTCATTGTGGTGTGTGTGTGTGTCCCTGTGGGGTGAGTGCATGTGTCGCTATAGAGTGTGGTGTCCCCTTGGGGGTGTGTGTGTGTCTCTGTGTTGTGTGTGCCTCTTTGTGGTGTATGTGTGTGTGTGTTTGTTCGGGTGCGTGGTGAGTATCCAATGTTGGGGCTGCACCTTAGCGACTATACACTTGCTGTTACTCTTTGTGTGCGTGTGTTGTGTATACATGTCCCCGTGCGTGGTGAATATCTCATGTTGGGGCCCCACCTTAGTGACTATATGCTGGTATGTGCTGTTAGTCTTTGGTGCTGTCATTAAGCCCCTCTCATTCACAACTGTCAACTGGTAACTGTCACTTTCTCTCCATTATGTAGATAGGGGCAAAATTGTTTGGTGAATTGGAATGCGCGGGGTTAAAATGTCGCCTCACAACATAGCCTGTAACGCTCGCGGGGTCCAGACGTAGGACTGTGCAAAATTTTGTCTCTATAGCTGACATCTGTCGATTTTCCTCCAACTCTTTTCCATTCACTTTTTCCCCATTATGTAGATAGGGGCAAAATTTTTTGGTGAACTGGAACGCGCAGGGTTAAAATTTCGCCTCACAACATAGACTATGACGCTCCCGGGGTCAAGACGTGCAACTGTGCAAAATTTTGTAGCTGTAGCTGGCAGCTGTCGATTTTCCTCCCACATGTTTCCTTTCCCTTTTTCCCCATTATGTAGATAGGGCCAAAATTGTTTGGTGAACTGGAACGCACAGGGTTAAAATTTCGCCTCACAACATAGCCTATGACGCTCCCGGGGTCGAGACATGTGACTGTGCAAAAGTTTGTGGCTGTAGCTGGCAGCTGTCGATTTTCCTCCCACATGTTTCCTTTCCCTTTTTCCCCATTATGTAGATAGGGCCAAAATTGTTTGGTGAACTGGAACGCACAGGGTTAAAATTTCGCCTCACAACATAGCCTATGACGCTCCCGGGGTCGAGACATGTGACTGTGCAAAATTTTGTGGCTATAGTTGCGACGGTGGAGATGCCAATCCCGGATATACATACATACACACACATACATACACACACACATACACACACATACATACACACATTCAGCTTTATATTTTAGATTAAAGAAACAACGAAAAAATCGTATAATGCACCAAAATAACAGGTATAAGAGAAATAGTTTGTTTGCAAGTAAAAAATCTTCAGTTTATTACAATTAAAAACAAACAGACAAACTCCGAAACCAGTAATTACATAAAAGGAAGGTGCAGACAATTTAGGAGACAGAAGGCACTCTGTGCCTCAAAGTTCACAAACACCTGGGGTATACATCACAGCCGGAACAACATGTTCAACAAGCATGTCGGGTTACAAAAGTTACAATCCATATAGAGTAACAATGAATAAAGAAATCACATCGCCTTGTTAAAAGAGTATAACAGATAACCCAGTGATCTTACATGCTGCTGCAGCTGGTAAGGGTTAATACCCACAAAGGTGGAAGGAGAGGCACACAGTGTCAGAGCCCCGACACATGTGTTTCCCTGTTTTCTTCAGGGGGCCGTGGTGGGGTGTGCAGGAGGAAACCGGTATTTATGGACAACCTTATTGCGTTCAGCTGTGGCAGTAGACGGCGCATGACCGCCCCCTTACCTCAGATCAGAGGTGACTGTGATAGCGGTCGCAGGTGGGGATCCGGAGAAGGGAAACTTCCCAGTGACGTCTAATGATTCCGGAGCCCCGCCCACCGCGACCGCGTCACAGTCACATGATCGGGCCGGATGGCGCATGCGCACTTTGCCAGGACAGGGGAGATAGGTAAAAGTGCTAATGCTAGTGCCGTGACAAGGGAATTAACCCTTCATTAGGCACTACATTAGCAATATAGATAGCACTCCTCACAGTATTACCTTCCATTGCCTTATAAACCATCTGGAAAGGGGGACACAGAAATATTCTCATAACAGGACATTGTCACACTGAAAGAATACACATTAATTTACAGCCATAACATTACTTTGTCAACGACATAAATAGTGGCAGATACAAGGGCGTGCAGTCTTAGGTGTCATTTCCATTGTGCAACTCAGTCCATAGTTATGTGTTCTCCACTTCCAAATGGAGGGGGGGAAAGAAAGGGAAGACGAAAAGGTTGTCCACAATTCCAGAATCCAGATCAATATACACTACAAGTGAAAATAAAAACACACACTCATTAAAATACCGTACTGACAATAGGGACAGCTCTCAAAACGAGAGAGGAAAACAGAACAGCTCGATAAATTTAGGATAGCATAAAAATATAGAGAGAGAGAACGAAGGAAGGAAATCATGGAAGTACAAAAAGTCACTACATATTTCTCCCGAAGGGGCCGATATACACATAGTATATATGAGAATATCAACACCAGCACACAGTCGGATCACTTGTAAGCCACAAAGTTCCGAGACCCCCTGACTACAACTCTTAGACCCGGACACAAGAAAAGAGAGAGGCAGGGCACCATGATGATAGATATCGATCTCTCGTGCCGCAGACTCCTGATACAGGATGGACATACAAAGACTAAATAAACTTAGAGGCAAAAAACTTTGAAGGGATAGCTATTGCTACCACATATGGTGGCAGCGAAGATGACTCCAGCAAGTGTAGTATGCCACAAATTGCAATTGTGTTCACGGAAAGTTGGAACTTCCCTTTCTACGCTTATAGGATGGGCCGGGGGACAGAAATGGTGCCAACTAGCAGACGTGTATGCCACGTGTGCATGTCAGCGCGGACATGAATATATCCCCAAAGGGATATTGACACATTAGGGTGGAGTGGGTCATGACCATGTTTTTGGGGATAGGAGTTATAAGAACGGGGAGAACGTTAGTCGCTCATTAAGCCCGTTCGGCGACAGAGTCCCCAGCCTGTGAATCCAGCGGCATTCTAGTTTGGCCAGAGTCACTATGTACGTAAACCGGTTTTTCCTTTTAATATTGGAAAACCGAAATGGGGGTGCTATCCATGCGGGTCCTGTCTCTCATGTAGAAACATCATTAGAGCCACACATTTTGCTAGTGCTGATGGAAAAAAGAACTATGAAATTAGGCGGTATATATCATGTAGCAGCGTAGGGTAATTTATTATGCCACGTGCGGCTGTGAGCGTGTATATGTAGGGTTGACGTCAAGGGAATTGCGGAGAAGGGTTCGTGAGCATGTGAAGGGGATTGAGGGAGCAGTAAAAGTGGATGATCTGACAACTTTAAGAACCATCCCGCGACATTTTAAACTACACCATCAATGTGATCCCTCCAGCCTTCGAGTCCGCGGCATAGACCAAGTTCATCTGGGTATACGAGGCGGAGATCTGAAAAAGGCTCTGGCCAAACTAGAATGCCGCTGGATTCACAGGCTGGGGACTCTGTCGCCGAACGGGCTTAATGAGCGACTAACGTTCTCCCCGTTCTTATAACTCCTATCCCCAAAAACATGGTCATGACCCACTCCACCCTAATGTGTCAATATCCCTTTGGGGATATATTCATGTCCGCGCTGACATGCACACGTGGCATACACGTCTGCTAGTTGGCACCATTTCTGTCCCCCGGCCCATCCTATAAGCGTAGAAAGGGAAGTTCCAACTTTCCGTGAACACAATTGCAATTTGTGGCATACTACACTTGCTGGAGTCATCTTCGCTGCCACCATATGTGGTAGCAATAGCTATCCCTTCAAAGTTTTTTGCCTCTAAGTTTATTTAGTCTTTGTATGTCCATCCTGTATCAGGAGTCTGCGGCACGAGAGATCGATATCTATCATCATGGTGCCCTGCCTCTCTCTTTTCTTGTGTCCGGGTCTAAGAGTTGTAGTCAGGGGGTCTCGGAACTTTGTGGCTTACAAGTGATCCGACTGTGTGCTGGTGTTGATATTCTCATATATACTATGTGTATATCGGCCCCTTCGGGAGAAATATGTAGTGACTTTTTGTACTTCCATGATTTCCTTCCTTCGTTCTCTCTCTCTATATTTTTATGCTATCCTAAATTTATCGAGCTGTTCTGTTTTCCTCTCTCGTTTTGAGAGCTGTCCCTATTGTCAGTACGGTATTTTAATGAGTGTGTGTTTTTATTTTCACTTGTAGTGTATATTGATCTGGATTCTGGAATTGTGGACAACCTTTTCGTCTTCCCTTTCTTTCCCCCCCTCCATTTGGAAGTGGAGAACACATAACTATGGACTGAGTTGCACAATGGAAATGACACCTAAGACTGCACGCCCTTGTATCTGCCACTATTTATGTCGTTGACAAAGTAATGTTATGGCTGTAAATTAATGTGTATTCTTTCAGTGTGACAATGTCCTGTTATGAGAATATTTCTGTGTCCCCCTTTCCAGATGGTTTATAAGGCAATGGAAGGTAATACTGTGAGGAGTGCTATCTATATTGCTAATGTAGTGCCTAATGAAGGGTTAATTCCCTTGTCACGGCACTAGCATTAGCACTTTTACCTATCTCCCCTGTCCTGGCAAAGTGCGCATGCGCCATCCGGCCCGATCATGTGACTGTGACGCGGTCGCGGTGGGCGGGGCTCCGGAATCATTAGACGTCACTGGGAAGTTTCCCTTCTCCGGATCCCCACCTGCGACCGCTATCACAGTCACCTCTGATCTGAGGTAAGGGGGCGGTCATGCGCCGTCTACTGCCACAGCTGAACGCAATAAGGTTGTCCATAAATACCGGTTTCCTCCTGCACACCCCACCACGGCCCCCTGAAGAAAACAGGGAAACACATGTGTCGGGGCTCTGACACTGTGTGCCTCTCCTTCCACCTTTGTGGGTATTAACCCTTACCAGCTGCAGCAGCATGTAAGATCACTGGGTTATCTGTTATACTCTTTTAACAAGGCGATGTGATTTCTTTATTCATTGTTACTCTATATGGATTGTAACTTTTGTAACCCGACATGCTTGTTGAACATGTTGTTCCGGCTGTGATGTATACCCCAGGTGTTTGTGAACTTTGAGGCACAGAGTGCCTTCTGTCTCCTAAATTGTCTGCACCTTCCTTTTATGTAATTACTGGTTTCGGAGTTTGTCTGTTTGTTTTTAATTGTAATAAACTGAAGATTTTTTACTTGCAAACAAACTATTTCTCTTATACCTGTTATTTTGGTGCATTATACGATTTTTTCGTTGTTTCTTTAATAGGCTTATGCGTAGCACCATTTACCTATGAGGTCCAATATATCCTTCACAAATCTGGGTACTAAATTTATATTTTAGATTGTAGTTACTGGGACCAACAAGAGCCCAGGAGTTCATGATGCCGCATCTCCCTAAGTGTCTCTCTCCATACACAGGATTACACCATAGTGAGGAAGACACCGGGGGACTGTGTGACTCCCATCATCCATCTCCAGGAGTCAGGAGGGCGGAGCCTCATCACAGCCCCTCCCCCACACTCCCCGATACATGAGAGGAGCAAGAAGAAGATCCTAGAGCTCAGCAACAAGATGATTGAGCTGCTGAGCGGAGAGGTGACTGCTGGGACATTATACAGGACAGCACTGGAGGATTGTGGGTGATGACTGGAGAGGTGACTGCTGGGACATTATACAGGACAGCACTGGAGGATTCTGGGTGATGACTGGAGAGGTGACTGCTGGGACATTATACAGGACAGCACTGGAGGATTCTGGGTGATAACTGGAGAGGTGACTGCTGGGACATTATACAGGACAGCACTGGAGGATTCTGGGTGATGACTGGAGAGGTGACTGCTGGGACATTATACAGGACAGCACTGGAGGATTCTGGGTGATGAGCGGAGAGGTGACTGCTGGGATATTATACAGGACAGCACTGGAGGATTCTGGGTGATGACTGGAGAGGTGACTGCTGGGACATTATACAGGACAGCACTGGAGGATTCTGGGTGATGACTGGAGAGGTGACTGCTGGGACATTATACAGGACAGCACTGGAGGATTCTGGGTGATGAGCGGAGAGGTGACTGCTGGGACATTATACAGGACAGCACTGGAGGATTCTGGGTGATGACTGGAGAGGTGACTGCTGGGACATTATACAGGACAGCACTGGAGGATTCTGGGTGATGACTGGAGAGGTGACTGCTGGGACATTATACAGGACAGCACTGGAGAGGTGACTGCTGGGACATTATACAGGACAGCACTGGAGGATTCTGGGTGATGACTGGAGAGGTGACTGCTGGGACATTATACAGGACAGCACTGGAGGATTCTGGGTGATGAGCGGAGAGGTGACTGCTGGGACATTATACAGGACAGCACTGGAGGATTCTGGGTGATGAGCGGAGAGGTGACTGCTGGGACATTATACAGGACAGCACTGGAGGATTCTGGGTGATGAGCGGAGAGGTGACTGCTGGGACATTATACAGGACAGCACTGGAGGATTCTGGGTGATGACTGGAGAGGTGACTGCTGGGACATTATACAGGACAGCACTGGAGGATTCTGGGTGATGACTGGAGAGGTGACTGCTGGGACATTATACAGGACAGCACTGGAGGATTCTGGGTGATGACTGGAGAGGTGACTGCTGGGACATTATACAGGACAGCACTGGAGGATTCTGGGTGATGAGCGGAGAGGTGACTGCTGGACATTATACAGGACAGCACTGGAGGATTCTGGGTGATGACTGGAGAGGTGACTGCTGGGACATTATACAGGACAGCACTGGAGGATTCTGGGTGATGACTGGAGAGGTGACTGCTGGGACATTATACAGGACAGCACTGGAGGATTCTGGGTGATGAGCGGAGAGGTGACTGCTGGGACATTATACAGGACAGCACTGGAGGATTCTGGGGGATGAGCGGAGAGGTGACTGCTGGGACATTATACAGGACAGCACTGGAGGATTCTGGGGGATGAGCGGAGAGGTGACTGCTGGGATATTATACAGGACAGCACTGGAGGATTCTGGGTGATGAGTGGAGAGGTGACTGCTGGGACATTATACAGGACAGCACTGGAGGATTCTGGGTGATGAGCGGAGAGGTGACTGCTGGGACATTATACAGGACAGCACTGGAGGATTCTGGGTGATGAGCGGAGAGGTGACTGCTGGGACATTATACAGGACAGCACTGGAGGATTCTGGGTGATGAGCGGAGAGGTGACTGCTGGGACATTATACAGGACAGCACTGGAGGATTCTGGGTGATGACTGGAGAGGTGACTGCTGGGACATTATACAGGACAGCACTGGAGGATTCTGGGTGATGACTGGAGAGGTGACTGCTGGGACATTATACAGGACAGCACTGGAGGATTCTGGGTGATGTTGGTATCATTGTGTGTCAGGTTCCTATAAGGTGTCAGGACGTCGCTGTCTTTCTCTCCATGGAGGAGTGGGAGTATCTAGAAGGACACAAGGACCGGTACGAGGAGGTGATGATGGAGGAGCAGCGGCCGGTGACATCACAAGGTGAGACGCGATGCTCCTTGTTGGCTCCGGTGGATGTGATGAAGTCTCTTATGCGTCGTCCTATAATACAATCATTGATGCAAGAATTTTTTTTGCTTTTTATCTGTAGAATTTATTTTTCTCAATGTTTAGAAAAGAGAAATCTATAATCTCCTCCCTCCATCGCTGGTTTTCACTTTCTCGTCATTTTCCCTCGTTCTTCTCTTCTGATCTGAGAGTCACCATTTCTCCGCTGTCGTCTCGTCTTCATCAGTCTTGAAGCTTCATCCTCGTTTTTTTTCTTTCAGTCTTTTTCTCTTTCCTTAGATCTTCGCTCCACATTCTCTGTGCAGACGTCACAGCGCTTCTGTCCGTTCTCTCTCTCTCCTGTCCGTTCTCTCTCTTCTCCTGTCCGTTCTCTCTCTCTCCTGTCCGTTCTCTCTCCTGTCCGTTCTCTCTCTCTCCTGTCCGTTCTCTCTCCTGTCCGTTCTCTCTCCTGTCCGTTCTCTCTCTCTCCTGTCTGTTCTCTCTCTCTCCTGTCTGTTCTCTCTCTCTCCTGTCCGTTCTCTCTCTCTCCTGTCCGTTCTCTCTCTCTCCTGTCCGTTCTCTCTCTCTCCTGTCCGTTCTCTCTCTCTCCTGTCCGTTCTCTCTCTCTCCTGTCCGTTCTCTCTCTCTCCTGTCCGTTCTCTCTCTCTCCTGTCCGTTCTCTCTCTCTCCTGTCCGTTCTCTCTCTCTCCTGTCCGTTCTCTCTCTCTCCTCTGTCCGTTCTCTCTCTCTCCTGTCCGTTCTCTCTCTCTCCTGTCCGTTCTCTCTCTCTCTCCTCTGTCCGTTCTCTCTCTCTCTCTGTCCGTTCTCTCTCTCTCTCCTGTCCGTTCTCTCTCTCTCCTGTCCGTTCTCTCTCTCTCCTGTCCGTTCTCTCTCTCTCCTGTCCGTTCTCTCTCTCTCCTGTCCGTTCTCTCTCTCTCCTGTCCGTTCTCTCTCTCTCCTGTCCGTTCTCTCTCTCTCCTGTCTGTTCTCTCTCTCCTGTCTGTTCTCTCTCTCTTTCTCTCTCTCTTCCTGTCCGTTCTCTCTTTTCTCCTGTCCGTTCTCTCTCTCTCCTGTCCGTTCTCTCTCTCTCCTGTCCGTTCTCTCTCTCTCCTGTCCGTTCTCTCTTTTCTCCTGTCCGTTCTCTCTCTCTCCTGTCCGTTCTCTCTCTCTCCTGTCCGTTCTCTCTCTCTCCTGTCCGTTCTCTCTCTCCTGTCCGTTCTCTCTCTCCTGTCCGTTCTCTCTCTCCTGTCCGTTCTCTCTCTCCTGTCCGTTCTCTCTCTCCTGTCCGTTCTCTCTCTCCTGTCCGTTCTCTCTCTCCTGTCCGTTCTCTCTCTCCTGTCCGTTCTCTCTCTCCTGTCCGTTCTCTCTCTCCTGTCCGTTCTCTCTCTCCTGTCCGTTCTCTCTCTCCTGTCCGTTCTCTCTCTCCTGTCCGTTCTCTCTCTCCTGTCCGTTCTCTCTCTCTCTCTCTCTCTCTCTCCTGTCCGTTCTCTCTCTCTCTCTCCTGTCCGTTCTCTCTCTCCTGTCCGTTCTCTCTCTCCTGTCCGTTCTCTCTCTCCTGTCCGTTCTCTCTCTCCTGTCCGTTCTCTCTCTCCCCTGTCCGTTCTCTCTCTCTCCTGTCCGTTCTCTCTCTCCCCTGTCCGTTCTCTCTCTCTCCTGTCCGTTCTCTCTCTCTCCTGTCCGTTCTCTCTCTCTCCTGTCCGTTCTCTCTCTCTCCTGTCCGTTCTCTCTCTCTCCTGTCCGTTCTCTCTCTCTCCTGTCCGTTCTCTCTCTCTCCTGTCCGTTCTCTCTCTCTCCTCCCCGTTCTCTCTCTCTCCTCCCCGTTCTCTCTCTCTCCTCCCCGTTCTCTCTCTCTCCTCCCCGTTCTCTCTCTCTCCTCCCCGTTCTCTCTCTCTCCTCCCCGTTCTCTCTCTCTCCTCCCCGTTCTCTCTCTCTCCTCCCCGTTCTCTCTCTCTCCTCCCCGTTCTCTCTCTCTCCTCCCCGTTCTCTCTCTCTCCTCCCCGTTCTCTCTCTCTCCTCCCCGTTCTCTCTCTCTCCTCCCCGTTCTCTCTCTCTCCTCCCCGTTCTCTCTCTCTCCTCCCCGTTCTCTCTCTCTCCTCCCCGTTCTCTCTCTCTCCTCCCCGTTCTCTCTCTCTCCTCCCCGTTCTCTCTCTCTCCTCCCCGTTCTCTCTCTCTCCTCCCCGTTCTCTCTCTCTCCTCCCCGTTCTCTCTCTCTCCTCCCCGTTCTCTCTCTCTCCTCCCCGTTCTCTCTCTCTCCTCCCCGTTCTCTCTCTCTCCTCCCCGTTCTCTCTCTCTCCTCCCCGTTCTCTCTCTCTCCTCCCCGTTCTCTCTCTCTCCTCCCCGTTCTCTCTCTCTCTCTCCTGTCTTTCGCTCCCTTACTCTGTTGTGGATTATTACACAGGCAGATCCGGGGTGATTTATAGATGATTTTTCCCCTGATCCGAACTTTCCAGACTGGAGGAGAAGGTCGGGTCACCGCGCCTCCTCTCTATAGAGGATAATGATTCTCCTCCAGGAGAGCGTCACTTCTGAGTACGGAGAGTTATAGGCCGTGCAATGCTCCCTGGGAAATAACCTATGCAAATGTCCTCTTCCCAGATGGAGAGTTTGGGGTCTCTAGCGCCACTCACAGGACGCAGCAATCCTAGGAGTCATTATCAACCATTCAATCCCATCCAGGTGAAACAAAAAAACAAAAAGAATGAAAATGCAAGACCACATATATTTATTTTTATGTCTTTTACCGTATGGGATAAATCCTGATGTGACGATGCCAAATATGTTTTATTCTTCATTTATTGAATTCCTTTCCTCTAATTTTTGGAGCATCCAATAATAATGGGCTCTTGTACCTTGTTGTCCGTCCTTGTTCCACTTTGATAGTCACTCACCGCTGTGTACCGGGTGACCCCACAACTCTGTCCTTCCGGCCGCTGTCACTCCATCCGTTAGATCCCACAACTCCGTCCTTCCGGCCGCTGTCACTCCATCCGTTAGACCCCACAACTCCGTCCCTCCGGCCGCTGACTCTCCATCCATTAGACCCCACAGCTCTTTCCTTCCGACCACTGTCACTCCATCCGTTAGACCCCACAACTCCATCCTTCCGGCCGCTGTCACTCCATCCATTAGACCCCACAGCTCTGTCCTTCTGGCCGCTGTCACTCCATCCATTAGACCCCACAGCTCCGGCCTTCCGGCCGCTGTCACTCCATCCGTTAGACCCCACAGCTCCGGCCTTCCGGCCGCTGACTCTCCATCCATTAGACCCCACAGCTCTTTCCTTCCGGCCACTGTCTCTCCATCCGTTAGCTGCACATCTGCCGTCTTTTTATCCTCCAGAGACAAACTCAGAACTTTCCGTGCACTTATCGCCTGTTTTAGTATTTTTATATCAAGGCGGATGATGAAATTAATTTCTATGTAAAGAAGAATAAAAACGCAATAACTCGACTTGTAATAGGAGGACGGCAGGTTCTCTACCAGAGGATCCTGTCCTGGAGGGAGGCCGCGTCCTCATGGTGACATCGTCAGCTCTCAGAATACAATTACTGGTGAATAGTGATCGTCCCTCCCCCAATCTCCATAAGAAACCGATGGATAGAAACGTGCATCTTTCTCCAGGTCCTCGGTGGTCCCATCCCTGGTGGAGACGATACTTGGAGAAGTTGTGTTTGTTCCTCCTTCATCTGATGGACGAGGTCTTCTCTCTCCTCTCCTCAGGGTCCTCATCCTCCGAGTGCAGAGCAGAGAGCGTTAGGCTTTGTCCTCGCTGATTATCACTTCATACATGAGGTCCACAATGTGCTGAAACCTCGGTGCCGGTGGTGAGGAGCACAACTATGGACTTTACTCCCTGATACATAAACAGTTCTGGTTTTCAGAGAAGCGTCTCCTATATAGACAGATCCACGGCCGGTCATGTATTCAGTCTCTGTGTCTCCACAGATGGATCCAGGAGGAGAAATCCCCCAGAGAGATGTCCCCGTCCTCTGTATCCCCCAGAGAGATGTCCCCGTCCTCTGTATCCCCCAGAGAGATGTCCCCGTCCTCTGTATCCCCAGGACTGTCCAGAGGAGGATCACAATGTCCCGGAGAGTCACCAGGTAGATGGGGCTGAAGTCTCCACAACATCTGACCATAAAGTGATTGGACCGGAGCTCGTTTTACATTTCTCTTTTTAGGGTGAAGATCTGATGGATATTAAGGTTGCAGTTATACATGGAGCACAAGAGGCGATCGCACTATGGGCCGATCCGCAGGGTAAGTAGGAGACTGTCATGTCTGTTCTGTGGTCACCTACTACTACTCCCATCATATGACACAATCTATTCCATCACTGTGTGTGTCCTACAGATGAAAGAAATCCCCCAGAGAGATGTCCCCGTCCTCTGTATCCCCCAGAGAGATGTCCCCGTCCTCTGTATCCCCCAGAGAGATGTCCCCGTCCTCTGTATCCCCCAGAGAGATGTCCCCGTCCTCTGTATCTCCAGGACTGTCCAGAGGAGGATCACAATGTCCCAGAGAGTCACCAGGTAGATGGCGCTGAGCCCTGTATCTATATGGAGGGTTGGGGGCTTTCCTGGTCCTGCCGTCATAGAGGTCATAGATTTTGGGGTCTCTTATATTGCACTGATTGTTACATCTGATCTATCAGGGGGAAGATCCGACTAATATTAAAGTGGAGGATGAGACAGAAGAAGTGATGACGAGGGGGGATCAGCCGTGTGTGAGTGACGGGAAGGAGGAGATTCCAGGAGATGTTATCACAGGTATGGAATGATGGCGGGAGGGTGATGATGTTATCAGGGTGCAGGATTATACCAACAGCATGGAGCAGACCACATCACCTATTATCAGGGGCTAGCTTATACCAACAGCATGGAGCAGACCATGCCCTGTGTTATCAGGGGCTGGCTTATACCGACAGCATGGAGCAGACCATGCCCTGTGTTATCAGGGACTAGCTTATACCAACAGCATGGAGCAGACCATGCCCTGTGTTATCAGGAGGCTGGCTTATACCAACAGCATGGAGCAGACCATCCCCTGTGTTATCAGGGTGCTGGCTTATACCAACAGCATGGAGCAGACTATGCCCTGTGTTATCAGGAGGCTAGATTATACCAACAGGATGGAGCAGATCATGCCCTGTGTTATCAGGGGCTGGCTTATACCAACAGCATGGAGCAGACCATGCCCTGTGTTATCAGGGGCTGGCTTATACCAACAGCATGGAGCAGACCATGCCCTGTGTTATCAGGGGCTGGATTATACCAACAGCATGGAGCAGACCATGCCCTGTGTTATCAGGGGCTGGCTTATACCAACAGCATGGAGCAGACCATGCCCTGTGTTATCAGGGGCTGGATTATACCAACAGCATGGAGCAGACCATGCCCTGTGTTATCAGGAGGCTGGCTTATACGAACAGAATGGAGCAGACCATGCCATGTGTTATCAGGAGGCTGGCTTATACGAACAGAATGGAGCAGACCATGCCCTGTGTTATCAGGGAGCTGGATTATACCAACAGCATGGAGCAGACCATGCCCTGTGTTATCAGGGGCTGGATTATACCAACAGCATGGAGCAGACCATGCCCTGTGTTATCAGGGGCTGGCTTATACCAACAGCATGGAGCAGACCATGCCCTGTGTTATCAGGGGCTGGATTATACCAACAGCATGGAGCAGACCATGCCCTGTGTTATCAGGAGGCTGGCTTATACGAACAGAATGGAGCAGACCATGCCCTGTGTTATCAGGGGCTGGCTTATACCAACAGCATGGAGCAGACCATGCCCTGTGTTATCAGGGGGCTGGATTATACCAACAGCATGGAGCAGACCATGCCCTGTGTTATCAGGAGGCTGGCTTATACCAACAGGATGGAGCAGACCATGCCCTGTGTTATCAGGAGGCTGGCTTATACCAACAGCATGGAGCAGACCATGCCCTGTGTTATCAGGAGGCTGGCTTATACCAACAGGATGGAGCAGACCATGCCCTGTGTTATCAGGGGGCTGGCTTATACCAACAGAATGGAGCAGACCACGCCCTCTGGTATGTGATGTAACGTCCCAGAGTGGATGGGGAGCAGAAGAAGAGCAGCTTCAGTGTCACCGAATTACAGGTACAGAAACCGCTCTGTGCATCTTATCATTCTAGTATAAGGGCAGGGACAGGAGAAGAAGTTTTTTATCTTTTGGAAGTAAAGGAGGAAAAAACAGAAAATGGCTGGTTGTGAAGGGGTAAAGGTGAGGTCACATTGCAGAGCCCCTGACATTCCAGAACAGCAGAGCCCCCATAAGTAATTACAGTCCTCAATGATCTCATCTAGGGGTGCAGGGACCATGTTCCCACCACAGGGGCCTCACACAATGTAATACCATCGGGCGGTGAAGAAAGAATAATGACATTTTTACCACTAAAATATTGTTTTCGCCTCCAATTTATCATTTTTATAAAGGTAAAACTGGACCCTGCAGATTGTTTATTCTCCTGAGTGCGGCAAAAATCCCCATAAGTGACCCCATTATATCAACCAAATTTTTCACTGAACTCATCTAGGGAGCAGTGATCATATTGGCCCCACAGGTGACACAGAATTTTATACCATTGGGGGGCGCTATTCCACTCTTAGAGCTGAGATTTTCCTAGAATAGTTTGTGGACTCCATATATAGAGCCCCTAAATGCCAGAAGAACAGAACCCACCCAAGTGGCCCCATTTTGGAAATTACACCCCTCTGGGACTGTTGCTACAGGTGTACGGTCAATTTTGAATCCAGATACAAATGACAATGAATGTCGCTGAGTGAAAATTTCAAATCTGCCATTGTAGTGTCCTGTACATTGTAGTGCCCCGTACATTGCAGTGCCCCGTACATTGTAGTGCCCTGTACATTGTAGTGCCCAGTACATTGTAGTGCCCCGTACATTGCAGTGCCCCGTACATTGCAGTGCCCCGTACATAGTAGTGTTCTGTACATTGTAGTGCCCTGTACATTACAGTGCCCTGCACTGTTACGTGCTTAGATTGCACTGACATTGCTGGATGCTGCTTTGTGTGTTGTTTTCCTTTAAGAGCTGCATGAGGTATAGATGTAAATGTCTTGATCCTGACTTGCATCCTGTTTGTGCTCCTGAGCTGCACTCACTATATGTTCAGCTGCTGGTTGAAAGGTTGATGTGTGAATCCCCTGGAAACCCCTCTCCCTGGCTTTAAATAGCCTTCCCTCATCTCTGTCTGGCGCCATTAATAGAGTTAGTTCACTCTTGGTCATTGAGCTGAGAAGACGTCTTACTGCTGTGCTGAAGTCTCTCCTGGAGTTCTATTTCCTTGGGAGTAGCTGTGATCCCTGACCCGTGGGTAGAGGTAGGGGCCCTCAGCCTAGGGTTAATCAGGAGCTTAGGGTGAAAAGATGGCGGCTCAGACCTCCTCGCCATCAGTGGTACCTCCGAGATCAGAGCGAGCGAGGGACCCCAGCATCAGGGTCAGATTAGGCTCCCCTGACCCCCTATGCCCATCACACCATCTAGTTACCTGATTCCCTCACCTCCCACGCATGACATGTACATTGTAATGCTTGCACATTGTAGTGCCTGTACATTGCATTGCCCTGTACATTATAGTGCCTTGTACATTTAGTGCCTGTACATTATATTGCCCAGTACTTTGTAGTACCCAGTACAGTTTAGTGCCCTGTACATTGTAGTGTCCTGTACAATTTAGTGCCTTTTCTTTATACTGCCCTGTACATTGTAGTGCCTGTACATTGTAGTGCCCAGTAAATTGTAGTGCCCTGTACATTATAGTGTCCAGTACATTGCAGTGCCTATACATTATAGTGCCTGCACATTGTAGTTCCCAGCTCTGCATCTGGAGATACACACTCTGTACATTAGGCGGGCTTCCTCACTACTAAACATGTGGATGATAAATGTGGTTTCGGCACACTGTGGGGCTCAGAAGGGAGGGGGCATTTAGATTTGGAAGTGTAGAATGCTCTGGATTTATCTTGGAGGGAGCTGTAGAGCTTTTCCAGAGCCTTTGTGCTACAAGTAACATGAAATCCACAATATTTTCATTGACAGATGACGAACTTGAGCGGAGAATTGTTTTTTGTGTTGTATTGATTGAGTTGAAGCTTTTATTGGGAACATATTACATAAAAGTTTGGCTCACATTTATCCTGGGCTCTATATTGAGCACTTACATCGGAGTTTCCATCTAAATGACGTGATTCAGATGACACCTCCAATGGATCCATTCACTATAATGAGGCAGCAGAGTTACTCTGGACTCCGTCTGGCCTTTGCTCAGTGATGTCCTCGAAACTGTGGCCAACCACACTTATTTGCACCACTGAAAAGACAGACACTGCCGGATCATAGGACAGACTGAGTCCAAGGTGAATCCCTCTGCCTCATTATAGTGAATCTTCCATCAGGGGTGTGAGGATCTGAAGTTGTGGGTTGTAATAATCAGGGTATGTGCACACATGCCGGGTTAGCATCGGTTTAGCTCTGTAAACCGCCGGTCGGTTTCCATAAGTTTTATGTAAATTTATGTTAATCCAAACCGGCGTTTGGATTAACATTAAAACCTATGGAAGCTGTGCACACACCGGCGGTTTACTCATGCTCAATCTGTTGCTAACCCGCTGGGTTCCCAGCGGGTTAGCAACGAATGTGCATGTTCAATAAACCGGCCGGTTATGCAGCGGCTGCAAGCGCAGAATCATGTAGCTTCCAGCCGCCACAACACCGCCGCCGCTAACCCGCTGTGCACCCGCCCTACACCCGCCGCACATACCCGCCAGCAAGCCGGTGGACGGCTGCAGAGCTTCCTGTCGGGTCCGCCCAGCCGCCACCGTCACAAACCCGGCATGTGTGTGCACATACCCTCACCGAGGCAGGGTAACGATGCAACACGTTATATTTGTATCTGTACATGGTATTACTGTAACTCCAGGTAGATGGTCACATGGCAATACCCATTACACAAGATCAGAAACCAGCTGGCAAAATAGTCCTTATGTTCCTCCAGACTATGGATATCACGACCATAGCACATGTATCCAGCTCCACAATAAACCTTAGGATTGATCCTCAAATCCTGACAGTAGATATCACAACCAAAGCGCATGTATCTAACTCCCAACTCTATAGACCATCCATAAGCTCAGGACCTCAACACAGATTCTTTTACTTCCAATTCATAGTACTAATTACCTACCCCCAAGCATGTGTCTTCTTCTTTTCTGCCCTTTCTTGGTATCGGCCCCCTAGAGATCAGCACACCCAACCCCTTTACCCATCAGGTACATTCAATTCCAAAAGTAAAAGAAGTTCAATGAAGTCTCCGTCCAGTCTGCACAGGTGTGTACCCAGGAGGCCCCTGCAGGGAGGAACAATGACTCACAACCCCCCACCAGATTCAGGACATTGAATGGTAATATAGTCCTGATTGCACTGGAGTCCAGGGGCCAACTAGGATGCCACATTGTTACCACTCCTTCCCCTTTTGTACCTTAAACTGACAAGCCTGCAAATCTCCAATAAAATACAGTAATAATATCAATGTAACCAGCGCTCCGTGCTGTAAAATGTCCGCTGGTCATCAGTCCATGGCCGGCTCCGGACGTAACTATACATCAATTTTGTCGGAAGATCTTCCTGATCATGACATACAGTTACATCATGTGTTGTGAAGGGATAAAGGGAGCCTGAAATTAGGATTTACACCCTTAATGTATCTCGGGTGCTTTTTCAGTCTCCTTCTAAAGTTTCCTATCCTTCCCTTAGGTATGGTGTGGACATGATCACTGTGGCTGGAGCTCCACTGCTCCTGGATGTAGGGCCTCCTTTGTGACTAGTCAATCTCATTGTCATACGGTACTGAAATATGAAAACTCTATTTTTAATTGCATGAACACTTTCCTACACTAAGGGCATAATAGGAAGCTACTACGAGGGTGAAATGGCACTGGTGGTACATTAAGGGGGTAAATCCTGGCATCAGGTTCCATTTAAGAACTATGCACATGGGCAAGATACCAAACTATAGAATTTAAAGATTTATATTTTTATTGAAACGATCTTGTTAAGCAACGCATACATCTAATCAGGGCTGTGGAGTCGGTAAGCCACAGTTACGACTCCGACTCCTGGATTTTATCAGGTTCCGACTTCGACTCCTTCATAAATGGCCACTTCGTAACAATAAATTTACTGTTGTAAAATATTACCATCGTGCTTATTCAGTTTCTCACCATCATATAAGTAATCAGATCACTTAGAGCAAAAACTATATTTATTAGAATACAATTAGAATATAGCAAATAACTTTTATAAACTTTTCCAAACTGTAAGTAAATATGCAATAAACACTTATGCAGTTAATAAGAAGAAATCTATAAATTTGTCCTCAGAAAAAGTATTGCCTCTGTCAGATCCTCCTTCATGGATGCCCTCAAATCTGATCTAATTATTTAGAGAGCAGAGAACAACCTCTCTACACTTAACTTGGGTTGGTGGCAAAGCAGTAACCACTCGGGCAACATCTCTGACAATGTCAGGATACAGAGGAATCGCTTGTTGCGCTGTTATTTTTGATGAATGGTCAAATTTCTCAATTTATTTTAGTGCACATGAAAAATTCTGCTGCAATGTCCTGGCTGTGTTCTTTGATTGAGATGACTCTTCTTCTATGCGGGAACGCTTTGCACGGTCCTTGTGATCCAAATACTTTTCGAAATTAAATTCTTCATCAGTTGATGATGAGGGTGAAGATGTGGCAGGACGACCAAATTCTTCTTGTTCCTCCTGACTGTTCTGCAACCCTTTCATCCTTACTGCTATTTCAAACAGAGCTTCTTTTCCTTTACTTAGCTGTTGATCATCTAGAAGAATCCGATGCATTGGGTCTACATAAACAGCTGCCAAAAGAATGTTATTTTGTAATAGTAGCTCCTCTCTCCGTTTCTTTGATGTAGCAATGCCACTTGCAATTAACCGTCCTCTTTGGGACAGGCGAAACATCAGGTTCTTCCACTCCTTTAAGAAAATACCTGGAGTTAAGTCCTCTGCTTGTCATTTTTTAGTCACTGTAAATGGGTGCTCTAGCAATTTTTCCAGCTCAGTCACCTGATTCCAGTGACTTTCATTTAGCGTCAGTTGAGGGTTAGCCATGTCTACAAGAAAGGTTTTCAGTTCAACCAAGCGCTGAATCATTAAGTAAGTACTGCCCCATCATGTGGCTTGATCAATAATTGCCCCTTTTACAGCACGTCTCTTCAAAATTGAGTCAACTTTAGGGGTTCTGGCAACCGTAGCCAATTTTCTCACCTTTCCAATCAGTGCAGCAGCATGTCCTTCTTGCAGACTGTCTCTTATAGCCAGCTGTAGCGCATGCACAACACAGCGCATGTGACGAATGGAAGAACGTATTGACACAGTTTCTACAAGATCATCTAAATTATCATGTCACTGATCATCTGAAGCAACTTCAGTTTGCTCCTCAGTTACAATACTGTGTTCCTCTATTTCAAACATTTCTGTGTCTGTGGACCCAGAATGTTCTTCTAGCTGCTGGTCACCATCATTACACTCATTCATTAGCTTAATAGCACTTATCATGTGTGAAGCATTGTCAGTTACGACAGAAAGAACTTGCTTTTTTTAAGTTCATAGTCTTGCAGAACCTTTTCCACCAAGACCTGGAGAAACTCACTGGTGTGATGAGCTTTGGTGTCTTTTACTGCCAATGTCTTGGTAACTATTTCATTTTTGTCACAAACAAATCGGACATTGATGGCAAAATAGTTCACTCTGTGACGTGTGCAGGCATCCATTTTAAGAAACACAAAGCGTCCCTTGAGAGTTTTTTTAAGTTCTTCCTTTTGTTTAAAAGCTTCTTCGATTACTAATTTTCTAATACCGTATTTTCCGGCGTATAAGACGACTTTTGAAACCCTGAAAATCTTCTCAGAAGTCAGGGGTCGTCTTATACGCCGGGTTCAGGGCTCCACCTACTGGCAAAAAGACAGGGCGGCATCTTCAGGGGGCCCGCAGCCCACGACATGTGCACTGGGGCCGGCCGCTCTCTGCCTGAATTCTCCAGGAGGAGAGAGACAGGAACAGAGCGACACTTTTGCAGGCTTCAGCATGAAGGAGCTGGACATAAAGTACAACCCCCGACCGCAGGTACAGCGTCCGTCACTACTATTTCCTCCCTCCTGGTTGTGAGGAGAGGAGGGTGGGGGTTGTGCTTGTGTTTATGGTAGGGTCAGTCACTGCTCAGTTTTTCAATCACCATAGTTATGTATGGGGGAGGGGATTGTCCTCCGACGAAAGTTCCTCTTCTTCCATCCCAGCTTTGATGATTAAAAACAAGGAGCAGATGAGGGAGAAGATCCTATATCACACTCCGGGGATCACTGCGACCAGGAGGAATGGGTGGTTATAACCCCCCCCCCTCCCCTTCACCTGCAGCAGCACAGACCTGCGAAATGGGGGAGACAGCTCACACTTTGTCACAGTTCACATTTGCAGTATAAACACTCAGATTCTGCTCAGACTGTCTCCTTTCACTACTGAGTGCTGAGTGTTTGTTACAGTGTGTCAGTATGGCCAACTCTCTGTGATCTCCAGACTGACACATTGTTACACACCTTCTGCTGTGATACTCCCCAGGCCAGTGCAGGTTTCCATTCATTGACAGCTGGCAGAGCTCCTGGAAATAGTTGAAATGAGATTCTCCTGTAGTTAGTTACTCTGTTATTATTTCCTCTGGGTGATATTGACAGGAAAGTTCATCCCATGTACCCCACCACCATTGACACGATCCTCTCTCCATGTCACCTACTCCCCTCCCCACCATTCTGGCACTTTCACCCCTCTCCATGTCACCTACCCCCCTTACCATGACGCTGGAACGTCCACCTCTCTCCATGTCACCTATGCCCCTCACCACGATGCTGGCATGTCCACCCCTCTCCATGTCACCTACCACTTTCCTTACTACGCTGGCACAGCCACCCTTCCCCGTGACGCTGGCATGTCCCCCTCTCCATGTCACCTACACTTTCCACCACCCCAGCACTTGTACATTACTCTCTCTGTGTTTATAGAATATAGAGGACTATGGGGGTGCATTATACTATATGGAGGACTATGAGGAGTGCATTATAATATATGGAGGACTGTGGTGTGAATTATAATATATAGATTGCTATGGGGGTACATTTTAATATACAGAGGGGTATGGGGGAACATTATACTATATGGAGGCTGCATTATACTATATGGAGGCCTATGGGGTTGCATTATATGAGGAGGACTATGGGGGTGCATTATGCTATATGGAGCACTATGATGGTGCATTATAATGGAAGCTATTATAATATATGGAGGGCTCTGTGGAAGGATGATAATACTTGAAGGGGTATGAGGATCCCTTTATACTTTATAGAGGGCTGTGTCGGGGTCATAATACAGTGTGAAGAGATGTAGGGGCCATTATTCTATATGTGGGTCCATTATACTGTATGTAGGGCTGTGTGGGGGTCGCAGTGGGGATCATACCGTAGAAGAGGGGTTGTCTTATACGGTGAGTATATTCCAAACTCTATATTTTAACTGGAAAAGTTGGAGGTCGTCTTATACGCCCAGTCGTCTTATACGCCGGAAAATACGGTACTCTCTCTCTCCAGAGAAACACCAAGCTTGCGGGCCATTTCCCCATTCAGACACATAAAAGCTGGTCGTGAAAATAATGAAATAGGCACACTATCCTTTACACCAAGCTCTATGATCTGTTTTTTAAATGTATCTACTGTCATTGTCACAGTAACTTTGTCACTGACAAAATATTTTGCAACTGATGGCTGCAAAGTTCTCTGCTCCTTTGTTTGGCTGGAAGAGCTGGGCACTGGTTCCTTGGTTTGGATGCAGTCTTTCTCTTCCACTGCTTTCAGTACTTCTGGATGAAAGCCCTGTAAATGTCTCTTTAGATTAGAAGCTCTGGTAGGAGCATTTTTATCTTTGCCTGAATATGCACTGATCTTGGCTTGGCAGCATCTGTTTTCGTCTGGATCATTTGTCATACACTGACAGACCTATTGTTTTCCATCTTGAGTGATGGTGAAATGTTCAAATACAGCTGATTTAATGTGATGCCTCTTTGACATTCTCAGGTTTTTAAGTCTGCATTCACAATCCAAATGACAATTGTTTTTCCTAAAAACAATTGTACAAACTTATTGCCAGGTCGTACAACTGATATAGTGGTCAGTAATACTGTTATTATTCCTCATGTACTCACAGTTAACTGATGCAAAGTTTGTTGAAAGGACAACACTTCTTACAGTCTTCCTCTTCTGAGTAGCAGGCAGCTGTGTGAGATGCTTGGGAGATGAACACCTAGTATGATCTAGTCTAGACGAGGAGGAGCTTTACTACTAAGAATTTGCAACACATTTTCACTTTCAGGTTCATACATTGTAAGTAGGGGGGTTGGGGCAGCATGAAGTTAACCAAGTATAAGATTAGATAAGGGCAGTGGAGAACAGTGACACACAAGAAGTAAGAAATGTCTCTATCTCCAGCAGAACTGCTTATCACTGTTGTTCATAGTTTGATAGAACATATATATTTGAGTAACGTTTATAAAATTCATATGAAAGTTCAATTATGAAATATTAATACATTTTTTTAAAGCTGGAGTCGGTACATTTCTACCGACTCCGATTCCAATCAAAACTAACTCCGACTCTAACTCCACAGCCCTGCATCTAATATATAAAGCTGAAATGTGTGTATGTATGTATGTATGTCCGGGATTGGCATCTACACCGTCACAACTACAGCCACAAAATTTTGCACAGTCACATGTCTGGACCCCGAGAGCATCACAGGCTATGTTGTGAGGCGAAATTTTAACCCTGCGCATTCCAGTTCACCAAACAATTTTGCCCCTATCTACATAATGGAGAGAAAGTGACAGTTACCAGTTGACAGTTGTGAATGAGAGGGGCTTAGTGACAGCACCAAAGACTAACAGCACATACCAGCATATAGTCACTAAGGTGGGGCCCTGACATGGAATATTCACCACGCTGGGGGACATGTATACACACCATATGCACACAAAGAGTAACAGCTAAGGTGGAGCCCCAACATTGGTTACTCACCATGCACCCGAACACAAACACACACAACACAGAGACATACACCACACAGACACTTCCCCCCCACAGGGAGACACACATATACACACCCTATAGGGACACATGCACTCACCCCACAGGGACACACACACCACAGGGACATACACACATACACACCCCACAGGTACCCAGAGACACACACACCCCCCACAGGAACACGCAGACCCCATAGGGATGGACACACACCACAGAGACACCCCTCCCCCCACAAGGACACCCCTCCCCCCCCCAAAGGACACGCACGACAGGGACACCCCTCCTCCCCCCCCCCCCCCAAAAGGACCCCCCCACAGGATGCACGCACACCACTGGGACACACACACACCTCAGGGACACGCACACCCCAGGGACACACACACACCACTCAGATGTGCACAACCCGCCTCATACGTCTGGTATCTTTAATTTCCAAACATAACCATCTGATTTAAAAACAGCCAATGTGCAACACATGTGCCATATAGAGAATTAAGGCAGATGTCAGTCACATGAGCTGTCTATTATGTGTATGTGTGAGGTAACATATACTGCCCGGCCAGGGGGAGGGTTTACTGTTGGCTGGAGATTTATCAGGCTGCCTATAGCAACCAATCACAGCTCAGCTTCTATTTTCCTACAGGTCATTAATATGACATATTCAAATTCTACTTTGTTATAGCTAACAGCAGTTATTTACTAACCCGGGCGTAGCCGGGTTCTACAGCTGGTATGTTAATAAACTGTTGATTTACAGTCTGATCTATGCCATCCCTGACTTGTGCCCATGTCACCAGTGTATAAGTGTTATTCACTTTACCCATCATTGTGTTAATGTTATGACATGTAGTTGTCTTCCTTATTACAGACTTTCACTGACTAGAGTCTTCATTCTGAACTCCATAACATAAATGTAGAAATCTCTGTTGTATCGTAGAATAAAATCACATCCAATCTATCTTTCCTCCTTATAGGAAATCCTTGTGAGGATAACGGTTTATCACTAAATTGTAAAGAAGAGATCAGGAAGCCATCTAATGGAGAAAACCTCATTACCCTTCAATTACTTCCTGGTATTCACAGTACTTCACTATCATATAACCCCCCTAATCATGGGGAGCCCTCTCCTGAGCAATCTCAGATCATTACCACAATTCCAGGTGATGAAGTGGAGACGAGATTTCAGTGTGACGAGCAACTTACTAAAAGCTCAGATTCTTCTACACAAAGAAAAGACAAAGGAGAGAAGCCGTACTCCTGTTCTGAATGTGGGAAGACTTTCACATATAAATCAGAGCTTGTTATACATGAAAGAAGTCACACAGGAGAGAAGCCGTACTCCTGTTCTGAATGTGGGAAGACCTTCTCATATAAATCAGAGCTTGTTATACATGAAAGAAGTCACACAGGAGAAAAGCTGTACTCCTGTTCTGAATGTGGGAAATGTTTTACAGATAAATCAACATTTGGTAGACATGTGAGACTTCACACAGGAGAGAAGCCATATTCATGTTCAGAATGTGGGAAATATTTTTGGGAAAAATCACATCTTGTGACACACAAGAGAATTCACACAGGAGTGAAGCCGTATTCATGCGCAGAATGTGGGAAATATTTTTTGCAAAAATCAAATCTTGTGACACACAAGAGAATTCACACAGGAGAGAAGCCGTATTCATGTTCAGAATGTGGGAAATGTTTTATGCACCAATCACATCTTGTGAGACACAAGAGAATTCACACAGGAGAGAAACCGTATTCATGTTCAGAATGTGGGAAATGCTTTAGATATAAATCAAGTCTTGTAAAACATGAGAGAATTCACACAGGAGAGAAGCCGTATTCATGCACAGCATGTGGAAAATATTTTTTGGAAAAATCAAATCTTGTGATACACGAGAGAATTCACACAGGAGAGAAGCCGTACTCATGTTCAGAATGTGGGAAATGTTTTACAGTTAGATCAAGTCTTGTAAAACATGAGAAAATTCATGCAGGAAAGAAATTGTAATTATGTTCAGTATGTTTAAAGATTTGAATAAACAATTCTTAGCATAAATGAGTACACCCCATTTGAAAAGTAAGATTTTAATTCATCTCTCACTGAACACAAGAACAATTTACAAAATGTTGAATACACTGAGTTTCACAGAACATTTTGTTAACCAATAACATGACAGAAAGGTTAATAATCGTCATTACAAAAGCTCCAGGTTTACTCAAATTAGAGGAAGCAAAACGAGAGGGTAGAACAGACTTACAATATATCATGTGATCATACATTTCTATTACATTATTCATGACATTATAACAGACAGATCACATTGTGGTTAATTCTGCGGCAGCACACTGGTTATACAATGATGGGATGTTACACTGCACTACTTTATGTGACCTGTATAATGTCAGGATTACATTATGTCTGTAAATACCGAACAGCTTTATGGAGATGACGATATTTCCATAAATAACGAGAGTTTGTGATTTGTTTCTTTCTTTCGTCTTTTCCTTGCCAATTAATTAATTCTCCTAGGTCAGGTCGTGTAGCCAAGATTAATAGTGTTTCCTCCCTATAAAGCCCCTCTTTTCTCTGACCATACACCTATGACCAGGGGCTGGCTGGCACATTGTACCCTGGGGGCAGCACACAGCAGTGGTCCATGAGTAGCGGACCATCCTTAAAGGGGTTGTCTGATCTTAATCTACAGATCTACAATCCCTATATGTGACTGCAGACTTGTGACTCCTCTCATCGTGCGCACTGTCAGGATTCTCTGGGGCTTTTATGTCCTGGATATGGAAACTAGAATGATTCTCCACCCATGCTATATGTACATGCTATATAGTGACCCACCGCACCCTACACGCCATGCTTCAGAGCATTGGTGACACGTGTCAGGTGCATGGTGGGTCAGTATATGGCATGGACATATAGCATGGGGTGAGTATCATTCTATATTGTATATCCAGGACATAAGTATTATGATTACTAAGTGATTTGTTGCTGTCCATTTTGTTCTCTGCATGTGACATTGTGATCTATACAATATTACTTAAGTACAATACAGTACTGTGCAAATACTAACTATTGTTATTCTAATGAGGATTAGGGATTGATGTTGTCACGGGTGTGTCAGGAGGCACAGATGAGACTGTAGAGGTCACTCGCAGAAGGTCCCAGCGTTTGGCAAAACAGTCCACATCCTAAATAAAAAATATCTGTCGCTTTAAGAGGCATTTCCCTTTTGGTTAAAGCTGGAGGTCACTAGGACCCAGCTGATTCCTTACCTTGGAGCTGCCTATATATTTCCATTGACTCCCAGAATGCACTGCTGGTGATAGTCTCAGGTGTTCCTGATTGTGTCTTGGATCAAAGCAGTGTTTCTTGGAGCCTGCTGGTTTGCTGCTTGGATCTGCTAAAGCTAAGTGTATCTCTTCCCAATTTGTATGTCACCTCCCACGCATGACATGTACATTGTAATGCTTGTACATTGTAGTGCCTGTACATTGCATTGCCCTGTACATTATAGTGCCTTGTACATTTAGTGCCTATACATTATATTGCCCAGTACTTTGTAGTACCCAGTACAGTTTAGTGCCCTGTACATTGTAGTGCCCTGTACAATGTAGTGCATATACATTATAGTGTCCTGTACATTGTAGTGCCCAGTATATTGTAGTGCCTATACATTATAGTATCCTGTACATTGTAATGCACATTGTAGTGCCTGTACATTGCATTGCCCTGTACATTATAGTGCTCAGTACATTTAGTGCCTGTACATTATATTGTCCAGTACTTTGTAGTACCCAGTACAGTTTAGTGCCCTGTACATTGTAGTGCCCTGTACAATGTAGTGCCTATACATTATAGTGTCCTGTACATTGTAGTGCCCAGTATATTGTAGTGCCTATACATTATAGTATCCTGTACATTGTAATGCACATTGTAGTGCCTGTACATTGTAGTACCCAGTACAGTTTAGTGCCCTGTACATTGTAGTGCCCTGTACAATGTAGTGCCTATACATTATACTGCCCTGTACATTGTAGTGCCCAGTACATTGTAGTGTCTATACATTATAGTATCCAGTACATTGTAGTGCCCAGTACATTATAGTGCCTATACATTATAGTGCCTGCACATTGTAGTTCCCAGCTCCTGCATCTGGAGATACACACTCTGTACATTAGGCGGGCTTCTTCACTACTAAACATGTGGATGATAAATGTGGTTTAGGCACACTGTGGGTCTCGGAAGGGAGGGGGGCATTTAGATTTGGGAGTGTAGAATGTTCTAGATTTATCTTGGAGGGAGCTGTAGAGCTTTTCCAGAGCCTTTGTGCTACATCGGAGTTTCCATCTTAATGACGTGATTCAGATGATACCTCCAATGGATCCATTCACTATAATGAGGCAGCAGAGTTACTCTGGACTCCGTCTGGCCTTTGTTCAGTGATGTCCACCAAACTGTGGCCAACCACACTTATTTGCACCACTGAAAAGACAGACACTGCCGGATCATAGGACAGACTGACCCAAAGGTGAATCCCTCTGCCTCATTATAGTGAATCTACCATCAGGGGTGTGAGGATCTGATGTTGTAGGTTGTAATAATCACCGAGGCAGGATAACGATGCAACACGTTATATTTGTATCCGTACATGGTATTACTGTAACTCCAGGTAGATGGCCACATGGCAATACCCATTACACAAGATCAGAAACCAGCTGGCAATATAGTCCTTATGTTCCTCCAGACTATGGATATCACGACCATAGCACATGTATCCAGCTCCACAATAAACCTTAGGATAGATCCTCAAATCCTGACAGTAGATATCACAACCAAAGCGCATGTGTCTAACTCCAAACTCTATAGACCGTCTATAAGCTCAGGACCTCAACACAGATTCTTTTACTTCCAATCCATAGTACTAATTACCTCCCCCCAAGCATGTGTCTTCTTCTTTTCTGCCCTTTCTTGGTATCGGCCTCCTAGAGATCAGCACACCCAACCCCTTTACCATCAGGTACATTCAATTAAAATAGTATAAGAAGTTCAATGAAGTCTCCGTCCAGTCTGCACAGGTGTGTATCCAGGAGACCCCCTGCAGGGAGGAACAATGACTCACAACCCCCACCAGATTCAGGACATTGAATGGTAATATAGTCCTGATTACACTGGAGTCCAGGGGCCAACTAGGATGCCACATTGTTACCACTCCTTCCCCTTTTGTACCTTAAACTGACAAGCCTGCAAATCTCCAATAAAACACAATAATATCAATGTAACCAGCGCTCCGTGCTGTAAAATGTCCGCTGGTCATCAGTCTATGGCCGGCTCCGGACGTAACTATACATCAAGTTTATTGGAACCTCTTCCTGATCATGACATACAGTTACATCATGTGTTGTGAAGGGGATAAAGGGAGCCTGAAATTAGGATTTACACCCTTAATGTTTACCTACACTAAGGACATAATAGGAAGCTGCTACGAGGGTGAAATGGCACTGGTGGTACATTAAGGGGGTAAATCCTGGCGTCTGGTTCCATTTAAGAACTCTATATAGGCAAGATACCAAACTATAGAATTTAAAGATTTATATTTTATTGAAACTATCTTGTTAAGTAATGCATATATATGATAATAAACTGTTGATTTACAGTCTGATCTTTGCCATCCCTGACTTGTGCCCATGTCACCAGTGTATAAGTGTTACTCACTTTACCCATCATTGTGTTAATGTTATGACATGTAATTGTCTTCCTTATTCCAGACTTTCACTGACTAGAGTCTTCATTCTGAGCTCCATAACATAAATGTAGAAATCTCTGTTGTATCGTAGAATAAAATCACATCCAATCTCTCTTTCATCCTTATAGGAAATCCTTGTGAGGATAACAGTTTATCACTAAATTGTAAAGAAGAAGAGATCAGGAAGCCATCTAATGGAGGAAACATCATTACCCTTCAATTACATCCTGGCATTCACAGTACTTCACTATCATATAATCCCCCTAATCATGGGGAGCCCTCTCCTGAGCAATCTCAGATCATTACCACAATTCCAGGTGATGAAGTGGAGACAAGATTTCAGTGTGACGAGCAACTTACTAAAAGCTCAGATTCTTCTACACAAAGAAAAGATAAAGGAGAGAAGCCATACTCCTGTTTTGAATGTGAGAAATGCTTTACAAATAAATCAAGTCTTGTGACACATGAGAAAAGTCACACAGGACAGAACCTGTACTCCTGTTCTGAATGTGGGAAGGCCTTTGCATATAAGTCACATCTTGTTATACATGAGAGAATTCACACAGGAGAAAAGCCGTACTCCTGTTCTGAATGTGGGAAGGCCTTCACATATAAGTCAGAGGTTGTAATACATGAGAGATGTCACACAGGAGAGAAGCCGTACTCCTGTTCTGAATGTGGGAAATGTTTTAGACATAAATCAAGTCTTGTGACACATGAGAGAATTCACACAGGAGAAAAGCTGTATTCATGCACAGAATGTGGGAAATATTTTACGCACCAATCCTATCTTGTGACACACAAGAGAATTCACACAGGAGAGAAGCTGTATTCATGCGCAGAATGTGGGAAATATTATTTGAAAAAATCAAATCTTGTGATACATGAGAGAATTCACACTGGAGAGAAGCCGTATTCATGTTCAGAATGTGGGAAATGTTTTATACATAAATCAAGTCTTGTGACACACAAGAGAATTCACACAGGAGAGAAGCCGTATTCATGTTCAGAATGTGGGAAATGTTTTATAAATAAATCACATCATGATAGACATCAGAGAATTCACAAAGGAGAGAAGCCGTATTCATGTTCAGAATGTGGGAAATGTTTTACAGCTAGATCAAGTCTTGCAAAACATGAGAAAATTCATGCAGGAAAGAAATTGTAATTATGTTCAGTATCATTCTATATTGTATATCCAGGACATAAGTATTATCATTACTAAGTGATTTGCTGCAGTCCATTTTGTTCTCTGCATGTGACATTGTGATCTATACAATATTACTTAAGTACAATACAGTACTGTGCAAATACTAACTATTGTTATTCTAATGAGGATTATGGATTGATGTTGTCACGGGTGTGTCAGGAGGCACAGATGAGACTGTAGAGGTCACTCGCAGAAGGTCCCAGCGTTTGGCAAAACATTCCACATCCTAAATAAAAAATGTCTGTCACTTTAAGAGGCATTTCCCTTTTGGTTAAAGCTGGAGGTCACTAGGACCCAGCTGATTCCTTACCTTGGAGCTGCCTATATATTTCCATTGACTCCCAGAATGCACTGCTGGTGATAGTCTCAGGTGTTCCTGATTGTGTCTTGGATCAGAGCAGTGTTTCTTGGAGCCTGCTGGTTTGCTGCTTGGATCTGCTAAAGCTAAGTGCATCTCTTCCCAATTAGTTTGTTTTTCCTTGTGTGTTTTCTAGTTGCTATCCGGGTTGACTAGTGTTCACCCGCTCTGATCCTTGTGTAGTGGTAGTCCAGGGACAGTCAGGGAATAGGTATCCTGGCCGCGACAGTTGTGGAAACTGTATAGGGACGTTAGGGGAGCCAGGTGTCAGCGCTAGTTGTTCTAGGGGTCACCATCCCCCCTTTTCGCCCTTCGCATCAGTGACGCCTTTACCCTCCCCTGTCGTTGTCCAGCTCTGGGTGTCTCCCTACACCCAGCGTAACATTATCACCAGCCGTGCATTCTGGGAGTCAATGGAAATATATAGGCAGCTCCAAGGTAAGGAATCAGCTGGGTCCTAGTGACCTCCAGCGTTAACCAAAAGGGAAATGCCTCTTAAAGCGACAGACATTTATTATTTAGGATGTGGGCTGTTTTGCCAAACGCTGGGACCTTCTGATTTGATTGTTGATGTATGTAAAGCGCTGTGGTATTAATATCACTATAGAAATGAATACAGTACTGTGCAAATTAATTGGGACAAAGCAATAAAACACATTTTCCTTGTTTTTCTCACATTAATGTTACTATTTCTGATCAGTGTTTTATCAGTTCTTGGTGTTGTTTTCCCTTTTGGTTTTGGAGATAACGATCCAGTCTCATTGTGTGCAGTGAATTATTCTTGAAACGGTCGATTTTCCAATACCAACGGTGGAAGCGATTTCTCTTACAGTCAGACTTGTCTGGTCATTAAGAGTAATAATTCTACACCTCTTCTGTGGAGGAACATCCATTATTACAGGCACGAATCACACTGAGAGAAAAAGTAACTAAACCACTCCTCACAGAAACAAGCTCTCACCTGAAGCTGAGGGGGCAGCAGCTGGTATTGTCTGACTAAAACCAGTCACACCACATTTTGTTACACAAGGTTGTACACCCACACCTGTTCAAAGCAGTGAAAACAGCTTTGAATCACTGACTGGTAACCAACATACCATTTTACTTAAATGCTTTGTCCCAATTAATTTGCACAGCACTGTATTATTATTACTAGATGGGAGTTCGATGCTATCGCATCGGGTGGGCGGTGACATCACAATGGGGGCTGACCATGGTGCGGGGTGACCATGGTGTAGGCTAAGTGAGTGCAGAGTGAGTGTGGGCTGACCGTGGTGTGGGCTGAGTGAGGGCATGCTGACAGGGCTGAGAGTGAAGGCTGTGGGGTGGTGTGAGTGAGTGCAGGCTGTGGGGGTGAGTGCTGGCTGGGCTGAGAGGGGGTGAGTGAGTGCAGGCTGTGGGGTTGGGTGTGAATGAGTGCAAGCTGTGGGGGTGTGAGTGAATGAGTGCAAGCTGTGGGGGTGTGAGTGAAGGACCCCCCCACAGGGATGCACGCACACCACTGGGACACACACACACCTCAGGGACACGCACACCCCAGGGACACACACACACCACTCAGATGTGCACAACCCGCCTCATACGTCTGGTATCTTTAATTTCCAAACATAACCATCTGATTTAAAAACAGCCAATGTGCAACACATGTGCCATATAGAGAATTAAGGCAGATGTCAGTCACATGAGCTGTCTATTATGTGTATGTGTGAGGTAACATATACTGCCCGGCCAGGGGGAGGGTTTACTGTTGGCTGGAGATTTATCAGGCTGCCTATAGCAACCAATCACAGCTCAGCTTCTATTTTCCTACAGGTCATTAATATGACATATTCAAATTCTACTTTGTTATAGCTAACAGCAGTTATTTACTAACCCGGGCGTAGCCGGGTTCTACAGCTGGTATGTTAATAAACTGTTGATTTACAGTCTGATCTATGCCATCCCTGACTTGTGCCCATGTCACCAGTGTATAAGTGTTATTCACTTTACCCATCATTGTGTTAATGTTATGACATGTAGTTGTCTTCCTTATTACAGACTTTCACTGACTAGAGTCTTCATTCTGAACTCCATAACATAAATGTAGAAATCTCTGTTGTATCGTAGAATAAAATCACATCCAATCTATCTTTCCTCCTTATAGGAAATCCTTGTGAGGATAACGGTTTATCACTAAATTGTAAAGAAGAGATCAGGAAGCCATCTAATGGAGAAAACCTCATTACCCTTCAATTACTTCCTGGTATTCACAGTACTTCACTATCATATAACCCCCCTAATCATGGGGAGCCCTCTCCTGAGCAATCTCAGATCATTACCACAATTCCAGGTGATGAAGTGGAGACGAGATTTCAGTGTGACGAGCAACTTACTAAAAGCTCAGATTCTTCTACACAAAGAAAAGACAAAGGAGAGAAGCCGTACTCCTGTTCTGAATGTGGGAAGACTTTCACATATAAATCAGAGCTTGTTATACATGAAAGAAGTCACACAGGAGAGAAGCCGTACTCCTGTTCTGAATGTGGGAAGACCTTCTCATATAAATCAGAGCTTGTTATACATGAAAGAAGTCACACAGGAGAAAAGCTGTACTCCTGTTCTGAATGTGGGAAATGTTTTACAGATAAATCAACATTTGGTAGACATGTGAGACTTCACACAGGAGAGAAGCCATATTCATGTTCAGAATGTGGGAAATATTTTTGGGAAAAATCACATCTTGTGACACACAAGAGAATTCACACAGGAGTGAAGCCGTATTCATGCGCAGAATGTGGGAAATATTTTTTGCAAAAATCAAATCTTGTGACACACAAGAGAATTCACACAGGAGAGAAGCCGTATTCATGTTCAGAATGTGGGAAATGTTTTATGCACCAATCACATCTTGTGAGACACAAGAGAATTCACACAGGAGAGAAACCGTATTCATGTTCAGAATGTGGGAAATGCTTTAGATATAAATCAAGTCTTGTAAAACATGAGAGAATTCACACAGGAGAGAAGCCGTATTCATGCACAGCATGTGGAAAATATTTTTTGGAAAAATCAAATCTTGTGATACACGAGAGAATTCACACAGGAGAGAAGCCGTACTCATGTTCAGAATGTGGGAAATGTTTTACAGTTAGATCAAGTCTTGTAAAACATGAGAAAATTCATGCAGGAAAGAAATTGTAATTATGTTCAGTATGTTTAAAGATTTGAATAAACAATTCTTAGCATAAATGAGTACACCCCATTTGAAAAGTAAGATTTTAATTCATCTCTCACTGAACACAAGAACAATTTACAAAATGTTGAATACACTGAGTTTCACAGAACATTTTGTTAACCAATAACATGACAGAAAGGTTAATAATCGTCATTACAAAAGCTCCAGGTTTACTCAAATTAGAGGAAGCAAAACGAGAGGGTAGAACAGACTTACAATATATCATGTGATCATACATTTCTATTACATTATTCATGACATTATAACAGACAGATCACATTGTGGTTAATTCTGCGGCAGCACACTGGTTATACAATGATGGGATGTTACACTGCACTACTTTATGTGACCTGTATAATGTCAGGATTACATTATGTCTGTAAATACCGAACAGCTTTATGGAGATGACGATATTTCCATAAATAACGAGAGTTTGTGATTTGTTTCTTTCTTTCGTCTTTTCCTTGCCAATTAATTAATTCTCCTAGGTCAGGTCGTGTAGCCAAGATTAATAGTGTTTCCCTCCCTATAAAGCCCCTCTTTTCTCTGACCATACACCTATGACCAGGGGCTGGCTGGCACATTGTACCCTGGGGGCAGCACACAGCAGTGGTCCATGAGTAGCGGACCATCCTTAAAGGGGTTGTCTGATCTTAATCTACAGATCTACAATCCCTATATGTGACTGCAGACTTGTGACTCCTCTCATCGTGCGCACTGTCAGGATTCTCTGGGGCTTTTATGTCCTGGATATGGAAACTAGAATGATTCTCCACCCATGCTATATGTACATGCTATATAGTGACCCACCGCACCCTACACGCCATGCTTCAGAGCATTGGTGACACGTGTCAGGTGCATGGTGGGTCAGTATATGGCATGGACATATAGCATGGGGTGAGTATCATTCTATATTGTATATCCAGGACATAAGTATTATGATTACTAAGTGATTTGTTGCTGTCCATTTTGTTCTCTGCATGTGACATTGTGATCTATACAATATTACTTAAGTACAATACAGTACTGTGCAAATACTAACTATTGTTATTCTAATGAGGATTAGGGATTGATGTTGTCACGGGTGTGTCAGGAGGCACAGATGAGACTGTAGAGGTCACTCGCAGAAGGTCCCAGCGTTTGGCAAAACAGTCCACATCCTAAATAAAAAATATCTGTCGCTTTAAGAGGCATTTCCCTTTTGGTTAAAGCTGGAGGTCACTAGGACCCAGCTGATTCCTTACCTTGGAGCTGCCTATATATTTCCATTGACTCCCAGAATGCACTGCTGGTGATAGTCTCAGGTGTTCCTGATTGTGTCTTGGATCAAAGCAGTGTTTCTTGGAGCCTGCTGGTTTGCTGCTTGGATCTGCTAAAGCTAAGTGTATCTCTTCCCAATTTGTATGTCACCTCCCACGCATGACATGTACATTGTAATGCTTGTACATTGTAGTGCCTGTACATTGCATTGCCCTGTACATTATAGTGCCTTGTACATTTAGTGCCTATACATTATATTGCCCAGTACTTTGTAGTACCCAGTACAGTTTAGTGCCCTGTACATTGTAGTGCCCTGTACAATGTAGTGCATATACATTATAGTGTCCTGTACATTGTAGTGCCCAGTATATTGTAGTGCCTATACATTATAGTATCCTGTACATTGTAATGCACATTGTAGTGCCTGTACATTGCATTGCCCTGTACATTATAGTGCTCAGTACATTTAGTGCCTGTACATTATATTGTCCAGTACTTTGTAGTACCCAGTACAGTTTAGTGCCCTGTACATTGTAGTGCCCTGTACAATGTAGTGCCTATACATTATAGTGTCCTGTACATTGTAGTGCCCAGTATATTGTAGTGCCTATACATTATAGTATCCTGTACATTGTAATGCACATTGTAGTGCCTGTACATTGTAGTACCCAGTACAGTTTAGTGCCCTGTACATTGTAGTGCCCTGTACAATGTAGTGCCTATACATTATACTGCCCTGTACATTGTAGTGCCCAGTACATTGTAGTGTCTATACATTATAGTATCCAGTACATTGTAGTGCCCAGTACATTATAGTGCCTATACATTATAGTGCCTGCACATTGTAGTTCCCAGCTCCTGCATCTGGAGATACACACTCTGTACATTAGGCGGGCTTCTTCACTACTAAACATGTGGATGATAAATGTGGTTTAGGCACACTGTGGGTCTCGGAAGGGAGGGGGGCATTTAGATTTGGGAGTGTAGAATGTTCTAGATTTATCTTGGAGGGAGCTGTAGAGCTTTTCCAGAGCCTTTGTGCTACATCGGAGTTTCCATCTTAATGACGTGATTCAGATGATACCTCCAATGGATCCATTCACTATAATGAGGCAGCAGAGTTACTCTGGACTCCGTCTGGCCTTTGTTCAGTGATGTCCACCAAACTGTGGCCAACCACACTTATTTGCACCACTGAAAAGACAGACACTGCCGGATCATAGGACAGACTGACCCAAAGGTGAATCCCTCTGCCTCATTATAGTGAATCTACCATCAGGGGTGTGAGGATCTGATGTTGTAGGTTGTAATAATCACCGAGGCAGGATAACGATGCAACACGTTATATTTGTATCCGTACATGGTATTACTGTAACTCCAGGTAGATGGCCACATGGCAATACCCATTACACAAGATCAGAAACCAGCTGGCAATATAGTCCTTATGTTCCTCCAGACTATGGATATCACGACCATAGCACATGTATCCAGCTCCACAATAAACCTTAGGATAGATCCTCAAATCCTGACAGTAGATATCACAACCAAAGCGCATGTGTCTAACTCCAAACTCTATAGACCGTCTATAAGCTCAGGACCTCAACACAGATTCTTTTACTTCCAATCCATAGTACTAATTACCTCCCCCCAAGCATGTGTCTTCTTCTTTTCTGCCCTTTCTTGGTATCGGCCTCCTAGAGATCAGCACACCCAACCCCTTTACCATCAGGTACATTCAATTAAAATAGTATAAGAAGTTCAATGAAGTCTCCGTCCAGTCTGCACAGGTGTGTATCCAGGAGACCCCCTGCAGGGAGGAACAATGACTCACAACCCCCCACCAGATTCAGGACATTGAATGGTAATATAGTCCTGATTACACTGGAGTCCAGGGCCAACTAGGATGCCACATTGTTACCACTCCTTCCCCTTTTGTACCTTAAACTGACAAGCCTGCAAATCTCCAATAAAACACAATAATATCAATGTAACCAGCGCTCCGTGCTGTAAAATGTCCGCTGGTCATCAGTCTATGGCCGGCTCCGGACGTAACTATACATCAAGTTTATTGGAACCTCTTCCTGATCATGACATACAGTTACATCATGTGTTGTGAAGGGGATAAAGGGAGCCTGAAATTAGGATTTACACCCTTAATGTTTACCTACACTAAGGACATAATAGGAAGCTGCTACGAGGGTGAAATGGCACTGGTGGTACATTAAGGGGGTAAATCCTGGCGTCTGGTTCCATTTAAGAACTCTATATAGGCAAGATACCAAACTATAGAATTTAAAGATTTATATTTTATTGAAACTATCTTGTTAAGTAATGCATATATATGATAATAAACTGTTGATTTACAGTCTGATCTTTGCCATCCCTGACTTGTGCCCATGTCACCAGTGTATAAGTGTTACTCACTTTACCCATCATTGTGTTAATGTTATGACATGTAATTGTCTTCCTTATTCCAGACTTTCACTGACTAGAGTCTTCATTCTGAGCTCCATAACATAAATGTAGAAATCTCTGTTGTATCGTAGAATAAAATCACATCCAATCTCTCTTTCATCCTTATAGGAAATCCTTGTGAGGATAACAGTTTATCACTAAATTGTAAAGAAGAAGAGATCAGGAAGCCATCTAATGGAGGAAACATCATTACCCTTCAATTACATCCTGGCATTCACAGTACTTCACTATCATATAATCCCCCTAATCATGGGGAGCCCTCTCCTGAGCAATCTCAGATCATTACCACAATTCCAGGTGATGAAGTGGAGACAAGATTTCAGTGTGACGAGCAACTTACTAAAAGCTCAGATTCTTCTACACAAAGAAAAGATAAAGGAGAGAAGCCATACTCCTGTTTTGAATGTGAGAAATGCTTTACAAATAAATCAAGTCTTGTGACACATGAGAAAAGTCACACAGGACAGAACCTGTACTCCTGTTCTGAATGTGGGAAGGCCTTTGCATATAAGTCACATCTTGTTATACATGAGAGAATTCACACAGGAGAAAAGCCGTACTCCTGTTCTGAATGTGGGAAGGCCTTCACATATAAGTCAGAGGTTGTAATACATGAGAGACGTCACACAGGAGAGAAGCCGTACTCCTGTTCTGAATGTGGGAAATGTTTTAGACATAAATCAAGTCTTGTGACACATGAGAGAATTCACACAGGAGAAAAGCTGTATTCATGCACAGAATGTGGGAAATATTTTACGCACCAATCCTATCTTGTGACACACAAGAGAATTCACACAGGAGAGAAGCTGTATTCATGCGCAGAATGTGGGAAATATTATTTGAAAAAATCAAATCTTGTGATACATGAGAGAATTCACACTGGAGAGAAGCCGTATTCATGTTCAGAATGTGGGAAATGTTTTATACATAAATCAAGTCTTGTGACACACAAGAGAATTCACACAGGAGAGAAGCCGTATTCATGTTCAGAATGTGGGAAATGTTTTATAAATAAATCACATCATGATAGACATCAGAGAATTCACAAAGGAGAGAAGCCGTATTCATGTTCAGAATGTGGGAAATGTTTTACAGCTAGATCAAGTCTTGCAAAACATGAGAAAATTCATGCAGGAAAGAAATTGTAATTATGTTCAGTATCATTCTATATTGTATATCCAGGACATAAGTATTATCATTACTAAGTGATTTGCTGCAGTCCATTTTGTTCTCTGCATGTGACATTGTGATCTATACAATATTACTTAAGTACAATACAGTACTGTGCAAATACTAACTATTGTTATTCTAATGAGGATTATGGATTGATGTTGTCACGGGTGTGTCAGGAGGCACAGATGAGACTGTAGAGGTCACTCGCAGAAGGTCCCAGCGTTTGGCAAAACATTCCACATCCTAAATAAAAAATGTCTGTCACTTTAAGAGGCATTTCCCTTTTGGTTAAAGCTGGAGGTCACTAGGACCCAGCTGATTCCTTACCTTGGAGCTGCCTATATATTTCCATTGACTCCCAGAATGCACTGCTGGTGATAGTCTCAGGTGTTCCTGATTGTGTCTTGGATCAGAGCAGTGTTTCTTGGAGCCTGCTGGTTTGCTGCTTGGATCTGCTAAAGCTAAGTGCATCTCTTCCCAATTAGTTTGTTTTTCCTTGTGTGTTTTCTAGTTGCTATCCGGGTTGACTAGTGTTCACCCGCTCTGATCCTTGTGTAGTGGTAGTCCAGGGACAGTCAGGGAATAGGTATCCTGGCCGCGACAGTTGTGGAAACTGTATAGGGACGTTAGGGGAGCCAGGTGTCAGCGCTAGTTGTTCTAGGGGTCACCATCCCCCCTTTTCGCCCTTCGCATCAGTGACGCCTTTACCCTCCCCTGTCGTTGTCCAGCTCTGGGTGTCTCCCTACACCCAGCGTAACATTATCACCAGCCGTGCATTCTGGGAGTCAATGGAAATATATAGGCAGCTCCAAGGTAAGGAATCAGCTGGGTCCTAGTGACCTCCAGCGTTAACCAAAAGGGAAATGCCTCTTAAAGCGACAGACATTTATTATTTAGGATGTGGGCTGTTTTGCCAAACGCTGGGACCTTCTGATTTGATTGTTGATGTATGTAAAGCGCTGTGGTATTAATATCACTATAGAAATGAATACAGTACTGTGCAAATTAATTGGGACAAAGCAATAAAACACATTTTCCTTGTTTTTCTCACATTAATGTTACTATTTCTGATCAGTGTTTTATCAGTTCTTGGTGTTGTTTTCCCTTTTGGTTTTGGAGATAACGATCCAGTCTCATTGTGTGCAGTGAATTATTCTTGAAACGGTCGATTTTCCAATACCAACGGTGGAAGCGATTTCTCTTACAGTCAGACTTGTCTGGTCATTAAGAGTAATAATTCTACACCTCTTCTGTGGAGGAACATCCATTATTACAGGCACGAATCACACTGAGAGAAAAAGTAACTAAACCACTCCTCACAGAAACAAGCTCTCACCTGAAGCTGAGGGGGCAGCAGCTGGTATTGTCTGACTAAAACCAGTCACACCACATTTTGTTACACAAGGTTGTACACCCACACCTGTTCAAAGCAGTGAAAACAGCTTTGAATCACTGACTGGTAACCAACATACCATTTTACTTAAATGCTTTGTCCCAATTAATTTGCACAGCACTGTATTATTATTACTAGATGGGAGTTCGATGCTATCGCATCGGGTGGGCGGTGACATCACAATGGGGGCTGACCATGGTGCGGGGTGACCATGGTGTAGGCTAAGTGAGTGCAGAGTGAGTGTGGGCTGACCGTGGTGTGGGCTGAGTGAGGGCATGCTGACAGGGCTGAGAGTGAAGGCTGTGGGGTGGTGTGAGTGAGTGCAGGCTGTGGGGGTGAGTGCTGGCTGGGCTGAGAGGGGGTGAGTGAGTGCAGGCTGTGGGGTTGGGTGTGAATGAGTGCAAGCTGTGGGGGTGTGAGTGAATGAGTGCAAGCTGTGGGGGTGTGAGTGAAGGTGAGGGGGGTGTGAGTGCGGGCTGTGGGGGGCTGAGTAAGTGAAGGCTGTGGGGCTGACTGTGGACTGGAGGGGGTGAGTGCGGGCTGTGGGGGGTGGGAGTAAAATCTGGAGGGCTGAGAGTGCAGGCTACAAGGTGTGAGTGCAGGCTGTGGGAGGTATGAGTGATGCAGGCTGTGGGGAGATGAGTTTGTGGGGGGGAGAGGGGTGAGCGGGGGCATTGTGGGGTGGGCGGGGGCGGTGAGTGGGAGCAGTGAGCAGGGGCATTGGGGGTGAGTGGGTGCAGTGGGGGGTGAGTGGGGGTATTTGAAGGTGTGTGGGGGCAGTTGGGGGGTGAACAGTGGGATGGAATGGCTCCGGTCCACGCCCCCCCTTCATGCTCCAGTCCATTCTCCCGCTCACCCCAGCATTATTCTTGCGGAATTGACGTCGGAGAGTCAATGGTCATGAGGGGCGGAGTTAACTGAGTGGTGTCAATGGGAGTGGCCAAGCGCATTGCTCTGATATGGTGGGCGTGTTCTCTGTCCCACCAATTATGACGCCATTGACTTTCCAATGTCAATTCCGCAAGAATAATGCCAGGGTGAGCGGGAGCATGGACTGGAGCATGGAGGCTATGGGAGGTCAGAAGCGTGGACTGGAGCATGGAGTGGGGGAGCGGGTTGGTGCATGGACCGGGCAGCGTGTGCATCCCCGCCAGCCTGTGCCATATTGCCATACCCATCACTTGGGTAGGCTAATATGGCAGGCGGAAATGACTGCCCCTCCATCTCTCTTCCTGTCACCGCTTCTCCTGTCACTGCTCCTCCGTGTCTCCTCCTGTCATCGCACCTTCTGTCACCGCTCCTCGTGTCCCCGCTCCTCCGTCTCTCCTCCTGTCACCGCTCCGCCTGTCCCCGCTCGTCCGTCTCTCCTCCTGTCACCACTCCTCCTGTCCCCTCTCCTCTGTTTCTCCTCCTGTCCCCGCTCCTCCATCTCTCCTCCTGTCCCTGCTATTCCTGTTCCCGCTCCTCCCTCTCTCTCCTTCCTGTCACCGCTCCTCCATCTCTCCTCCTGTCACCTCTCCTCCGTCTCTCCTCCAGTTCCCACTCCTCTGTCTCTCTTCCTGTCACCACTCTTCCTGTCACCACTTCTCCTGTCCCCACTACTGTTTTCTCCTCCTGTCCTCGCTCCTTTGTCTCTCCTTCTGTCCCCGCTCCTCCTGTTCCTGCTCCTCCATCTCTCATCTTCCTGTCACTGCTCCTCCTGTCACCTCTCCTCCGTCTCTCCTCCTGTCCCGGCTCCTCCGTCTCTCCTCCTGTCCCCGCTCCTCCATCTCTCTTCCTGTCACCACTTCTCCTGTCACCGCTCCTCCATCTCTCCTCCTGTCACTGTTCCTGTCCCCGTTCCTCCATCTTTCTTCCTATCACCGCTCCTCCTGTCCCCGTTCCTCCGTCTCTCCTCCTGTCACCTCTCCTCCGTCTCTCCTCCTGTCCCGGCTCCTCTGTCTCTCCTCCTGTCCCCGATCCTCCATCTCTCCTCCTGTCACCACTTTTCCTGTCCCCTACAACAAGAGAAGCGACACACAATAAAAGAGCGATCACCAAAATAACATGCAAATTTTCAAACTTTATTCTTATTACAGAGAAAAAAAACACACAAACTGTGTATGTTAAAAACAATTAAAAAGGAGGTGTGGGAAAACCTCCCAATGGCACATCAGGGTACCCCTGTCCAAGCTACAAAGTCATGTGACAAAAAGCTCCATATATAATGTTTCACAGTACAAGTTCTAATAATAAAGAAGTCTATACAATTTAAACCATATAACAGAAAGAATTGTCACACATACCAATAAAGTGCCAGTGCAATGGTGTAAACAAGCAATAAATCAAGGTAGATTGGTAGGTGCTAAGCACATCACCTTAACCCAGTCCTCACCTGGTCACAAGCCACAGTCTAATAATACGCAGTATTGTAGAACCTGCTAACAATCACCAGCAGTGTCCTAAAAGAACAGGATACGACCTGGGGCAAAGCACACCTTACTCCCAAATCACTTCAATATCCACCCATCACACCTGGCAACTAAGTCAAGAGTAGCAAGTAAGGGGTCCCAGCAGAGCCCTACGCGTTTCGTCGCCACTAAGGGAGACTTCGTCAGGGGTACAGAATGTAGGCAGCTTCCCTGATGTATATATCAAATAAAGTACCTTATTATCACGAACACATGTGGATAGGCGGCATTGCGGCTCGTTATAGTAGTTCCGGCATCGAAAAGCCGGATGCGCGTCACCGGAAATGACCTTCCGGGAGCACTAGTTCCGGGTCAGACCGCGGTGCTAATGCGCACGCGCGGGAGAAGTAATAGGATCTTGTGGGTGCACAATCATGGCGGCAGGAGCATGCGCAATGCATCCCCAGCCGAAAGTAATCAAACACCGCAGTGTGAACTTGGCAGAAGATAATAGGATTGTCCATGAGGGCAAGGAATGATGAAAAATATAGATCTATGGCAGGAAATAGGTACTAGATGGGCACCAGAGAAAACAAGGGACGGTATGGATCTATAGCAGAGGATAACAGAAGAGTCTCTAATTACCATTGTAAGTATCAGAAACAAAGATAAGTAGGCGATAATACGCTGCTGTATATCCTAAATCTAGGAAAAACATACAGCTGGCGGAGATAATAAACAAGTAAAGAAACAAATTTAAAAAATGAACAAAAAATTAGATGGGAGTGCAAATATGGCATGCGCTAGCAGTGCCGCCGATGCCAGGATCTTGCCTCTCACGCCACCTGCAGCCCGATCACCCCCGGCCGATGTCCACATCCTGCAGCCCCCCCCCATAAATCTGTCGCAACTGTTCACCCGCTGCATATATCACACAATTGTGGTGATGTCACGGTCATGTGCAGAGTCACAGACCACATGACAATGACATCATCAAGGGTCCTTTAGCAGACACGGAGTGAGGGAGCACAGAGAGCAGGTATATACAGTGACATCCCCGGTCTCCACACGCTCCCCTGTCTCCCTGGTCTCTCTACACATTTCACTCTCCTGGTCTTCACACGCTCCGCACCCCTCCCCCGGTCTCCGCATACTACTCTCCCCCTGCCTTGATCTCCATACACTCCCCTTCCCCTGTCTCTCCATGCTCTGCTCCCCTGGTCTCTGCATGCTATGCTCCCATCCCGTAGTCTCCACACACTCTGCTCCCCTCTCCCAGTCCTGCACTCCACATGTTCCGCTCCCATCACCTGGTCCCGTTCTCCGCATGGTCTGTTCCCCTCCTCCGGCTCCACATACTCCCCTCCCCCGGTCTCCACAAACTCCGTTTCCCCGGTCTCCGCATTCTTCGCTCCCCTCTCCTGATCTCCGCACACTCCAAACTCCTCCCCCGGTCCCATTCTCCAAATGCTCCCCACCCCTAGTACCGGTCAATGCACAATGCCCTTCCCTGAGTGCTGGATGCTCTGCTCCTCTCCCACGGTCCCGTTCTCTGCACGCTTCATTCCCTTCCCCCAGTCCTGGTCTCTGCACGTTCTGCTCCCTTCCCCTTGTCCTGGTCGCTGCACACTCCGCTCCCCTCCCCTCTCCTGTCCCCTGGTCTCACCACAGGGGGCAGCAGAGAGAGTGTACACAGGGGGATCAGAGAGAGATCACTGGGAGAGCAGAGGGAGCCCTCTGGGGACGGGGTGAGCGTATGTCGACCCCAGGTTGTGGGGTACTCAGGTATCAGGCCATAAGGGTTAACGCTCCTGTTGTCACGAGGCGTGCTGGCCGCGACTGATCCCGTATCCAGGGGGACTATTCTTTATAAAAGGGCTTGTTATGTACAGGGGATTATATACAAAGTTTGTTGTCGTGACGCCACCTGTAGTTTCTGGTGATTTGCACCAGGGTCGCCACGGTCCGCCGGAGGTCGGTGGTATCGCGGCTTGGGATGGTGAAGTCCTCCACAGGTAGGACGGGAACCTCCGGGGCATAGTTACTGTAAAGGAATAAGTTCATGCAAAACAAAGACAGGCTGAGTCCAAAGTGACTGTTCCTCCGGGTACTTTACTGGCAATTGTATTAGTGGCTTACAAAAGTTACAGTGCAGTATACCTGAAGGTGTGAGGACAGGTAGCTGAACGGGTGTCTGCAGGCAGATCTTAGGTGGTATGGTGGACCCTCGGTGTGGGCCTTCGTGCTCTATTCCTGTATGTTCATTTCCTGCTTCCCAGCGGTGGTGAAGTCTGGTTCCATAAAGCCAACCTGACCTCCTGTTTTCTCTCTCTCTTTTGCTCCCGCTGGGTTATCCTCTGTTGGCTGACCACTGAACCATGAAGCGGTGCCTGGTACCCTCTTCTGGTTGCTCAAGAGCCCGGGAGAAGTATATACTCCACAGGTCTCCGGATTTTCTGTGGTCCGGAAGTATCCCACAGGTGCAGGCTCCGATGCCTGGTAACCTTCTGCACCTAGGAAGCTTTACTTCCTAAACTCCTCTCTACTTCTCCGAGGTGAAAGACCAAAAGGTCCCAACAGGCCTCCGGCGAAAGGACCTAAAGGTCAAAGACCTCCTTGTTCCCCCTGGAGGTGGTTTTATTCCCTCCCGGGTACCCTCCCACCATGTAATCTAATGTGGGAGTGCTGGTTTGTGGGTTCCACCTACCATCCTACGAGTGCAGTACCCCTCTGTGACGCCTGCTTGGCTGGGCGCCACACGTACAGGAGGAGAGAGACAGCAAAGATGAAATATTTTAGTTAGGTGAGATGTGACAGCCGAGGAGAGAGACTGAAGGAGATGTGAGGGAATAGGGTCGCTGGTGCAGGTAGTAGGGCGAGAAGTTGGAAGAAGCCGGGTGACTTCTTCCTCTGTGACCGGATCAAAGACTGAAAGTGAGATGCAGGAGGAAAGAAAATGCATGATGTTCTGAGGCTATGAGGAAATTTCCTGTCGTATGTGGTCAATTTTGTCCTTAAAATAGTTGGCCAGATCGTCAGTGCTGAGGCTGGTGGTTGGGGCCTGTACTCTGTCCAGATCGTCAGTGCTGAGGCTGGTGGTTGGGGCCTGTACTGTGTCCAGATCTTCAGCGCTGAGGCTGGTGGTTGGGGCCTGTACTGTGTCCAGATCTTCAGCGCTGAGGCTGGTGGTTGGGGCCTGTACTGTGTCCAGATCGTCAGTGCTGAGGCTGGTGGTTGGGGCCTGTACTGTGTCCAGATCGTCAGCGCTGAGGCTGGTGGTTGGGGCCTGTACTGTGTCCAGATCGTCAGCGCTGAGGCTGGTGGTTGGGGCCTGTACTCTGTCCAGATCTTCAGTGCTGAGGCTGGTGGTTGGGGCCTGTACTGTGTCCAGATCTTCAGCGCTGAGGCTGGTGGTTGGGGCCTGTACTCTGAGACTGAGGAGGGAATGGAAAGTGTCAAAGAGTCGTTTAGGATTGTTGGCTAGTGATGTGATAAGGGTGTTGTAGTCGCTTGTTTGTAGAGGTCAAGGGCGATGTTGCATGTTTTCAGAATAAACTTATAATGGATGAAATCTTTGGCCAGGTTGGATTTTCTCCGCACACGTTCTGTGCACCTGGAGCAGCGCTGGAGAGAACGTGTTTGCATTACCCACTTAGGGTGCGTTCACACACTGTGTATTTGCTGCGTATTTTTACGCGAGTGCTGTTGCAGTTTTTGTAGCCAAAACCAGGAGTGGCTGACTAAAACCAGGAGTGGGTGATTAAATACAGAAGTAGATCACTTGTTTCTATGAAGGCCCCGTCACATGGGGAAACCTCACCGGCGATGTCAGCGGCAATTCAGTCCCGACATCGCCGGCGAGGTGTCCACGCAGCAATGTTGCCGGCAAGTTGACTCGGTTATCGTTCGCTGGGTTGTCAGCAATCCAGCGAGTGATAACCCGCAATGTTGCAAATAGGTGGCGTCGCCCTCAACATTGCGGTTGCCACGTCACACAGGGCGATCTCGCTAGATCACCTGAGCAACATCGCCAGGTTTCCCAACATGTTGGGAAACCTGGTGATGTTGCTCAGGCAACTTATCGCCGTTCATATCGCCCTGTTATACACGGCAACTCAGTTGAGAGGTTGCCGCAACTTAGCCACGCCCCTGAGTTGCCGGCGATGTTGCCGGAGATATCGCCCCATGTGACGGGGCTCTTAGACATTTCCTCTAATTGTTCCACTCCTGGTTTTAGCTACAAAAACTGCAACAGCACTCTCGTAAAAATACACAGCAAATACACAGCGTGTAAACACACTCTAAGGCTACGTTCACACATTGTGCATTTTTGAGCACTTTTTTACGAGCGCTTTTCAAAAATGCGCAATGTGTCTTGTGTCTGCCGGCAAAGTGAATGAGAAATTTACCGTACAGACACGGCGTAAAAATACGCAGCGCTTTCATGGGAGAAAGCGCAGGCGTAAAAAGAATTGACACGTCAATGCTTTACACAGCAGCGCCGGCGCTTTCTCCCATAGGGGACGGCGCTGCAGGATCTGATGTCACAGAGGGGAGGAAGAATCCTGGTTGCTCCGCCCCTCTGTGACTTGTGTGACCGCCCCCATTTGATTTCGCAATGCATTAATATACACTGAGAAATCTAAATGAAAGAAAGCCGAATATATTAAAAATAATAAATAATGAATACTTACCCTTCCGCCGGCTTGTTCAGGCTATCCGGAGCTGAGCCAACGCCATGTAACGATGTGAAAGTACCTTGCATGATGTCATAGGGCGCTGATTGGCCGCTTGCGGTAATGTGATATGTGACGTCATATGATGCGCATATTGCATGACCACGAGCGGCCAATCAGTGCCCTATGAGGTTAGAAGGAAGAGGGGGAGGACAGCGTTCATGGGGCCCCTGGGAGTGGGGGGGGGGGCAGTGCTCAGGGAATCCTGTCAGGGGCAAAGTACACAGCGCCCAGGGGGGAGACAGGCGCATGGGGAAGACAGGTACTGAGCGGGAGACAGCATGCAGGGGGGAGACAGGCGCAGGGGGGAGACAGCGTGCGGGGGGAGACAGCGCACTGGGAGGAGACAGGTACTAGGGGGATACAGGTACTGGGGGAGACAGCGTGCAGGGGGAGACAGCACACTGGGAGGAGACAGGTACTAGGGGGATACAGGTACTGGGGGAGACAGCAAGCAGGGTGGAAACAGTGCTAAAGGGGAGACATACCATGTGGGGGGGACAGGTGCAGAGGGGGAGAAAGGCGCTGGGGGGACAGCACACAGAAAGGAGAGAGGCGCAGGGGGAAGAGATAGCATGCAGGGGAGACAGGGGAATGGGAGTCAGAGTGTGCAGGGAGAGAAAGGCGCAGGCGGGGCACAGCACACAGGAAGGAGACAGGCGCAGTGGGGAGATAGCATGCAGGGGAGAGACACAGAGCACAGGAGGGAGACAGGCGCACAGGTGAAGAAAGGTGCAGGGGGGACACAGCACACAGGAAGGAGACAGGCTCAGGGGAGAGACAGCGCATAGGAGAGAGAGACCGCGCACAGGAGCAGACATACACAGAGAGAGGAGAGACCGCGCAGGGGGAGAGACAAGTGCAGAGAGTGGAGAGACTGCGCACAGGGAAAAGACAGTGTTCATGGGGGAAAGACAAGCACATGGGGGATAAACAGCACACAAAGGGGAGAGACAGCATGGTGGGGATAATATTTGTGGGTGATATTTAGACTGTATATGTATATCTATCTTATATATAAAACCCGAAGGCCACTTCCGCTGGAATCTGGCCAACTTCCGTGATGGCCTGTGCCCTGTGTCACAGACCGGAACTGGAAGTTCCAGACCCACGAGCGGTGAGCGCGTAGCGCTCACCGCGAGCCGCTGTCAAACCTCCGCTCTCCTCTGCCTCCGCTCTTCTCCAGCCTCCGCTCTCCTCTGCACTCACTGCTAACCACTGAGCCACCCCACTCACTGCTGACCACTGAGCCACCGCACTCACTGCTGACCACTGAGCCACCGCATTCACTGCTGACCACTGAGCCACTGCACTCACTGCTAAAAAAAATCAAAATAGATGGTTGCGCCACACTGCAAATTTAGGGGTATAAATTCCCGTTACACTGTACGTTTCACTCACCTAAGTTGGTTGTGCCCTCTGCACAACTAGATTAACCGCAAGTAGGTGAGATTTTTTTATGCAGGATCCCTGTCTTCATCTATTGCCTGTCTCCCCTTTGCACCCAGGTCTGTGCTCCGTCTCTCACACGTGCACCGTCCCGTGCACGTGCAGGGGCCAGGTTTCTGTTTTCTTCAGCAAGGTCCTCTCCCAGAGCTGCTCGCACCACTCTCCCCGAAGGGAGAAAGGAACGTAATGCAATAATAAATGTGGTATATAGAAATGAGCGCCAGGGATAACGGAACAAGCCGAACGCTTTTGTAGACATTACCTATTAGTTTATTACGATAAACACAGTGCAGGTCCTTCTCCCACAACGCGTTTCGACGCTACATGCGTCTTTCTCAAGCCTTGTTGTTATCAAGAAGTGTAAAGTGTGGCTAACCTCCCTAGATGTGGACAGAAAAGAAAAATTGACGAGAGATTTCAACACAAGATTGTGCGGATGGTGGATAAAGAACCTCGACTAACATCCAAACGAGTTCAAGCTGCCCTGCAGTCCGAGGGTACAACAGTGTCAACCCGCACTATCCGTCGGCGTCTGAATGAAAAGGGACTGTATGGTAGGAGACCCAGGAAAACCCCACTTCTTACCCCGAGACATAAAAAAGCCAGGCTGGAGTTTGCCAAAACTTACCTGAGAAAGCCTACAACGTTTTGGAAGAATGTTCTCTGGTCAGATGAGACAAAAGTAGAGATTTATGGGCAAAGGCATCAACATAGAGTTTACAGGAGAAAAAAAGAGGCATCAAAGAAAAGAACACGCTCCCTACAGTCAAACATGGCAGAGGCTCCCTGATGTTTTGGGGTTGCTTTGCTGCCTCTGGCACTGGACTGCTTGACCGTGTGCATGGCATTATGAAGTCTGAAGACTACCAGCACATTGTGCAGCATAATGTAGGGCCCAGTGTGAGAAAGCTGGGTCTCCCTCAGAGGTCATGGGTCTTCCAGCAGGACAATGACCCAAAACACACTTCAAAAAGCACTAGAAAATGGTTTGAGAGAAAGCACTGGAGACTTCTAAGGTGGCAGCAATGAGTCCAGACCTGAATCCCATAGAACACCTGTGGAGAGATCTAACAATGGCAGTTTGGAGAAGGCACCTTCAAATATCAGGGACCTGGAGCAGTTTGCCAAAGAAGAATGGTGTAAAATTCCAGCAGAGCATTGTAAGAAACTCATTGATGGTTACCGGAAGCGGCTGATCGCAGTTATTTTGGCTAAAGGTTGTGCAACCAAGTATTAGGCTGAGGGTGCCAATACTTTTGTTTGGCCCATTTTTGGAGATTTGTGTGAAATGATCAATGTTTTGCTTTTTGCTTCATTCTCTTTTGTGTTTTTTCATTGAAGACAAATTAAATGAAGATTGCAATCACAAATTCTTTGCTATTATTATCATTTACAGGAAGAAACTGAGTATTATCTGACAGAATTGCAGGGGGGTCAATACTTTTGGCCAACACTGTACACAGTATACACATACAGTATACACACATATACAGTATACACACACACATATACAGTATACACACACACATACAGTATACACACACACACAAACACAGTATACAGACACACACATACAGTATACACACACACATATACAGTATACACACACACGTACAGTATACACACACAGTATACACACACACATATACAGTATACACACACACGTACAGTATACACACACAGTATACACACACACATATACAGTATACACACACACATACAGTATACACACACACACACAGTATACAGACACACACATACAGTATACACACACACATATACAGTATACACACACACGTACAGTATACACACACACGTACAGTATACACATACAGTATACACACACACATATATACAGTATACACACACACAGTATACACACACACACAGTATACACACACACATATATACAGTATACACATATATACAGTATACACACACGCATATACAGTATACACACAGTATACACACACACACATACAGTATACAGACACACATATACAGTATACACACACTCATATATATACAGTATACACATATATACAGTATACACACACATACAGAATACACATAGTATATACACACACATACAGTATACACACACACACATAGTATATACACACATATACAGTATACACACACATATAGTATATACACACATACAGTATACACACACAGTATACACACACATATACAGTATACACACATACAGTATACACAAACATACAGTATACACACATATACACACACATACAGTATACACACATATATACAGTATACACACACATACAGTATACACACACACATACAGTATACACACACATATACAGTATACACATATATACAGTATACACACAGACATATATAGTATACACACGCACATACCATATACACACACATACAGTATACACACATACAGTATACACACATACAGTATACACACACACACACATATATTCTCACTCTTCAGTGCAGGAGACTGTGTATGAAGAATCCGCAGATCTCCGGGGTCTCCTCAGCTCTGCAGCATTTCCGGTCCCCTGAGGAATACATCTCCCATCATGCACCGCGGTTCCTCCCCTGTGACGCCATGATCCTGGAAGCAGTGAGGAATATAAGGGGGAGGTGGCATCCAGTCTATTATTGTGTGATTGGGGCGGTCCCCTGGGCTTGTTCCGCCCACCCCTGGGCTCAGCAGACACCTTAATGGATGCGGCTGGGGCCGGGTGTGTGGTGCGGACACGCCCCTTAGTTACCCGACCGCGGCCTTGGTTACCAAGCTCTCCGGGGAGCATGGAGGGGAGACCGGGGAGCGTGGAGGAGAGACCGGGGAGGATGGGGAGGAGCCGCGGAGGGGGGGGAAGGCAGGACGTCCGAGAGCAAAACGTTCCTCGCCGGTCCCTGTAGCCGGGCGCCGCCCGGCTACCCCGCACTGGTGACGTCACCACCATGGTCCGGAGGCCATCACGGAAGTAACCTTCGGGTTTTCCGGAAGTGGCCTTCGGCTTTTATATTATAGATTGTGCTGTGACGTCACAGGAGGACTTTTGCTGTCTAGAATAACTAGACAAAAAAACTAGGGAGTCAGGGGAGTCTCATAGGATAACTGCGCATGCGCCACATGCACGGCGCGGGGTCCCTTATGGCGGGGGCCGTGTATGGATAGATAGGGGGTCCCTTATGGCGGGGGCCGTGTATGGATAGGGCGTCACTTACTGTGGGGGGGCTGTTTATGGATAGATAGGGGGGCCCTTATGGCAGGGGATGTGTATGGATAGATAGGGGGTCCCTTACTGTGGGGGGGCTGTTTATGGATAGATGGGGGTACCTTATGGCAGGGGACGTGTATGGATAGATAGGGGGTCCGTTACTGTGGGGGGGGGCTGTTTATGGATAGATAGGGGGTCCCTTATGGCGGGGATCTGTGTATGGATGGATAGGGGGTCCCTTACTGTGGGGGCTCAAGTATGGATAGATAGGGGGTCACTTACTGCGGAGGGGGCTGTGTACGGATAGATAGGGGGTCCCTTACTGCGTGGGGGCTGTTTATGGATAGATAGGGGGGGTCCCTTACTGAAGGGGGCCTGTGTACGTATAGAGGGGTCTGTGTATGATAGATCGGAGGGGCCAGTGTACAGATAGATGGGTGGATGAAGACTTCCAGACAGCTGAATCCCTTCATTTTGCACATGCGTGGAATTGTGCGAGCTGACCTTTCTTTCGCCATAATCCTAGCGCTGGAGAGGATGTGTGCGTAGGTACATAGGGGGTCCTTACTGGGGGGGGAGAGCTATGCAGGTACATAGGGGGCTATTGGGGGTCTGTGCAGATACATAGGGAGTCCTTCTTGGAGGGCTGTGTAGATACATGTGGATCATCACTGGGGATGGGGCGCTGTGCAAATACCGTACATGGGGTGCTATGTGGATAGATGCGGAGACCTTACTGGGAGGCAATATGTGGATGTAGGTGCTATGCATAAAAAAGGTGGGGTTCTTAGTGGGGGGGAGCAATATGTGGATGAAAAGGTAGTCCTTACTGGTGGGCAATATGTGTATACATGGGTGGAGCAATACTGATACATGTGGAATTCCTGATCCCTGTATTTGGCAGGGGGCCCATTTTTGGTGTTTAACCGCTTCTGTAGGAAGGATGTGTCCGACGTGTCCCTGGCGTGAAGCAAAATATGAAAGCTGTTCCCGAAGGTCCCCAGGGACATCCAGCACTGCAAACCGACAGGCTTAGGCTCCTGCCTCGGCCTGCCGGTATCCCGATTGCTGTCCCCAGCAGCGCTCCGATTGGCTCCCTTTTCCGGGGAGCCAATCGCAGCCTAATTACGCTGTTGAAGCGTCATCGGTTCCCGGGGGAAGCCCTCTGGAGCGCCTGAGTCATTCTCAGCTGTCCCAGAGGGGAGATCCAGGGCTGTGTGCGCTGATGCAGCGTGCACAGCCCTGATGAGCATAGAGGGTTAAAGGACTACAGTGCTGCCTGTCACAGTACAATGGGTTTTAAATCCCTTGTGCCATGATCAGCAGAGACAAGTGCTGCTGCACGCTGCAGCAGCTCTGCCTGACACGCTGGGGTCTTGTGGCCCCCACAAGCCCAGCGTCTTATGCATAAAAATAAGTAATTAACACAGGTCATTGCAAAAAATGGCATAGTAATTTGGGTCCAAATAGGCCTAGTATAGAACGAGTTAAAATGGCAAATAGGACATAATTTTATTTTTTCGGTCAATAACCCAAAGGAAATAAACGTGTGTCAGGTAAGGGCCTGTTCACACTTGTGTCCAGGTCCGTTAGGAGGCGACCCGCAATGGATCTGACCTCCTGATGACCCCGGGCGAGGCTGGCGTGATGCCAGCATTCCATTACCCATTATCATTGAAGCGAACAGACTGCTTCCGCTACTCGCAGTCATCCGCTCGCTTCAGTCTTGCCGTGATCCGCTCCGTTAGAACATGTTCTACTTTTCATTCTGCTTCAATGTAGCAGATCGCGGTAAGACTGAAGCGAGCGGATGACTGCGAGTAGCAAAAACCGCCCATTTGCTTCAATGCTAAAAGCTGACAGAATGCCGGCATCCCGCCAGCCTCGCCCGGGGTCATCAGGAGGTCAGATCCATTGTGGAACCGGGTGCAAGTGTGAACGGGCCCTAACCTGTGTAATCGCATTTATTTTATGTGAATAATAAATCCTATTAGGCTCCATGACACATGAGCGTGTTATTTTATGATGTAGCATACCTATTTTGTATGCAAACGCTCGAATTCGCATCCCATGCACCCCACTGTCCCCCCCCCCCCCCCCGACATGCACCCCGCTGTCCCCCTGACATACAACCTCGTCCCCCCCAGACATGCACCCCACTGTCCCCAACATACAACCCCCTGTACCCCCCCAACATGCACCCCGTCCCCCCCGACATGCACCCCGCTGTCCCCCCCGACATGCACCCCGCTGTCCCCCCTGACATGCACCCCGCTGTCCCCCCGACATACAACCCCGTCCCCCCCAGACATGCACCCCACTGTCCCCCCTCACATGCACCCCGCTGTCCCCCCGACATGCACCCCGCTGTCCCCCCGACATACAACCCCGTCCCCCCGACATGCACCCCGCTGTCCGTCCCCCCTGACATGCACCCCACTGTCCCCCCGACATACAACCCCGTCCCCCCCGACATGCACCCCGCTGTCCCCCGACATACAACCCCGTCCCCCCCAGACATGCACCCCGCTGTCCCCCCAGACATACAACCCCGTCCCCCCGACATGCACCCCGCTGTCCGTCCCCCCCGACATGCACCCCGCTGTCCCCCCGACATACAACCCCGTCCCCCCCAGACATGCACCCCACTGTCCCCCCCGACATGCACCCCGCTGTCCGTCCCACCTGACATGCACCCCGCTGTCCGTCCCCCCCGACATGCACCCCGCTGTCCCCCCTGACATGCACCCCGCTGTCCCCCTGACATGCACCCCGCTGTCCCCCCGACATGCACCCCGCTGTCCGTCCCCCCTGACATGCACCCCACTGTCCCCCCTGACATGCACCCCGCTGTCCCCCCGACATACAACCCCGTCCCCCCCGACATGCACCCCGCTGTCCCCCCGACATACAACCCCGTCCCCCCCAGACATGCACCCCACTGTCCCCCCCGACATACAACCCCGTCCCCCCGACATGCACCCCGCTGTCCGTCCCCCCCCGACATGCACCCCGCTGTCCCCCCGACATACAACCCCGTCCCCCCCAGACATGCACCCCACTGTCCCCCCCGACATACAACCCCGTCCCCCCTGACATGCACCCCGCTGTCCGTCCCCCCTGACATGCACCCCACTGTCCCCCCGACATACAACCCCGTCCCCCCCGACATGCACCCCGCTGTCCCCCCGACATACAACCCCGTCCCCCCCAGACATGCACCCCACTGTCCCCCCCGACATACAACCCCGTCCCCTTGACATGCACCCCGCTGTCCGTCCCCCCCGACATGCACCCCACTGTCCCCCCCGACATACAACCCCGTCCCCCCCAGACATGCACCCCACTGTCCCCCCCGACATACAACCCCGTCCCCCTGACATGCACCCCGCTGTCCGTCCCCCCTGACATGCACCCCGCTGTACCCCCAGACATAAACCCCTTACAATACACCATGTACCCGCGCGAGCACTAAATTAGAGGCGCGAGCACAGAAGCAGGACTGGACTGCAGTGACCCGCTCGTGAGACTGCCGCCCCTTGATGGGGAGAGGACATTTGATGACGTCATCACCATGTGACCAGTAGGCGGGGCTCAGGCGAGAAATGCTTAGGAGCCTGTGATGACGTCACTGTCATGTGATTAGTGCAGGAGAAGACAGAGCAGCAGGAGGAGCTTCTCTCCTGAGCCCGCCTTCTAATCACATGACAGTGACGTCATCACAGGTCCTCCAGCTATTCTCTCATGAGCCCCGCCTCCTGTTCACATGACAGTGACGTCACCACAGGTCCTCACGCTTTTGTCTCATGAGCCCCGCCTACTGGTCGCATGGTGGTGCAGTGTGGGGGAGGGGAGCTCCTCAGTGCTCGGGGTGCAGTGTGGGGGAGGCTCCTCAGTGCTCGGGGTGCAGTGTGGGGGAGGGAGGCTCCTCAGTGCTCGGGGTGCAGTGTGGGGGAGGGAGGCTCCTCAGTGCTCGGGGTGCAGTGTGGGGGAGGGGGGCTCCTCAGTGCTCGGGGTGCAGTGTGGGGAGGGGGGCTCCTCAGTGCTCGGGGTGCAGTGTGGGGGAGGGGGGCTCCTCAGTGCTCGGGGTGCATGTGGGGGAGGGGAGCTCCTCAGTGCTCGGGGTGCAGTGTGGGGGGGGGCTCCTCAGTGCTCGGGGTGCAGTGTGGGGGAGGGAGGCTCCTCAGTGCTCGGGGTGCAGTGTGGGGGAGGGGGGCTCCTCAGTGCTCGGGGTGCAGTGTGGGGGGGGGCTCCTCAGTGCTCGGGGTGCAGTGTGGGGGAGGCTCCTCAGTGCTTGGGGTGCAGTGTGGGGGAGGGGGGCTCCTCAGTGCTCGGGGTGCAGTGTGGGGGAGGGGGGCTCCTCAGTGCTCGGGGTGCAGTGTGGGGGAGGGGAGGCTCCTCAGTGCTCGGGTGTGCAGTGTGGGGGAGGGGGGTCTCCTCAGTGCTCGGGGTGCAGTGTGGGGGAGGGGGGTCTCCTCAGTGCTCGGGGTGCAGTGTGGGGGAGGGGGCTCCTCAGTACTCGGGGTGCAGTGTGGGGAGGAGGGCTCCTCAGTGCTCGGGGTGCAGTGTGGGGGAGGCTCCTCAGTGCTCGGGGTGCAGTGTGGGGGGGGAGGCTCCTCAGTGCTCGGGGTGCAGTGTGGGGGAGGGGAGGCTCCTCAGTGCTCGGGGTGCAGTGTGGGGGAGAGAGGCTCCTCAGTGCTCGGGGTGCAGTGTGGGGGAGGGGGGCTCCTCAGTACTCGGGGTGCAGTGTGGGGAGGAGGGCTCCTCAGTGCTCGGGGTGCAGTGTGGAGGAGGGGGGCTCCTCAGTGCTCGGGGTGCAGTGTGGGGGAGGGGGGCTCCTCAGTGCTCGGGGTGCAGTGTGGAGGAGGGGGGGCTCCTCAGTGCTCGGGGTGCAGTGTGGGGGAGGGGGGCTCCTCAGTGCTCGGGGTGCAGTGTGGGGGAGGGGAGGCTCCTCAGTGCTCGGGGTGCAGTGTGGGGGAGGGGAGGCTCCTCAGTGCTCGGGGTGCAGTGTGGGGGGGGGAGGCTCCTCAGTGCTCGGGGTGCAGTGTGGGGGGGGCTCCTCAGTGCTCGGGGTGCAGTGTGGGGGAGGGGAGCTCCTCAGTGCTCGGGGTGCAGTGTGGGGGAGGGGGGCTCCTCAGTGCTCGGGGTGCAGTGTGGAGGAGGGGGGGCTCCTCAGTGCTCGGGGTGCAGTGTGGGGGAGGGGGGCTCCTCAGTGCTCGGGGTGCAGTGTGGGGGAGGGGAGGCTCCTCAGTGCTCGGGGTGCAGTGTGGGGGAGGGGAGGCTCCTCAGTGCTCGGGGTGCAGTGTGGGGGGGGGAGGCTCCTCAGTGCTCGGGGTGCAGTGTGGGGGAGGCTCCTCAGTGCTCGGGGTGCATGTGGGTGGGGAGGGGGGGCTCCTCAGTGCTCGGGGTGCAGTGTGGGGGGGGGAGGCTCCTCAGTGCTCGGGGTGCAGTGTGGGGGGGGCTCCTCAGTGCTCGGGGTGCAGTGTGGGGGAGGGGAGCTCCTCAGTGCTCGGGGTGCAGTGTGGGGGAGGGGGGCTCCTCAGTGCTCGGGGTGCAGTGTGGGGGGGGCTCCTCAGTGCTCGGGGTGCAGTGTGGGGGGGGCTCCTCAGTGCTCGGGGTGCAGTGGGGGGGGGGGCTCCTCAGTGCTCGGGGTGCAGTGTGGGGGAGGGGGGCTCCTCAGTGCTCGGGGTGCAGTGTGGGGGAGGGGGAGGGCTCCTCAGTGCTCGGGGTGCAGTGTGGGGGGGGCTCCTCAGTGCTCGGGGTGCAGTGTGGGGGGGGGGGCTCCTCAGTGCTCGGGGTGCAGTGTGGGGGAGGGGGGCTCCTCAGTGCTCGGGGTGCAGTGTGGGGGAGGGGAGCTCCTCAGTGCTCGGGGTGCAGTGTGGGGGAGGGGGGCTCCTCAGTGCTCGGGGTGCAGTGTGGGGGGGCTCCTCAGTGCTCCGGGGTGCAGTGTGGGGGAGGGGGCTCCTCAGTGCTCGGGGTGCAGTGTGGGGGGGGGCTCCTCAGTGCTCGGGGTGCAGTGTGGGGAGGGGCTCCTCAGTGCTCGGGTGCAGTGTGGGGGAGGGGGCTCCTCAGTGCTCGGGGTGCAGTGTGGGAGGGGGGCTCCTCAGTGCTCGGGGTGCAGTGTGGGGGAGGGAGGCTCCTCAGTGCTCGGGGTGCAGTGTGGGGGGGGGCTCCTCAGTGCTCGGGGTGCAGTGTGGGGGGGCTCCTCAGTGCTCGGGGTGCAGTGTGGGGGGAGGCTCCTCAGTGCTCGGGGTGCAGTGGGGGGCTCCCAGTGCCGGGGCAGTGTGGGGGAGGGGGCTCCTCAGTGCTCGGGGTGCAGTGTGGGGAGGGGGCTCCTCAGTGCTCGGGGTGCAGTGTGGGGGAGGGGGGGCTCCTCAGTGCTCGGGGTGCAGTGTGGGGGAGGGGGCTCCTCAGTGCTCGGGGTGCAGTGTGGGGGAGGCTCCTCAGTGCTCGGGCAGTGTGGGGGAGGCTCCTCAGTGCTCGGGTGCAGTGTGGGGGAGGGAGCTCCTCAGTGCTCGGGGTGCAGTGTTGGGGCGGGCTCCTCAGTGCTCGGGGTGCAGTGTGGGGGGGGGGGCTCCTCAGTGCTCGGGTGCAGTGTGGGGGGGGGCTCCTCAGTGCTCGGGGTGCAGTGTGGGGGAGGGGGGCTCCTCAGTGCTCGGGGTGCAGTGTGGGGGGCTCCTCAGTGCTCGGGGTGCAGTGTGGGGAGGCTCCTCAGTGCTCGTGGTGCAGTGTGGGGGGGAGGCTCCTCAGTGCTCGGGTGCAGTGTGGGGTGCTCCTCAGTGCTCGGTGGTGCAGTGTTGGCCGGGCTCCTCAGTGCTCGGGGTGCAGTGTGGGGGGGGGCTCCTCATGCTCGGGTGCAGTGTGGGGGGGGGCTCCTCAGTGCTCGGGGTGCAGTGTGGGGAGGCGGCGGTTTATATTCTCTGTTTTGACTGATTTTCTGTGACGTCTCTAGAAAAGGCTAAAAAATGATAGAGAAATTAGGAAAACCGACGTAACAGAGAGGAGACTCCACACAATGACCCCAATATCATCATCAGCCCCATCCTCCTCCTCCTCTCCATCCTCATTATCCTCCTCTCCATCCTCATCATCATCATCCTCCTTTCTATCATCCTCCTCCTCTCCCATCCTCATCCTCCTCCTCCTCCCTATCATCCTCCTCATCATCCTCCTTCCTCTCCATCCTCATCATCATCCTCCTCCCCATCCTCCTCATCATCCTCTCCCATCCTCCTTATCATCCTCCTCTCCATCCTCATCATCATCCTCCTCTCCATCCTCATCATTACTCCTCCTCCCTATCATCCTCATCATCATCCTCATCATCATCCTCCTCCCCATCCTCATCATCATCCTCCTCCCCATCCTCATCATCATCCTCCTCCCTCATCCTCCTACCATCATCATCATCCTCCCCCCCCATCCCCTCATCATCCTCCTCATCATCTCCATCCTCCACATCCTCCTCCTCATCATCCTCCTCTCCATCCTCATCCCTCCAATCCCATCCTCCTCATCATCATCCTCCTCCTCTCCATCCTCATCATCCCCCTCCCCATCATCATCCTCCTCCTCCCCATCCTCCTCATCATCCTCCTCCTCTCCATCCTCATCATCCTCCTCATCATCCTCCTTCCCATCCTCATCATCCTCCTCCTCCCCATCCTCATCATCATCCTCCTCCCCATCCTCATCATCCTATCCATCCTCCTCCTCCCATCCTCATCATCCTCTCCTCCTCTCCATCCTCATCATCCTCCTCCTCCTCTCCATCCTCATCCTCCTCCCCTCCTCCTCCATCCTCATCATCCTCCTCCTCCTCATCCATCTCCTCCTCTCATCCCATCATCCTCCTCCTCATCCATCCTCAATCATCCTCCCCTCCTCTCCATCCTCATCTCCTCCTCCTCTCCATCCTCATCACCCTCCTCTCCATCCTCATCATCCTCCTCCTCCTCTCCATCCCCTCATCCTATCCTCCTCCTCTCCATCCTCATCCTCCTCACCTCCATCCTCTCCATCCTCATCTCCTCCTCCTCTCCATCTCTCATCCTCCTCCATCCTCCACCTCCTCCTCATCCTCATCCTCCTCCTCTCCATCCTCATCCTCCTCCTCCTCTCCATCCTCATCATCCTCCTCCTCCCATCCTCATCATCATCCTCCTCCCATCCTCATCATCCTCCTCCTCTCCATCCTCATCCTCCTCCTCATCCTCCTCCTCCATCATCCATCCTCTCCATCCTCATCATCCTCCCTCCTCTATCATCCTCCTCCCCATCCTCATCATTCTCCTCCTCTCCATCCTCATCATCCTCATCATCCTCCTCCTCTCCATCCTCATCATCCTCCTCCTCTCCATCCTCATCATCCTCCCTCCTCTCCATCCTCATCATCCTCCTCCTCTCCATCCTCATCATCCTCCTCCTCTCCATCCTCATCATCCTCCTCCTCTCCATCCTCATCATCCTCCTCCTTCCATCCTCATCATCATCCTCCTCCTCTCCATCCTCATCATCCTCCTCCTCCTCTCCATCCTCATCATCCTCCTCCTCCTCTCCATCCTCATCCTCCTCCTCCTCCTCTCCATCCTCATCCTCCTCCTCCTCCTCCCATCCTCATCATCCTCCTCCTCTCCATCCTCATCATCCTCCACCTCCTCTCCATCCTCATCCTCCTCCTCTCCATCCTCATCCTCCTCCTCCTCTCTCCATCCTCATCCTCCTCCTCCTCTCCATCTCATCATCATCCTCCTCCCCATCATCATCATCCTCCTCCTCCCATCATCATCTCTCATCATCCATCCTCCTCCTCCACCCATCATCCCATCATCTCCTCCTCCCCATCACTCCATCATCCTCCTCCTCCTCCCATCATCATCATCCTCCTCCTCCCCATCATCATCATCCTCCTCCTCCCCATCATCACCCATCCTCCTCTCCTCCCCATCACATCATCATCCTCCTCCTCCCCATCATCATCATCATCCTCCTCCTCCCCATCATCATCCTCCTCCTCCACCCCTTCATCACTCCCAATCCTCCTCCCTATCATCCTCTCTCCCATTCCCCATCATCATCCTCCTCATCCTCCTCCCCATCATCATCCTCGTTCTACCGTCCTCCTCTTTCCACCCTCCTCACTCCTCATCATCATCCTACTCCTCCTCCCATCCTCTTTCTATCACCTCCTCCCATCATAATCATCATCCTCCTCCCCATCATCCGCAGATTCCGCCTACTCCTCCCATCATTATCCTCCTCCCTCCCATCATTACCCACCCCATCCTCATCACTCCCGATCCTCCTTCTCCTCATCCTCCACCTCCTCCTCCCCCTCCATCCTCCTCCCGATTCTCTCTCTCCTTCCTCCTCCTCCTCCTCCCCATCATCCTTCTCCCCATCTGCTCCTTCCATCCTCCTCCCCATCCTCTTGACCATCATCCTCCCCATCATCTCCCTCCTGCACCCCATCCTTCTCTTCTCCTGCCATCCTCCTACTCCCCTCATCATCCTCCTCCTCTCAATCAATATCCTCCTCCCCAGTCTCTTCCTCCCCATCATCCTCCTCCTTATCATCATCCTCCTCCCCATCCTCATCATCCTCCACCTTCTCATCCTCCTCCTCCTCCCGCTTCCCATTATCCTCTTCCTCCCCATCCTCATCATCCTCCTCTTCCTCCCCATCATCATCCTCCCCATCCTCCTCCTCCTCTCATCCATCCTCTCCTCCTCCCCATCCTCCTCCTTTTCTCTCATCATCCTCTTCCTCTCCTCCTCCCCATCATCCTCGTCCTCCTCCCCATCATCCTCCTCCTCCTCCCCATCATCCTCCTCCTCCTCAACATCCTCCTCCTCCTCCTCCTCAACATCATCCTCCCCATCCTCCTCCTCCACCCCTTGCTCATCACTCCCCACACTCCTCCCCATCCTCCTCCTTCTATCATCATCCTCCTCTCCCCTCATCCTCCTCTCCCCCATCATCCTCCTCTCCCTCATCATCCTCCTCTCCCTCATCATCCTCCTCTCCTCATCATCCTCCTCTCCCTCACCTTCCCCTCTCCCTCATCCCTCATCCCCTCCTCCTCCCTCATCCCCTTCCTCCTCTCCCTCATCCCCTTCCTCCTCTCCCTCATCCCCTTCCTCCTCTCCCTCATCCCCTTCCTCCTCTCCCTCATCCCCTTCCTCCTCTCCCTCATCCCCTTCCTCCTCTCCCTCATCCCCTTCCTCCTCTCCCTCATCCCTTCCTCCTCCCCCTCATCCCCTTCCTCCTCCCCATCATCATCCTTCACATCATCATTATTTGCCTCCCCATCATCATCCTCCTTCTCCATATCACCTTCCTCCCCCCCATTTCCCACCCCCCATCATTCTCCTCCTTCCCATCTTGCCTTCCTATTCTTCTCCTCCTCATCCCTATCCTCATCATCCTCCTCCTCCCCTTTATCATCCTCTCCATGATCCTACTCCTCCTCCCCATAATCCTGCTCATTTTCCTCCTCCTCATCCCCCTCCATCCTCCTTTCCATCCTCATGCTCCTCCTCCTCCCCATCCCATGATTATCTACTCCTCTAAATGAAATAGAAAGCGAAATCCTGTTTCCCTCTCTGCTCAGTATTTGTGGTGACGGAGACCCTGCTCCTCTGCTCAGTGACTGATGTTCTGTATCTCACGTTCTATTCTCCTCTATGATTCCCATCTTCTCCTTTATCACACAGACGCCGCAGGACGAGATCCCTCCACTGATCCAGATCCCATCCCTCCTTCTTCTGAATGACCCCGAGGATGGACGAGGACGGGAATGAGATCAGCAGAAGATTATTCCACCTCACCCTGGAGATCATCTCCCTGCTGAGCGGAGAGGTAACTCCTCCACATCTCTATCAGCTTTATTGTATCATTGTAGTTACTGGGGGATTTCATGATGCCGCATCTCTCCATACACAGGATTACACCATAGTGAGGAAGACACCGGGGGACTGTGTGACTCCCATCATCCATCTCCAGGAGTCAGGAGGGCGGAGCCTCATCACAGCCCCTCCCCCGCACTCCCCGATACATGAGAGGAACAAGAAGAAGATCCTAGAGCTCAGCAACAAGATGATTGAGCTGCTGAGCGGAGAGGTGACTGCTGGGACATTATACAGGACAGCACTGGAGGATTCTGGGTGATGACTGGAGAGGTGACTGCTGGGATATTATACAGGACAGCACTGGAGGATTCTGGGTGATGAGCGGAGAGGTGACTGCTGGGACATTATACAGGACAGCACTGGAGGATTCTGGGTGATGAGCAGAGAGGTGACTGCTGGGACATTATACAGGACAGTACTGGAGGATTCTGGGTGATGAGCGGAGAGGTGACTGCTGGGACATTATACAGGACAGCACTGGAGGATTCTGGGTGATGAGCGGAGAGGTGACTGCTGGGACATTATACAGGACAGCACTGGAGGATTGTGGGTGATGAGCAGAGAGGTGACTGCTGGGACATTATACAGGACAGCACTGGAGGATTCTGGGTGATGAGCGGAGAGGTGACTGCTGGGACATTATACAGGACAGCACTGGAGGATTCTGGGTGATGTTGGTATCATTGTGTGTCAGGTTCCTATAAGGTGTCAGGACGTCGCTGTCTTTCTCTCCATGGAGGAGTGGGAGTATAGAAGGACACAAGGACCGGTACGAGGAGGTGATGATGGAGGAGCAGCGGCCGGTGACATCACAAGGTGAGACGCGATGCTCCTTGTTGGCTCCGGTGGATGTGATGAAGTCTCTTATGCGTCGTCCTATAATACAATCATTGATACAAGAATTTATTTTGCTTTTTATTTATAGAATTTCTTTTTCTTAATGTTTAGAAAAGAGAAATCTATAATCTCCTCCCTCCATCGCTGGTTTTCACTTTCTCGTCATTTTCCCTCGTTCTTCTCTTCTGATCTGAGTCATGATTTCTCCGCTGTCGTCTCGTCTTCATCAGTCTTCAATCTTCGTCCTCGTTTTTCTTCTTTCAGTCTTTTTCTCTTTCCTTAGATCTGCGCTGCACATTTTCTGTGCAGATGTCCCAGCGCTTCTGTCCGTTCTCTCTCTCTCTCCTGTCCGTTCTCTCTCTCCTGTCCGTTCTCTCTCTTCTGTCCGTTCTCTCTCTTCTGTCCGTTCTCTCTCTCCTGTCCGTTCTCTCTCTCTCTCCTGTCCGTTCTCTCTCTCTCTCTCCTCGTCCGTTCTCTCTCCTGTCCGTTCTCTCTCCTGTCCGTTCTCTCTCCTGTCCGTTTCTCTCTCCTGTCCGTTCTCTCTCTCTCTCCTGTCCGTTCTCTCTCTCTCTCCTGTCCGTTCTCTCTCTCTCTCCTGTCCGTTCTCTCTCTCTCTCCTGTCCGTTCTCTCTCTCTCTCCTGTCCGTTCTCTCTCTCTCTCCTGTCCGTTCTCTCTCTCTCCTGTCCGTTCTCTCTCTCTCCTGTCCGTTCTCTCTCTCTCTCCTGTCCGTTCTCTCTCTCTCTCCTGTCCGTTCTCTCTCTCTCTCCTGTCCGTTCTCTCTCTCTCTCCTGTCCGTTCTCTCTCTCTCTCTCTGTCCGTTCTCTCTTCTCTCCTGTCCGTTCTCTCTCTCTCTCCTGTCCGTTCTCTCTCTCTTCCTGTCCGTTCTCTCTCTCTCCTGTCCGTTCTCTCTCTCTCCTGTCCGTTCTCTCTCTCTCTCCTGTCCGTTCTCTCTCTCGTCTCTCTCTCTGTCCGTTCTCTCTCTCTCCTGTCCGTTCTCTCTCTCTCTCCTGTCCGTTCTCTCTCTCTCCTGTCCGTTCTCTCTCTCTCCTGTCGTTCTCTCTCTCTCCTGTCCGTTCTCTCTCTCTCCTGTCCGTTCTCTCTCTCTCCTGTCCGTTCTCTCTCTCTCCTGTCCGTTCTCTCTCTCTCCTGTCCGTTCTCTCTCTCTCCTGTCCCGTTCTCCTCTCTCTCCTGTCCGTTCTCTCTCTCTCTCCTGTCCGTTCTCTCTCTCTCTCCTGTCCGTTCTCTCTCTCTCCTGTCCGTTCTCTCTCTCTCTCCTGCCCGTTCTCTCTCTCTCCTGCCCGTTCTCTCTCTCTCTCCTGCCCGTTCTCTCTCTCTCCTGCCCGTTCTCTCTCTCTCTCCTGCCGTTCTCTCTCTCTCTCCTGCCCGTTCTCTCTCTCCTGCCGTCTCCCTTGCCGTCTCCTCCTGCCTTTTCTCTCTCCCTGCCGTCTCCTCTCTCCTGCCCGTTCTCTCTTCTCTCGTCTCTCCTCTCGCCCGTTTCTCTCTCTCCTCTCTCTCCTGCCCGTTCTCTCCCCCTCTCTCTCCTGCCCTTCTCTCTCTCTCTCTCTCCTGCCCGTTCTCTCTCTCTCTCTCCTGTCCCGTTCTCTCTCTCTCTCTCCTGCCCGTTCTCTCTCTCTCTCTCCTGCCGTTCTCTCTCTCTCTCTCCTCTCCGTTCTCTCTCTCTCTCTCCTGCCCGTTCTCTCTCTCTCTCTCTCTCTCTCCGTTCTCTCTCTCTCTCTCCTCCTCCCGTTCTCTCTCTCTCTCTCCTCTCCGTTCTCTCTCTCTCTCCTCCGTTCTCTCTCTCTCTCTCCTCTCGTTTCTCTCTCTCTCTCTCCCGTTCTCTCTCTCCTCTCCGTTCTCTCTCTCTCTCTCCTCTCTCGTTCTCTCTCTCTCTCTCCTCTCCGTTCTCTCTCTCTCTCTCCTCTCCGTTCTCTCTCTCTCTCTCCTCTCCGTTCTCTCTCTCTCTCTCCTCTCCGTTCTCTCTCTCCTCTCTCCTCTCTCTCTCTCTTCCTCTCGTTCTCTCTCTCTCTCTCCTCTCCGTTCTCTCTCTCTCTCTCCTCTCCGTTCTCTCTCTCTCTCTCCTCTCCGTTCTCTCTCCTCTCCGTTCTCTCTCTCTCTCTCTCTCCTCTCCGTTCTCTCTCTCTCTCTCCTCTCCGTTCTCTCTCTCTCTCTCCTCTCCGTTCTCTCTCTCTCTCTCCTCTCCGTTCTCTCTCTCTCTCTCCTCTCCGTTCTCTCTCTCCTCTCCGTTCTCTCTCTCCTCTCCGTTCTCTCTCTCCTCTCCGTTCTCTCTCTCCTTTCCGTTCTCTTCTGTCTTTCGCTCCCTTATTCTGTTGTGGATTATTACACAGGCAGATCCGGGGTGATTTATAGCTGATTTTCCCCCTGATCCGCTGTCGCTCGTCCGTCCCTCAGAATCGGTGCAGGCTCCATGTTGTATTTGGATGTTCGGCTTCTTCTTGGCTGACACTTGTGTGATCTTCCTTTTCATTCTCCTTCTTCCATAAAGTCCTGTATAAATGTCCACCCCGGAGCCTCCCTCAGACCATGTAACACGAGCCGCTGCCCTGACATAGAGATGGGGCAGATCGGCCATCAGTGTGACATGGAGGTTTCCAGCAGTTCCCCGGCCCCCAGTGTTCATCACTCGCTCTGCAGGAGGAGAAGCACAGAACTTTCCATACTGGAGGAGAAGGTCGGGTCACCGCGCCTCCTCTCTATAGAGGATAATGATTCTCCTCCAGGAGAGCGTCACTTCTGAGTACGGAGAGTTATAGGCCGTGCAATGCCCCCTGGGAAATAACATATGCAAATACCCTCTTCCCAGATGGAGAGTATGGGGTCTCTAGCGCCACCTATAGGAAGCAGCAATCCTAGGAGTCATTATCAACAATTCAATCCCATCCAGGTGAAACAAAAAAACAAAAAGAATGAAAATGCAAGACCACATATATTTATTTTATGTCTTGTCGTATGGGATAAATCCTGATGTGATGATGCCAAATATGTTTTATTCTTCATTTATTGAATTCCTTTCCTCTCATTTTTGGAGACAAACCAATAATAATGGGCTCTTGTACCTTGTTGTCCGTCCTTGTTCCAGTTTGATAGTCACCGCTGTGTACCGGGTGACCCCACAACTCCGTCCTTCCAGCCGCTGTCACTCCATCCATTAGACCCCACAACTCCATCCTTCCGGCCGCTGTCACTCCATCCATTAGACCCCACAACTCTGTCCTTCCGGCCGCTATCACTCCATCCGTTAGACCCCACAACTACTTCCTTCCGGCCGCTGTCACTCCATCCATTAGACCCCACAGCTCCTTCCTTCCGGCTGCTGTCACTCCATCCATTAGACCCCACAGCTCCGTCCTTCCGGCCGCTGTCACTCCATCCGTTAGACCGCACAACTCCTTCCTTCTGGCCGCTGTCACTCCATCCATTAGACCCCACAGCTCCGTCCTTCCGGCCACTGTCTCTCTATCCGTTAGCTGCACATCTGCCGTCTTTTTATCCTCCAGAGACAAACTCAGAACTTTCTGTGCACTTATCGCCTGTTTTCGTATTTTTATATCGAGGCGGATGATGAGATTAATTTCTATGTAAAGAAGAATAAAAACGCAATAACTCGACTTGTAATAGGAGGACGGCAGGTTCTATCCCAGAGGATCCTGTCCTGGAGGGAGGCCGCGTCCTCATGGTGACATCGTCAGCTCTCAGAATACAATTACTGGTGAATAGTGATCGTCCTCCCCCCAATCTCCATAAGAAAGCGATGGATAGAAACGTGCAGCTTTCTCCAGGTCCTCGGTGGTCCCATCCCTGGTGGAGACGATACTTGGAGAAGTTGTGTTTGTTCCTCCTTCATCTGATGGACGAGGTCTTCTCTCTCCTCTCCTCAGGGTCCTCATCCTCCGAGTGCAGAGCAGAGAGCGTTAGGCTTTGTCCTCGCTGATTATTACTTCATACATGAGGTCCACAATGTGCTGGGACCTCGGTGCCGGTGGTGAGGAGCACAACTATGGACTTTACTCCCTGATACATAAACAGTTCTGGTTTTCAGAGAAGTGTCTCCTATATAGACAGATCCACGGCCGGTCGTGTATTCAGTCTCTGTGTCTCCACAGATGGATCCAGGAGGAGAAATCCCCCAGAGAGATGTCCCCGTCCTCTGTATCCCCCAGAGAGATGTCCCCGTCCTCTGTATCCCCCAGAGAGATGTCCCCGTCCTCTGTATCCCCCAGAGAGATGTCCCCGTCCTCTGTATGACCAGGACTGTCCAGAGGAGGATCACAATGTCCTGGAGAGTCACCAGGTAGATGGCGCTGAGCCCTGTATCTATATGGAGGGTTGGGGGCTTTCCTGCTCCTGCCGTCATAGAGGTCATAGATTTTGGGGTCTCTTATATTGCACTGATTGTTACATCTGATCTATCAGGGGGAAGATCCGACTAATATTAAAGTGGAGGATGAGACAGAAGAAGTGATGACGAGGGGGGATCAGCCGTGTGTGAGTGACGGGAAGGAGGAGATCCCAGGAGATGTCACCACAGGTATGGAATGATGGCGGGCGGGTGATGATGGCGGGCGATTGATTATGACGGGCGGGTGATGATGATGGCGGGCGGGTGATGATGATGGCGGGCGGGTGATGATGGCTGGCAGGCGGGTGATGATGGCTGGCGGGCGGGTGATGACGACTGGCATGGGACGATAGCAATTGATGATGACCAATGTGTGATATCACATGACCTGGAGGGTTATCATTAGGGGGTGATATGTGCAAAATAGGACAGAATTTAAAAATAAGTTACATTATCCCAAACAATGATGCCTCCATTATTATAAGAGACATTGTGATGTTGGGACGCCCCTTTAGAAGAATCTTCACTCTCGGTCTTTACAGACAAACAAAATGTCGTCTAGAAATCGTCCATCCGAGTCTCTAATGTGAATAAATACAGAGAATCCCACAGAAGGCTCCTAGTGATGTGCAGAAAATGTTTTCAATTTTTTTCCCAATAAATAGGAATAAATTATTTTTTGATAAATATTGTTCGGCCAATGAAAAAGAACTGCTTCACTGATGCTCGATTGTTCCTTCTACATTTATGAATAATATAACTGTGTGTTCCCATTCTCCAGGCAGAAGAGTGTGTCCCCGCACTGTCACTCTCAGCACTGATTGGACAATATAGGGAAACACCCCTTTGACAGAGGGAATGGCAACGCCCAGTTGTCAGTGTTCTCTTACATTTATAGGTGAAATAGCTGAGGAGCTTCACAGATTAGAGAAAAATAAGATTGACTCCTAAAATATGAGGATGAAAAACATACAGAGGACAGCAGTGTTAGTAGCCTCTCCTTACCTCAGCACCCCTGGTATCTCCAGAATTAGATCATTTAGATATGGTAGACAACAGTGTGAGCAGCCTCGTCCTACATCAGCACCCCTGATATTTCCAGTATTATATCAGATAGACAGGCAGGACTGCAGTGTCAGCAGCCTCTTCTTACCTCTTAACCCCTTATATCTCCAATATAAAATAAGATACTTAGGGGACAGAAGTGTGAGCAGCTTCTTCTTGTCTCTTCACTTCTGTTATCTCCAGTATCAGATTAGCATATTCACATCCTACACATGAAAGGAGGTAGATGAGTTTATTACTGCACATGGTCACATGCACCTTCCAGTTATCTTATAGGACAGATTTGTGTCCTTATAACATCACAGTCATCTTGTTACTATAGAAATTACCGTCCTGGAGAAAGAAAATGTGATTTGTGAATACTGAATCCTCAGTATCTATATTATTCTGTATATATACACTGCACAGTACCACTTCTCCTGTCCTGTATACTAGGTGTAATCCTCAGTATCTGTATTATTCTGTATATATACACTTAATACACTTCATCAAATATGCTGTATTAGTTACCCTAAAAATGGGGAGCAAACCACTATGAAGAAGATCGCGCCGTCAGGCATATTGGTTACAAGGAGGGAAAACGCGACAAAACGGTCTGATGCAAATTCAATTTATTAAAGGTTAAAACCAGTGACAAGAGGTGGGAACCAGAAGGACACAAGTCCACAACCCACAGTTGGAGGGTACCCACAAGTTAGGACCACATGAAAAAAGAAAGAGCAATGACAATAATAATGTAAAGTGCTGGTGCAATGCAAGGGTTAATTAATTTATCAACTTGATCTAGAGCATATAGTGCTAGTTGGACAGCAATCAGACCAGAGGACTATAGTACTTTAGGCGTATATACTGGCCCGATTCATATTAATTTAGGAGCTGCATCAATACAGCACAACTTTGCACAAATGGCACACAATTGAATCAGCCAGAAGTAAAGAAGCTATTAAATATCCAACTCAGCAGAAAATTGCTGTTTGGAGCCCTCAGTCAAAGCTGCTGACCTGCCAGGAAGGCTATAGTTAGTATATAGCAGTCCTGTCCCTACTTAGGGAGCAGTGAATGTAATCAAGAGCAGAGAACCAACACTAATTCTTTCAATATAGTGCTTACCTAATGGTACATGTGTCCGGGGTGCGGGTGCCGACCCCGACTTGTGTCCTTCTGGTTCCCACCTCTTGTCACTGGTTTTAACCTTTAATAAATTGAATTTGCATCAGACCGTTTTGTCGCGTTTTCCCTCCTTGTAACCTGTATATATACACTGTACAGTACCACTTCTCCTGTCCTGTATACAGGGTGTAATCCTCAGTATCTGTATTATTCTGTATATATACACTGCACAGTACCACTTCTCCTGTCCTGTATACTGGGTGTAATCCTCAGTATCTGTATTATTCTGTATATATACACTGCACAGTACCACTTCTCCTGTCCTGTATACTGGGTGTAATCCTCAGTATCTGTATTATTCTGTAAATATACACTGCACAGTACCACTTCTCCTGACCTGTATACTGGGTGTAATCCTCAGTATCTGTATTATTCTGTATATATACACTGCACAGTACCACTTCTCCTGTCCTGTATACTGGGTGTAATCCTCAGTATCTGTATTATTCTGTATATATACACTGCACAGTACCACTTCTCCTGTCCTGTATACTGGGTGCAGTCCTCAGTGTCTGTATTATTCTGTATATATACACTGCACAGTACCACTTCTCCTGTCCTGTATACTGGGTGTAATCCTCAGTATCTGTATTATTCTGTATATATACACTGCACAGTACCACTTCTCCTGTCCTGTATACTGGGTGTAATCCTCAGTATCTGTATTATTCTGTATATATACACTGCACAGTACCACTTCTCCTGTCCTGTATACTGGGTGTAATCCTCAGTATCTGTATTATTCTGTATATATACACTGCACAGTACCACTTCTCCTGTCCTGTATACTGGGTGTAATCCTCAGTATCTGTATTATTCTGTATATATGCACTGCACAGTACCACTTTTCCTGTCCTGTATACTGGGTGTAATCCTCAGTATCTGTATTATTCTGTATATATACACTGCACAGTACCACTTCTCCTGTCCTGTATACTGGGTGTAATCCTCAGTATCTGTATTATTCTGTATATATACACTGCACAGTACCACTTCTCCTGTCCTGTATACTGGGTGTAATCCTCAGTATCTGTATTATTCTGTATATATACACTGCACAGTACCACTTCTCCTGTCCTGTATACTGGGTGTAATCCTCAGTATCTGTATTATTCTGTATATATACACTGCACAGTACCACTTCTCCTGTCCTGTATACTGGGTGTAATCCTCAGTATCTGTATTATTCTGTATATATACACTGCACAGTACCACTTCTCCTGTCCTGTATACTGGGTGTAATCCTCAGTATCTGTATTATTCTGTATATATACACTGCACAGTACCACTTCTCCTGTCCTGTATACTGGGTGTAATCCTCAGTATCTGTATTATTCTGTATATATACACTGCACAGTACCACTTCTCCTGTCCTGTATACTGGGTGTAATCCTCAGTATCTGTATTATTCTGTATATATACACTGCACAGTACCACTTCTCCTGTCCTGTATACTGGGTGTAATCCTCAGTATCTGTATTATTCTGTATATATACACTGCACAGTACCACTTCTCCTGTCCTGTATACTGGGTGTAATCCTCAGTATCTGTATTATTCTGTATATATACACTGCACAGTACCACTTCTCCTGTCCTGTATACTGGGTGTAATCCTCAGTATCTGTATTATTCTGTATATATACACTGCACAGTACCACTTCTCCTGTCCTGTATACTGGGTGTAATCCTCAGTATCTGTATTATTCTGTATATATACACTGCACAGTACCACTTCTCCTGTCCTGTATACTGGGTGTAATCCTCAGTATCTGTATTATTCTGTATATATACACTGCACAGTACCACTTCTCCTGTCCTGTATACTGGGTGTAATCCTCAGTATCTGTATTATTCTGTATATATACACTGCACAGTACCACTTCTCCTGTCCTGTATACTGGGTGTAATCCTCAGTATCTGTATTATTCTGTATATATACACTGCACAGTACCACTTCTCCTGTCCTGTATACTGGGTGTAATCCTCAGTATCTGTATTATTCTGTATATATACACTGCACAGTACCACTTCTCCTGTCCTGTATACTGGGTGTAATCCTCAGTATCTGTATTATTCTGTATATATACACTGCACAGTACCACTTCTCCTGTCCTGTATACTGGGTGTAATCCTCAGTATCTGTATTATTCTGTATATATACACTGCACAGTACCACTTCTCCTGTCCTGTATACTGGGTGTAATCCTCAGTATCTGTATTATTCTGTATATATACACTGCACAGTACCACTTCTCCTGTCCTGTTGTCAGAGACGTGGTATTGGATTTTGATTTTCAACATTTATCTGCTGTTTAAATGAATTATCCCCAATATGGAAATCATCACTTCTCTTCTGTATACGTGACGACTTTCCCTTATCTGTGGATCTGACCGCTGGGACCCCACAATCCATTCACATGTGGCTCTTCAAATAACTCCTTTAAGAAAGTGATGAGTCCATGACAACGTAAGAGCAAATTTCACTGATCGGGGCTGATGGGTGATATAGTATGTGGGCTGCTGGGGCTTGTTTTCCAGGGCTGTTTTTTGGTCCCAGTCTGGCCTTGTGTTGGTATAATATAGCCCCATGATAACAGGGGGCGTGGTCTGCTCCATGCTGTTGGTATAATCCAGCCCCATGATAACAGGAGACGTGGTTTGCTCCATGCTGTTGGTATAAACCATCCCCCTGATAACAAGGGGTGTGGTCTGCTCCATGCTGTTGGTATAAACCATCCCCCTGATAACAAGGGGTGTGGTTTGCTCCATGCTGTTGGTATAAACCATCCCCCTGATAACAAGGGGTGTGGTCTGCTCCATGCTGTTGGTATAAACCATCCCCCTGATAACAAGGGGTGTGGTCTGCTCCATGCTGTTGGTATAAACCATCCCCCTGATAACAGGGAGGGTGATCTGCTCCATGCTGTTGGTATAATCCAGCCCCATGGTAACAGGGGGCGTTATCTGCTCCATGCTGTTGGTATAATCCAGCACCCTGATAACAGGAGGAGTGGTCTGCTCCATACTGTTGGTATAATCCAGTCCCATGATAGCAGGGGGCGTGGTCTGCTCCATGCTGTTGGTATAATCCAGTCCCATGATAGCAGGGGGCGTGGTCTGCTCCATGCTGTTGGTATAATCCAGTCCCATGATAGCAGGGGCGTGGTCTGCTCCATGCTGTTGGTATAATCCAGTCCCATGATAGCAGGGGACGTTATCTGCTCCATGCTGTTGGTATAATTCAGCCCCATGATAACAGGGGATATGGTCTGCTCCATGTTGGTATAATCCAGTCCCATGATAGCAAGGGGCGGGGTCTGCTCCATTCTGTTGGTATAATTCAGTCCCATGATGGCAAGGGGCATGGTCAGCTCCATTAGGTTGGGTTAAGCCAGGACCCTGATAACAGGGAGCGTGGTATGCTCCATGCTGTTGGTATAATCCAGTCCCATGATGGCAAGGGGCGTGGTCTGTTTCATGCTGTTGGTATACGCCAGCACCCTGATAACAGGGGGCATGGCCACACACTGCACACAGCCACTGCAGCTATTATCAGGGGGCTCCTCATGATGGATATGCTATAAGAGGAGCGAAACGTGCGTTAGGAGTCCGGTCACAGAAGGATCCCTTCCCCCATTCGCCAGCACCTGCACTTTATGGCATTTCATGGACTAAACTTATGTTCATGTTCTGATTGGTAAATTGAGCACACCCAGGTGATACCCTGCTGGGCAGGTATACAATTGGCTACTATTGCAATCCATAGACAAAGCCTTTTATGAGATCCTATACAGGGACTTCATGTGCAATATGGAATAAAAAAGGTTGATCATTGGTCTGTAATCTTAGGGTTGAAATAGATTTACCTATGTATATAATTCATCCTGGAAATGTTATTTATAATGTGAACATATCAAGAACTTGTATACCATTGTAAAACTGTGAATGCCTTGTGCTACATGTGCTGCACTGATTGTATCACCTGTTTCCAACACAGTTGTGTTTAATTCTGTCTCCTCTTACTAATAATAAAATAAGTTTATTATATGTAATTGAAAACAGTTATGGCTCCACTTTGTTCTCTGCATTTGATTATTGTTTGTGTTTGAGCCATTGAGCAAAACTGGGCATAGCCTAGTAGCTCTTTAACACATGCCATATGGAATTTTTGTATTTTATTATCAGGGGCTGTTTTATACCAACAGCATGGAGCAGACCATGCCCTGTGTTATCAGGAGGCTATATTATACCAACAGCATGGAGCAGACCATGCCCTGTGTTATCAGGAGGCTAGATTATACCAACAGCATGGAGCAGGCCATGCCCTGTGTTATCAGGGTACTGGCGTATACCAACAGCATGGAGCAGACCATGCCCTGTGTTATCAGGAGGCTAGATTATACCAACAGCATGGAGCAGACCATGCCCTGTGTTATCAGGGTGCTGGCGTATACCAACAGCATGGAGCAGACCATGCCCTGTGTTATCAGGAGGCTAGATTATACCAACAGCATGGAGCAGACCATGCCCTGTGTTATCAGGGTGCTGGCGTATACCAACAGCATGGAGCAGACCATGCCCTGTGTTATCAGGAGGCTAGATTATACCAACAGCATGGAGCAGACCATGCCCTGTGTTATCAGGAGGCTGGATTATACCAACTGCATGGAGCAGACCATGCCCTGTGTTATCAGGGTGCTGGCGTATACCAACAGCATGGAGCAGACCATGCCCTGTGTTATCAGGGGCTGGATTATACCAACAGCATGGAGCAGACCATGCCCTGTGTTATCAGGGTGCTGGCGTATACCAAGCATGGAGCAGACCATGCCCTGTGTTATCAGGAGGCTAGATTATACCAACAGCATGGAGCAGACCATGCCCTGTGTTATCAGGAGGCTGGATTATACCAACTGCATGGAGCAGACCATGCCCTGTGTTATCAGGAGGCTGGATTATACCAACTGCATGGAGCAGACCATGCCCTGTGTTATCAGGGGCTGGCTTATACCAACAGCATGGAGCAGACCATGCCCTGTGTTATCAGGAGGCTGGCTTATACCAACAGCATGGAGCAGTCCACACCCTCTGATATGTGATGTAATGTCCCAGAGTGGATGGGGAGCAGAAGAAGAGCAGCTTCAGTGTCACCGAATTACAGGTACAGAAACCGCTCTGTGCATCTTATCATTATAGTATAAGGGCAGGGACAGGAGAATTCTTCTTTCATCTTTTGGAAGTAAAGGAGGAAAAAAACAGAAAATGGCTGGTTGGTGAAGGGGGTAAGGGTGAGGTCACATTGGCAGAGCCCTGACATTCCAGAACAGCAGATCCCCCATAAGTAATTACAATCCTCAATGATCTCATCTAGGGGTGCAGGGACCATGTTCCCACCACAGGGGTCTCACAGAATGTAATACCATCGGGCGGTGAAGAAAGAATAATGACATTTTTACCACTAAAATATTGTTTTCGCCCCCAATTTTTCATTTTTATAAAGGTAAAACTGGACCCTGCAGATTGATGTTCTCCCGAGTGCAGCAAAAATCCCCCATAAGTGACCCCATTATATCAACTAAACCTCTCCCTGAACTCATATAGGATGCAGTGATCATATTGGCCCCACAGGTGACACAAGACTCTATACCAGTGGGGGGCGCTATTCCACTCTTAGAGCTGAGATTTTCCTAGAATAGTTTGTGGACTCCATATACAAAGCCCCTAAATGCCAGAAGAACAGAACCCACCCAAGTTTCCCCATTTTGGAAATTACACCCCTCTGGGAATGTTTCTACAGGTATACGGTTAATTTTGAATCCAGAAACAAATGGCAATGAATGTCGCTGAGTGAAAATTTCAAATCTGCCATTGTAGTGTCCTGTACATTGTAGTGCCCAGTACATTGTAGTGCCCAGTACATTGTAGTGCCCAGTACATTGTAGTGCTCTGTACATTGTACTGCCCTGTACATTGCAGTGCCCCATATATTACAGTGCCCTGTACTGTTATGCGCTTAGATTGCTCTGACCTTGCTGGATGCTGCTTAGTGTTGTTTTCCTTTAAGAGCTGCATGAGGTATAGATGTGAAGGTCTTGATCCTGACTTTCCTCCTGTGTTGTGCTCCTGAGCTGCCCTCACTATTATGTTCAGTTGCTGGTTGAAAGGTTGATGTGTGAATCCCCTGGAATCCCCTCCCCCTGGCTTTAAATGGCCTTCCCTCATCTCTGTCAGACGCTGTTAGTAGAGTTAGTTTACTCTTGGTCATTGAGCTGAGAAGACGCCTTGCTGCTGTGCTGAAGTCTCTCCTGGAGTTCTATTTACTTGGGAGTAGCTGTGATCCCTGACCCGAGGGTGGAGGTATGGGCCCTCAGCCTAGGAATAATCAGGAGCTTAGGGTAAAAGGGTGGCGGCTCGGACCTCCTCACCATCAGTGGTACCTTTGAGATCAGAGTGCGCGAGAGACCCCAGCATCAGGGTCAGATTAGGCTCCCCTGACCCCCTATGCCCATCACACCATCTAGTTACCTGATTGCCTCATCTCCCACGCATGACATGTACATTGTAATACTTATACATTGTAGTGCCTGTACATTGCATTGCCCTGTACATTATAGTGCCTTGTACATTATAGTGCTCAATACATTTAGTGCCTGTACATTATATTGCCCAGTACTTTGTAGTACCCAGTACAGTTTAGTGCCCTGTACATTGTAGTGCCCTGTACAATGTAGTGCCTATACATTATAGTATCCTGTACATTGTAGTGCCCTGTACAATGTAGTGCCTATACATTATAGTATCCTGTAAATTGTAATGCACATTGTAGTACCCAGTACAGTTTAGAGCCCTGTACATTGTAGTGCCCTGTACAATGTAGGGCCTATACATTATACTGCCCTGTACATTGTAGTGCCCAGTACATTGTAGTGCCTATACATTGTAGTATCCAGTACATTGTAGTGCCCAGTACATTGCAGTGACTATATATTATAGTGCCTGTACATCGTAGTGCCCAGTACATTGCAGTGCCTATATATTATAGTGTCTGTACATTGTAGAGATAGACACTCTGTACATTAGGCGGGCTTCTTCACTACTAAACATGTGGATGATAAATGTGGTTTAGGCACACTGTGGGGCGCAGAAGGGAGGGGGCATTTAGATTTGGGAGTGTAGAATTCTCTAGATTTATTTTGGAGGGAGCTGTAGAGCTTTTCCAGAGCCTTTGTGCTTCCAGTAACGTGAAATCCACAATATTTTCATTGACAGATGATAAACCTGAGCCGAGAATTGTTTTTGTGTTTGTATTGATTGAGTTGAAGCCTTTACTGGGAACATATTACATAAAAGTTTGGCTCACATTTATCCTGGGCTCTATATTGAGCACTTACATCAGCGTTTCCATCTAAATGACGTGATTCAGATGACACCTCTAATGGATCCATTCACTATAATGAGGCAGCAGAGTTACTCTGGACTCCGTCTGGTCTTTGCTCAGTGATGTCCACCAAACTGTGGCCAACCACACTTATCTGCACCACTGAAAAGACAGACACTGCCGGATCATAGGACAGACTGAGTCCTAGGTGAATCCCTCTGCATCATTATAGTGAATCTACCATCAGGGGTGTGAGGATCTGAAGTTGTGGGTTGTAATAATCACCGAGGCAGGATAACGATGCAACACGTTATATTTGTATCTGTACATGGTATTACTGTAACTCCAGGTAGATGGCCACATGGCAATACCCATTACACAAGATCAGAAACCAGCTGGCAAAATAGTCCTTATGTTCCTCCAGACTATGGATATCACGACCATAGCACATGTATCCAGCTCCACAATAAACCTTAGGATAGATCCTCAAATCCTGACAGTAGATATCACAACCAAAGCGCATGTATCTAACTCCCAACTCTATAGACCATCCATAAGCTCAGGACCTCAACACAGATTCTTTTACTTCCAATCCATAGTACTAATTACCTCCCCCCAAGCATGTGTCTTCTTCTTTTCTGCCCTTTCTTGGTATCGGCCTCCTAGAGATCAGCACACCCAACCCCTTTACCCATCAGGTACATTCAATTAAAATAGTAAAAGAAGTTCAATGAAGTCTCTGTCCAGTCTGCACAGGTGTGTATCCAGGAGGCCCCTGCAGGGAGGAACAATGACTCACAACCCCCCACCAGATTCAGGACATTGAATGGTAATATAGCCCTGATTGCACTGGAGTCCAGGGGCCAACTAGGATGACACATTGTTACCACTCCTTCCCCTTTTGTACCTTAAACTGACAAGCCAGCAAATCTCCAATAAAACACAGTAATAATATCAATGTAACCAGCGCTCCGTACTGTAAAATGTCCGCTAGTCATCAGTCCGTGGCCAGCTCTGGACGTAACTATACATGATGTTTGTCAGAACCTCTTCCTGATCATGACATACAGTTACATAATGTGTTGTGAAGGGGATAAAGGGAGCCTGAAATTAGGATTTACACCCTTAATGTATCTTGGGTGCTTTTTCAGTCTTCTAAAGTTTCCTATCTTGCCCTTAGGTATGGTGTGGACATGATCACTGTGGCTGGAGCTCCACTGCTCCTGGATGTAGGGCCTCCTCTGTGACTAGTCAATCTCATTGTTATACGGTACTGAAATATGAAAACTCTATTTTTAATTGCATGAACACTTTCCTACACTAAGGGCATAATAGGAATCTGCTACGAGGGTGAAATGGCACTGGTGGTACATTAAGGGGGTAAATCCTGGCGTCAGGTTCCATTTAAGAACTATCCACATGGGCAAGATACCAAACTATAGAATTTAAAGATTTATATTTTATTGAAACTATCTTGTTAAGTAATGCATATATATGTAATAAACTGTTGATTTACAGTCTGATCTATGCCATCCCTGACTTGTGCCCATGTCACCAGTGTATAAGTGTTACTCACTTTACCCATCATTGTGTTAATGTTATGACATGTAATTGTCTTCCTTATTACAGACTTTCACTGACTAGAGTCTTCATTCTGAGCTCCATAACATAAATGTAGAAATCTCTGTTGTATAGTAGAATAAAATCACATTTAATCTATCTTTCATCCTTATAGGAAATCCTTGTGAGGATAACAGTTTATTACTAAATTGTAAAAATGAAGATATCAGGAAGCCATCTAATGGAGGAAACCTCATTACCCTTCAATTACATGCTGGTATTCACAGTACTTCACTATCATATAATCCCCCTAATCATGGGGAGCCCTCTCCTGAGCAATCTCAGATCGTTACCACAATTCCAGGTGACGAAGTGGAGACAAGATTTCAGTGTGACGAGCAACTTACTAAAAGTTCAGAATGTTTTACACAAAGAAAAGACAAAGGAGAGAAGCCGTACTCCTGTTCTGAGTGTGGGAAATGCTTTACAAATAAATCGAAATTTATTACACATGTGAGAATTCACACAGGAGAGAAGCCGTATTCACGTTCTGAATGTGGGAAATGCTTTAGCCATAAATCAAGTCTTGTGACACATGAGAAAAGTCACACAGGACAGAACCCGTACTTCTGTTCTGAATGTGGGAAGACTTTTGCATATAAGTCACATCTTGTGATACATGAGAGAATTCACACAGGAGAAAAGCCGTACTCCTGTTCTGAATGTGGGAAGGCCTTCACATATAAGTCAGAGGTTGTAATACATGAGAGACGTCACACAGGAGAGAAGCCGTATTCATGTTCTGAATGTGGGAAATGCTTTAGACATAAATCAAGTCTTGTGACACATGAGAGAATTCACACAGGAGAGAAGCCGTATTCATGTTCAGAATGTGGGAAATATTTTACGCACCAATTCTATCTTGTGACACACAAGAGAATTCACACAGGAGAGAAGCCGTATTCATGTTCAGAATGTGGGAAATGCTTTAGATATAAATCAAGTCTTGTGACACACAAGATAATTCACACAGGAGAGAAGCCGTATTCATGTTCAGAATGTGGGAAATATGTTTGTGAAAAATCACATCTTGCGGCACACGAGAGACGTCACACAGGAGAGAAGCCGTATTCATGCACAGAATGTGGGAAATGCTTTATAAATAAATCAAGTCTTGTGAGACACAAGAGAATTCACACAGGAGAGAAGCCGTATTCATGCGCAGAATGTGGGAAATGTTTTATAAATAAATCACATCATGATAGACATGAGAGAATTCACACAGGGGAGAAGCCGTATTCATGTTCAGAATGTGGGAAATGTTTTATAAATAAATCACATCATGACAGACATCAGAGAATTCACACGGGGAGAAGCCGTATTCATGTTCAGAATGTGGGAAATGTTTTATAAATAAATCACATCATGACAGACATCAGAGAATTCACACAGGGGAGAAGCCGTATTCATGTTCAGAATGTGGGAAATCTTTTAAATGTAAATCACAACTTCTGACACACAAGAGAATTCACACAGGAGAGAAGCTGTATGCATGTTCAGAATGTGGGAAATCTTTTAATACTAAATCAGATCTTGATAGACATCAGAGAATTCACACAGGAGAGAAGCCGTATTCATGTTCAGAATGTGGGAAATGTTTTATACATAAATCACATCTTGTGACACACACGAGAATTCACACAGGGGAGAAGCCGTGTTCATGTTCAGAATGTGGGAAATGTTTTACAGTTAGATCAAGTCTTGTAAAACATGAGAAAATTCATGCAGGAAAGAAATTGTAATTATGTTCAGTATGTTTTAAAGATTTGAATAAACAATGCTTAGCATAAATGAGTACACCCCTTTGAAAAGTAAGATTTTAATTCATCTCTCACTGAACACAAGAACAATTTACAAAATGTTGAAAGCAGGGGCGTGGCCTGCACGCTGATCGTGGTGGCTGCATAGACTGGGCTCTCCTGCTCCATAGGATCATTATCGGCACATAACGGCTCACCGCGGCTCCCCAGACATCCACAAACCTTAACACGGCTTTCCCCATCGTCCCAGGCTCATGATGACACGTGGCAGGTCGAACAGGCGGGCTTCACCTCCTCGTTTGCCGGACTTCTTCCCCGGAGGGCAGACTGTGCATGCTGCTGGAAAGATGGCGCCTGCCTCCCCAGCCAGATCTTCCCGCTCTTCCCACGGCTCCAATAGAGGTGAGAGAGATTCTACTCCCCCACACAGCAGCAGCAGCTCTGCCCCGCTCACAAGAGGGGACATGAAAGACTTTCTAACTACAATGAGGGTCTCCCTGAAACAGGATATGCACGAGATGCTAAGAGAGATAAGGAGAGACCTGAACTCCCTGGGGGATAGAACAGCCCATGTAGAAGGCAAACTAGGAGAATATGCCACTCCATCAACGCCTTAGTAGATGAAAATGCTGCACTACGGAATGAGCTCTCCTCAGTGCATGACAAACTGTATGATCTGGAGGACAGGTCTAGAAGGCAAAACATAAGAGTCCGAGGCATTCCAGAGGAGATTGCTGATAAAGAACTAGCTCCTTTCATGCTGAGATTTCTGGCCTCTGTGTTGCCTGACTTTCCTCCAGGAGATCTGGCGATAGAGAGGATTCATAGAACCCCGAAACCTAAACACCTAGGACCTTCCGTATCCAGAGATGTACTGGCCAGTATGCTCAGGTTCCCCACAAAAGATGCTTTCGTACAGCGGATAAGAAAACCCCCCTCTGCTGCCAGAGGAGTTTCAGGGACTGCAGGTGTTCCTCGACCTGTCGCCAGCCACGTTGGCGAGGCGTCGGGAGTATGCACACGTGTGTGCGGCCCTTAGGGACGCCAATACTCGCTACAAGTGGGGTTTCAATCCAGTGAAGTTAATAATTGATCATGATGACCGGATGGTTACTTGCTCCTCACCAAAGCAGGCAGAGGACAGATTGTCTTCATGGAGGATTCCCCTTTGCTCTGTTAAATGCTAAACCAACGGGGAAAAAGAAGGTGACCACGGAGTGGTCCACGACCTGAAGTGGAGAACGGGACGGTCCTGTGGATGGAGCATCAGACAGCCACCTCTGAGGCTAATTCCTGAACGGTACATTTGTACTGTGCCCTTGGATAGCAGATTTTTTTGGTTCTGCTCGTTGCCCGAGGAACTGGGCTTTTGACCCGGGTCTGTGGAGATAGGCCCCGTTCTGTTGACTGTTTTACTTTTAGTTTTATTTCGTTTGTTTTTTTCCTTCACCTTTTTTTTGGTGGATGGTTGTTATCTTTTTATACTTGTTTTCTTTTTTGCAGCAACTCATTTCTGTTTTAGCATCCACTATTAATCTGTCCCTTACTGCGGAGGCAGCCATGGTTTCCAGCTCATATCCTTACTATTGTGTTCAGTGTTGGGGGACCGATGGGTCCCTGTGGACCGCTTTGCTCTCTGATTCTATACAATGAGTATAAAATTAATGTCACTCAATGTTAAGGGGATGAACTCCCCGGGTAAACGATCAATGGTGTGGAAGGAGGTGAGGACGTCTCGGGCGGAAATTGTTTGCCTTCAGGAAACCCACTTATTGGAATCAGATAATTTTAGGTTCCATAACCCCCTATTCCCTCATATATTCTTTGCCAATAATTCAGTTAAGACAGCAGGAGTGTGTATCATGATTAAGCATACCGTGGCCTTTAAATTGGAGGGATTACATATAGATCCGGGCGGCAGATTGTTGGTGCTGGTCTGCACTTTAAATGGAGTCTTGCACACCATATCGTCACTCTATGCTCCCAACACGGGTCAATGCAAATTTGTGAGACACACACTACAGACTGTCAAATCGTTGGCGCGAGGTGGTAAGATTGTTTGCGGAGATTTTAATCTCCCGATGAAGCGAGACCTTGATTGTTCCCACCGGGGGGGTGGAGGACGGGGGTAGTTGAGGTTGCTTGCCCTTGACTTTCAATATCATGATCATTGGAGATATTCCCATGCAGCGGAGCGGGATTATACCTTTTTCTCCCCTCGGCATCACACATATAGTAGATTGGACTATTTTGTGGTGGATGATGCTGTCTTGTCCGGATGCCTCAGTTCTGAGATAGGGTTGATAACCTGGTCCGACCATGCCCCTGTTTTCCTCACTATAGCTCTGTCACACCAGGCTCCCCCGGCTTTTAGATGGCGGTTGAATGATGGCCTTTTGCTGAACGAGGAGGTGGTGTCCAGGATCTCCTCAGAGTTGTCTCTGTATTTTCAATTGAATGATACTGGAGAGATCACTGACGAGACGTTGTGGGCAGCCCATAAGGCGGTCCTGAGAGGATTATTTATACAACAAGCAGCAGCTTTGAAACGTAAGAGGGAAGGGACTGGAATACGCTGTTATCTAGGTTGCAGGTCCTGGAGTCCCTTAATAAGTCGGCTGTATCCCCCTCTGTTACAGCGGAAATTTATGCTATAAGATTTAAACTCTGGGATTCTATGCTGGCCTCATATGCTCATAATCTGAGCAAATTGAAAATGAATTGGTACTCTATGGGGGACAGGGCCGGGGCCCTTCTCGCCCGTAGAGTCAAAAAAAGAGAGGCTAAATCCAGGATAGATCATATTGATTCTATCAACTTACCCGCTGTTTCTGAGGATCAATTAACCTTTTTAAACGCCCCTTTCACGATAGATGAGATACAGGCGACCATTAAATAAACTAAGAAGAAGAGCGCCCCGGGTCCAGACGGATTCTCCAATGCCTATTATTACACTTTTCAATCGTCATTGGCCCCCTATTTGTTACGTTTGTTCTCCGCCTGGAGAAACAGGGGATCAGTGTCCTCTCCTGGCTTGGAGGCTACTATTACAACCTTATCCAAGCCAGGGAAGTCTCCAACCGCCCCAGGCAATTTTAGACCCATCGCTTTCCAAAATTGCGATGTTAAGTTGTTCACTAAATTGCTGGCCTCACGCTTGAACCTGATCGTCCCCTCCCTGGTCTCCCCGGACCAGGTTGGGTTCGTGGCGGGACGAGAAGCGAAGGACGGGGTTCGTAGAATGTTGAACCTGGTGCGGGTGGCTGAATTGTCTGGCCTCCCCAGTGCATTCCTGTCGCTTGATGCTGAAAAAGCTTTTGACAGGGTGCACTGGGGATACCTACAGGCGGTTCTTAAAAAGTTCGGCATGGTGGGCCCTATCTGTTCGGCTATTTCTGCCATGTATTCCACTCCCTCGGCAAGAGTTTTCACTGCGGGTTTCTTGTCGGAGCCCTTTCAGATAACTAACGGTACCCGACAGGGGTGTCCCCTCTCCCCTATAATTTTTGCCCTGTGTATGGAGCCTCTCGCGGAGAGGATTAGGGCCAACTCTGACGTTGCGGGCTTGGTGGTGGGGAGGGAGGCTCATAAAATCAGCCTTTATGCTGATGATGTTATTATTTCATGTGTGAATATTGGGCCTTCATTCATTCTCTGCCATCATGTCTGAGTTGAGGAAATTTAGCGAGGTCTCCTACTATAGATTAAATCCGTCCAAATCTCTGGTACTCCCGGTAGGGGTCCCTGTCTCCTGCTGGGGACACCTGGAGGAGGCGTTCCCTTTTCAGTGGTCGTCTGACGGTATCCCTTATTTGGGAATAACGTTGACTCCCTCGGCACAGACAATTAAAACAAATTTCCACAACCTATATACAAAAATTAAAGCCCTTCTGGAAGATATGCATCAGATAATGACCTCGTGGTCCGCCCAAATTAATGCATTTAAAATGATAGCCCTCCCCAAGATCCTTTATTATTTCAGATCCCTTCCCCTCGACATACCCAAAAAATTTATTCTCCGCTTGCAACTATTAGCTAATAAATACACCTGGGCAAATAAGACGCCACGTGTAGCAAAGTCTTGTACCGCTCCCTGGAGTCGGGGGAATGGGAGTTCCAGAGTTGTTGAACTATCATAGGGCCTCGGTCTTCACGGGCTCAGAGATTGGTGGCACATGGATAAGGACCACAGGTGGTTACAAATTGAGAGACTCTACTCTAGACGAGGCTCCACTCGCTTGACACTGGAGTCTGAGGTACTCCGGACGGGTACGGTCTCGCCTCTATTACCTACAATGAGAACTGCCCTGCGCCTTTGGAGGTCTCTCGCCCCTACACTTCTTAGAATTCCTAGGGGTTCACTCTCCATGCTTGCTATGGAAACTCATATTCCTTACCTAAACCTCCAACCCTGGCATTCTGCTGGTATTCAAATAATATCGGACTTAGAGGGACCCTCGGGTGTGACTCCCTTTGATCTACTATCCCGAAAACATCCGGGATTAAGAAGATTTTTCTACCAGTATTTACAATTGAGACATTTCTTAGATGGTGTCCGCCATACTTCTTCCTCCTTTGCTGGACACATGGATAGAAGGATCAATGGATACTTCCTGGTCCCGGGTTCTAGCTCAAAGGGAGTCTCTATTTTATACAAAGTATTGATAGACTCTGATCAAGGGGTAAAACTTCCTTACATGCAGAGTTGGGAGCGAGAATTGGGGTGGTTCTGGAGTCAGAGGAGTGGAGGGAAAGTATATCTGAGATCAAGAGGGTATCCTCATGTACGACCCACTTGGAACAGCTGAAAAAATCACACATGAGATGGTATCGCTGCCCAGAACTGGTTGCCAGATTTGGCCCGCAGTACTCCCCCCTGTGTTGGCGAGGCTGCGGTCAAGTCGGCACCCAGACACATTCTTGGTTCTCCTGCCCAGTTTTGTCATCTTTTTGGAAAGGGATGGAACAGTTGATCTTGGGAGCCACCGGGATCCGGCTGCAACTCACTCCCTCCACAGCTGTCCTGCATATGGGCCTCGAGGCAATACCCAGGATTGTTAGAGGAACCATTTCCCATATATTGATAGCTGCCCGCTCTTCAATTGCATTCAAATGGAAGGAGACTTCCCCGCCATCAGCTGTGGACGTAGTGGAAATGGTCAATTTACATTGTAAATATGAGCTGGCTCTGGCACAGTCCCGATCCGCAAAGAAAAAATCGACTCTGATTTGGGACCCGTGGATGACAAGTTCTTATTATATTGCGTAACTTGAAGTGTTGATCCTTACGAAGTTTGGATGGTCATTGTTATCATTGTTGGCTCTTACTGTTTGGGGCCCTGGCACTAAAGTTTCAATTTGTGAAAATAGTGGAATGCTGTATTCCCTAAAAGTTTGATTATTGATTATGCTGCAATTGTTCTTTTGGTTTCCCCCCACCCCCTTTTTTTTTTCTCTCCCCTCCTCTCAGGTTTTTCCCCACTCCCTCCCTCTACCCCACTCCCTTCCCAATTTAACTCCTACCTACTCTTCTCCCTCATGTGCCCTCAGTGACAATTGCTATACGGCATTGAATGTGGTATGTAATACTGCTTGATTTCACTGCTTGTCACCTTGTTACAATTTCAAATGTTTGTCATTTACGTCTGTTCAAAAAATAATAAAAATGATTTGGTAAAAAAAAAAATGTTGAAAACACTGAGTTTCATAGAACATTTTGTTAACCAATAACATGACAGAAAGGTTAATAATCGTCATTACAAAAGCTTCAGGTTTACTCAAATTAGAGGAAGCAAAACGAGAGGGTAGAACAGACTTACAATATATCATGTGATCATACATTTCTATTACATTATTCATGACATTATAACAGACAGATCACATTGTGGTTAATTCTGCGGCAGCACACTGGTTATACAATGATGGGATGTTACACTGCACACTACTTTATGTGACCTGTATAATGTCAGGATTACATTATGTCTGTAAATACCGAACAGCTTTATGGAGATGACGATATTTCCATAAATAAGGAGAGTTTGTGATTTGTTTCTTTTTTTCGTCTTTTCCTTGCCAATTAATTAATTCTCCTAGGTCAGGTCGTGTAGCCAAGATTAATAGTGTTTCCCTCCCTATAAAGCCCCTCTTTTCTCTGACCATATACCTATGACCAGGGGCTGGCTGGCACATTGTACCCTGGGGGCAGCACACAGCAGTGGCCCATGAGTAGTGGCCCATCCTTAAAGGGGTTGTCTGATCTTAATCTACAGATCTACAATCCCTATATGTGACTGCAGACTTGTGACTCCTCTCATCGTGCGCACTGTCAGGATTCTCTGGGGCCTTTATGTCCTGGATATGCAAACTAGAATGATTCTCCACCCATGCTATATGTACATGCTATATACTGACCCACCGCACCCTACACGCCATGCTTCAGAGCATTGGTGACACGTGTCAGGTGCATGGTGGGTCAGTATATAGCATGTACATATAGCATGGGGTGAGTATCATTCTATATTGTATATCCAGGACATAAGTATTATGATTACTAAGTGATTTGCTGCAGTCCATTTTGTTCTCTGCATGTGACATTGTGATCTATACAATATTACTTAAGTACAATACAGTACTGTGCAATACTAACTATTGTTATTCTAATGAGGATTATGGATTGATGTAGTCACGGGTGTGTCAGGAGGCACAGATGAGACTGTAGAGGTCACTCGCAGAAGGTCCCAGCGTTTGGCAAAACAGTCCACATCCTAAATAAAAAATGTCTGTCGCTTTAAGAGGCATTTCCCTTTTGGTTAAGGCTGGAGGTCACTAGGACCCAGCTGATTCCTTACCTTGGAGCTGCCTATATATTTCCATTGAATCCCAGAATGCACTGCTGGTGATGGTCTCAGGTGTTCCTGATTGTGTCTTGGATCAAAGCAGTGTTTCTTGGAGCCTGCTGGTTTGCTGCTTGGATCTGCTAAAGCTAAGTGCATCTCTTCCCAATTTGTATGTCACCTCCCATGCATGACATGTACATTGTAATGCTTGTACATTGTAGTGCCTGTACATTGCATTGCCCTGTACATTATAGTGCCTTGTACATTTAGTGCCTATACATTATATTGCCCAGTACTTTGTAGTACCCAGTACAGTTTAGTGCCCTGTACAATGTAGTGCCTATACATTATAGTGTCCTGTACATTGTTAGCCCAGTATATTGTAGTGCCTATACATTATAGTATCCTGTACATTGTAATGCACATTGTAGTGCCTGTACATTGCATTGCCCTGTACATTATAGTGCCTTGTACATTATAGTGCTCAGTACATTTAGTGCCTGTACATTATATTGTCCAGTACTTTGTAGTACCCAGTACAGTTTAGTGCCCTGTACATTGTAGTGCCCTGTGCAATGTAGTGCCTATACATTATAGTGTCCTGTACATTGTAGTGCCCAGTATATTGTAGTGCCTATACATTATAGTATCCTGTACATTGTAATGCACATTGTAGTGCCTGTACATTGTAGTACTCAGTACAGTTTAGTGCCCTGTACATTGTAGTGCCCTGTACAATGTAGTGCCTATACATTATACTGCCCTGTACATTGTAGTGCCCAGTACATTGTAGTGCCTATACATTATAGTATCCAGTACATTGTAGTGCCCAGTACATTGCAGTGCCTATATATTATAGTGCCTGTACATTGTAGTACCCAACTCCTGCATCTGGAGATACACACTCTGTACATTAGTCGGGCTTCTTCACTACTAAACATGTGGATGATAAATGTGGTTTAGGCACACTGTGGGTCTCAGAAGGGTGGGGGCATTTAGATTTGGAAGTGTAGAATGCTCTGGATTTATCTTGGAGGGAGCTGTAGAGCTTTTCCAGAGCCTTTGTGCTACCAGTAACGTGAAATCCACAATATTTTCATTGACAGATGATAAACCTGAGCGGAGAATTGTTTTTGTGTTGTGTTGATTGAGTTGAAGCTTTTACTGGGAACATTTTACATAAAAGTTTGGCTCACATTTATCCTGGGCTCTATATTGAGCACTTACATCGGTGTTTCCATCTAAATGATGTGATTCAGATGACACCTCCAATGGATCCATTCACTATAATGAGGCAGCAGAGTTACTCTGGACTCCGTCTGGCCTTTGTTCAGTGATGTCCACCAAACTGTGGCCAACCACACTTATTTGCACCACTGAAAAGACAGACCCTGCCGGATCATAGGACAGACTGAGGCTAAGGTGACTCCCTCTGCCTCATTATAGTGAATCTACCATCAGGGGTGTGAAGATCTGAAGTTGTGGGTTGTAGTGATCACCGAGGCAGGATAACGATGCAACACGTTATATTTGTATCCGTACATGGTATTACTGTAACTCCAGGTAGATGGCCACATGGCAATACCCATTACAGATCAGAAACCAGCTGGCAA